>CM075820.1:23016969-23465915 GCA_037975025.1 Excoecaria agallocha
AAAGATAACTCACTGACTATCAAGGAGCAGATAGCAAAATAGACTTATAAACCCACCACTTAGAATGTCAATGCCTCCCAACTGAGTGAATTCCTAGAAGTCCTTCTCATCAAATAGTCCTTTGCAGATAAAGAACATTACTTTAGAATCTTAGGCAGAAAACCCCTCCCACAAAGCATTCCTTCAGCACGTCCTTCATAGAGCTAGATTTCTGGCAGGGCATCACGTCTACCTCCCTAATCGCACGGCCCAAAACCGCCTTCTTTTCTTTGGCCTTCTTAGCCACCTCTACAGATGCTCCCTCTGTGGGCCCTTGCATCATAAGCATGGCAGGAGAGTTGAATACTGGGAACATATCCTCGGATGATAACTCATCTCAAGTCAAAATCTCCGTAAAGAGAGACGAGCTGGAGCACTAGACTAGGCAGGGGTAGCAGGGTGTAGTGGTAACATCAGTGGGCTTGACAGCGGCTTTGCAGTGGAAGCAACAACATCCTTAGCAGAAGCTTCACCTTGAGCGGATTCACTAAGGCCACGCTTCAGCCTCTTGCACTGCTCGACCTCGAAAGAGGCCAGTATCAACCTCATCCTCTTCTTGCTGAGTTTCTCCTCATTTGCAGCCCGTTCTGCCACAAGTTGCTGTTTGGTGGCCTCAGCCAATTGTTTCATCATATCTCTTGTGCCAGCTATCATAGTTGTAAAAATAAAAAGACAGAATGAATAAATAAAGATGAGTACTTTACAATGAAATTTACTTCAAATGGATATGTGATGCATGACAAGTAGTTAGCAAGTTAGGTTTCCCTAAGATTTCCAATGCTCACATTTTGCATCTCCTCCCTTCAAAGAAGTCAACGATCCATTCAGAGTGCGAGCAGCTAATTCGAATTGTATGTACCGTTATTCCTTTCCACGACCTCATCAACTTCTCAATGTTGGTTGCATATAGGGACTCGCCACCGGCCCTGTCTTCTATGGAGATCGCCTTATTCGATCAAACAAGTAACCCACCAAATCCCCCTTGCATCCTGATAAAAAAATATCTCCTTATAATCCTTCATCTACGAAGGGAAAATGAAAAGCTTCTTCTTCGGTCTGCTAGTAAAGTAATACTCCGTCCCATCAGTCCGACTGGACAGATAGAAAAAATAGGTGAAAAAATCGAGCATTGAAGCAACTGTTTTTATTTTGCAGAGTATCCTAAAGCACACAATCGCTTTACACCCATTAGGATTCAATTGATTCGGCGCAATCCTATATCCCTTGAGCACGTTTATTTTGAAAGCTCTGAGTGGAAATCTGAGCTCTGAATCTAAACTCCACATGTGGTAGACAAACCACTTGTTATTATCCACATAAAAAAGCCCATCTGTCATCCCTATGGATTTAGAGAACTCCTTCATGTGCACATCGTCTGGAAAACCATACCTAGCTTTTATTTCTGACACCTCCCTTAACGTCAATTTGGAGCATTTCTTCATAGCGAGACTATTCCTATACTCCTCAATGAAGCTCATATTTATGGATTGACAGCTGTTGGAAGCCATTTTCAAGGAAGGGGAGAAGTGAAATAGTTCCTAATTACAACTAAATATTGGGGATCCAAACTAGAAAATTTCTTAGAGGATTCATAGACAAGGCAAATGCAAGTGCATGAAGAGTCATACAGAAGGAAAACACGAGACATGTAAGTAAAAATTACTTACTTGGCAAATAATTTTTCGAGACTCGAAAGAACTTTTGAAGTCTGAAAATCTGGAAATGTGAGAAGAAAATTTTGGCAGAGCTTTGCCAAAGAAATTGAAAAAAAAGTAAAAAATGATCTTGGAAGTCATCTATTTATACAGAGCGGCTCTTCGAATACACCAACCAATCAACCAACTAGACTCTACCATGCGTTGAAAAGAAATGTCATGCCGGTTCGAACATCGAAGTGTCACTCTCGATGCACGCTCCTGTCTTTCATCCCAATGACAACTATCCTATTAAATGGTTGTTCGATCGGCAAAAAATTTTACAATCTTTCGCCAATCCGACCTTCGGACGGTCGGACACCTTTGAAGGGGGGACAAGTGATAATACCGTATCACCTTTTGGGCCCGATATCTTCAAAGATGCATAGCACATGACAAACAAACATTGAAAAGCAAGTTAGCTCAGTCCGATTGGATTGATGGAATATCTAGTCTCGTCAATTCACTGACACACAACAGAGCCCACATTTTCAATCTACTCATTGTCACGTCACCGCTCACCTGCTCTGACACCTCAGTAGCCCTACTTAGAAACTCGAGTGCACTCGCACACCTCCTATAAATAGCCTAATGTACAATAGCTTTAGGTATACGAAACTTGAGACTCTCTCTCTAGATTTCTTTCGTTAAGTGTTTGACTTAAGTTTCAAAGTGTTTTCATCCGATTCGATCGGGTAAAACTTCTTGTAGGTAGTCACCTGACAATCGAATCACATAGCCATTGACTCGTCCCAGACCTTGACAAATCAGACCATATCAGTAATATACTTTTCGTCGCTATTCTGCATTTTTTTGTAGTATTAGCATGACCCAATAACTCGATTCATTGCCCCTATTCATCCAATTATAAAAAAAAAAAACTTTTTGGCTGACAATCGATGCAGCCATGCAAATAGTTCATATATATATATAGTTGCAAGGTAAATTGGGATAATTTTATGAATAATGTTTTTTGGAAATTAATTAAATTTTTGGAGTGTTTTGTAAAATATTTGAGAAAATGGTATGGGTGCCCTTATTTCCACTTAGAGTATTGCAAAAATGAAAGTGAACTTCACAGACAGACTTTGCGGAGACTGAGGCATGCAAGAGTGGTAGGCAGCATCAATTTCTGCTGGAGACTCTTGCAAAAATGAGTTGCCATTTCCGCTGGTCTCTTGCAGAAATAGAGCTCCTTTGTCACTCCATCCATTTCTTTTCGTTGATTAATATTTTTCCCTTAAAGCCAAAGTTCCAATGATTTGATAATTAGCTAAGTTTTCACTAAAGTGTCCATATACTTAGGTATAGTTTGGAAAGCACAATGACACTTATAAGCCCCTAATATACTTACAGTTGGATCTTTTAGTGGTGCTATTTCTTACATTTGTAATACTGTACTCCACCATTATTGCATTGAATAAGCATGGTTTAAGTTTCAGTTATAATAAAATAAAAAATTAAAATTTGATAAAATTATAAACTAAAATTGAAATAATTAGAATATTAATCAAACTAAATCGATAATTAAATTTTTTTCATATTAGCAACCGAAACCAATTCGATTAACAATATTATGAATTTATTAGGTAAAAACGAAATTATATTAAAAATTGTGCTTTTTGTTAAGTGTACCGAATTGCTAACAATCGGTTCAATTGTAATTTTTATATTTTAGTTTAGCAATTTGGTACAGTTACAAAAAGCTGAAATCATTGGAACTTTGCCTTAAGGAAAAATAAATTTGATCAATAAAAAAAAAAAAAAGGGTAGTTAACTTCTGCACATATATTTTTCAATTGCACATCCAAAAAGGATTGGAAGTTAATACAACGAACAGAACAGACTGTAATCGAAAGAGAGAAGCAATTTATGCAAAACAAGGTTTTATGATTACACTGGCAAAACTCACATATATACACAAACAGCAAAATAAAAGGATCATTCGAGATTGGTATGTCGAGAGCGGATGGCCTCGGGGCTCTGCTCCAAAGCTTCACCCAACTTGTAAATCAACATCTCAAAAAGCACAAACAGAGCTCCTTCATAAACACTTCCATAGGCAGCAACAAACTCGATTTTTTCGTTCCCTCATCCTCATCATCCGCCATGGTCTATGCCGGCACATAGCAAACCACGGTGGCGTGCTTCATGCAAGATCCCATTTCAGACTGGGCAGTCAGCAGTAGCACTTTAGCGCCGTACAATCTTGCCAGCGAGCATAAGGCATCAACGGTGGAGAATCCGCCAGGACCCGCAAGGCGATAAGGAGATCATTGAGGAAATTGGATGAGTGGTCATGTCGAAGACAAAGTGAGTTAGAGAGTCCAGGTAGGCGAGGCGCATGCATAAGGCCTTTAGCATCAACCCCTCCCGCCCTAGTCCGTAGAGAAAGACACGGCCACTCTGAAAAGCGGTCGCGGAGATGGCGGTGACCATGACTTCCAGGGGTGGTGGGTGGGGGGCAGTGGGGTTGGAGAAGACGGATGCTATTTGAGTGCATATTTGGGAGGCTAGATGCGAGGCCATGGTGAAGCAAAGGGGTCACACCATCATCTGAACCGTTGAGAAAAAGGTTTTAGCATGTGCGGCTGCTAATAGACTTATCCACTATTTGGTTGGGTAATAGAGAAAGTCACCTAACCCATTGACTATGGTTAGAACTTGGAACACGTAATTGTGTTTGTTTAATAACTTCAGACTGAACAAGCTAAGGCTACATTTTCGTAATTCAAGATGTATTAAATACAAAATAAAATAAAATTTGAGAAATTGATAGAGGAACACGTGAAAGACTGTTTAGGTGTAAATAACGACAGTTTAAGTAGAGAATATATTTGACACAACACAAACAGACAATATTTATAAGCTCATTCTAACAAAAGTTAGATGCAATTGCGAATTTCAGACAACAAACAACTATGTTTTTGAAAACCGCAACTTATTAGGATCCAGTCAAATGAAGGTTTATACTCCAACTTGAATAATAATTATAAAATCCAAATTCTTAATTAAATAACGTTTTCACGTTGAGATCTGAATCTTGATTTTTGTTCTTTTCTTTCATCCCTCTAATTTTAATTGCTCACTAGCTTTATATTATTCCCCATTTCGTAGTATGGGGACGCATCTGTTTTACATGGTACTAAAGTATAAAAAATAAAACCACATAAAATAATAACAAGATTGGTAACCACACATAAAATACCGAAAAACCCGAGTCAAGATTTAAGTTGCTAAGATAGTTGGATTACGAAATTATAGGAGAGTAGCTGAGTATAATTATTGAAGAAATGTTAATAAACATAATATAAAGAGAACAGCAACAGGCGTGTTAAAAACGGACCAAAACGGATCAAAATCAACGAGAGATCCAGGCAACGGCCCCAGATATCGCAGTGAAATTGATACAGACCGTGCTTCGAGTCTTTGTAACCAGACACTAGTAGAAGGTCCCAAAGCCACCCACACCACCCACCACACCACACCACACCACAAATTACAACCATTTCACTAAGAACACGAAAGAGACTCACAACTTGACCTCTGCGGTGAAAAATAAACAGCTCGAGTCCCAAAGACTGAATTCACATAATGATCATGTTGATAGATAACAACCGAACTCAAAGAACTGTTCAACGATCCAATATAATCGAGCACATCACTCAATGAGGACTCCAATAAATCGATCAAAGGTTTGAATTATTCGGGCTCTCGAATCGAACAACAGTTCGGTTAAGAACGTGCTCCAAAAATAGCTCCACCACGATGGATAAACAGTTATCACTAATCTACGTTTTCCTCGAAAATCACCGGAAAATGTGTTAAGTGGCCGAAAGAACGAAAAACTCCTCCATATCTCACTGTAAATGTGCTGACCCCTCCTATAAAAAGAGAAAAAACAGGTATGAATGGTTACTTGATCTTTTGCTAGAAATTCACACTCTTTTACACAGAAATCTTGACTTGACTGTCGGAGACTCCCTTGTCGGAAACTCACCGATTCTTTGTTTACTTTTTTGTAGGTGATCGCAAGGAACTTCCTGCTCTTTTGAACCTGTCATCATTTGATGCGGTGAGCGTGAAACATGGATCTTTTCATAGACCTCAATCTAAACACTTCCTAACAGGAAAACCAAACATCCAATCCATCCAGCTGGAACGCAATAGTTTCTCCTCAACCCAATGACACCACCTCTGCTTCCCCAACCATGGTAATCCCAAACATTACTCCCAACATTACCCCTCAGACTGCACATCCCTCATTGCCACACTATCAGCCATCATCGCCAAGCTCCACCCCAACTCTACACCTATAAAACACCCGATCTACCTTGGGGTCGCAACCTCTTGCTCGAGAACCATACTCACCAGTCCTACCCCAAAATTTCAACTCCACCATTACTCTAACTATCGAGCAATTTAACTGCATCTTGGATGATCGAATTCAAGGCAACAAAATCGGACTACACTACAATACCAGGGCAGTTTTCGATCACCCCTCTCTCAAAAAATCTTAGTTGTCCCATTTTCTAACATTCGACTTTCTCACCTTAAAATTTACAGTGGCAACACCGATCCTTGAGCTCATATTGACAGTTCCAACATACTATATTGGTGCTCACGACAGATGACTCCGTCTTGTACAAGATATTCCCACAGACCTTGACAGACTCAGCTCAGATCTGGTTTTGAAACTTGCCATCGCATTATATTAAGAATTTCAAGTAGTTCAGTGACATGTTTGTCGCAAATTTCGTGGTGGCCATTCACACGAACAAGGTGTCTGCATACTTGAAATTGGTGCAGCAAGAAAAGGACGAACCACTACGGGCCTATGTGGAGAAATTTAATGATGTGGCAAGGGACATACAGAATCTGAACCTGAAGGTCGCCATCAATGCCCTTATCTGAAATGCAAGGTGCTAGGATTTTAGTGACTTCTTGAGTAAGAAACCCCCAAATGACTTTACCGAGCTAATGTCTAGAGCATACAAGTACATCCACATAGATGAAGCTCGACATCTTCGCCATGCCTCCCATAGATCGTGAACATCTAAGAAGGAAGGAGGTGAAAGTACAAGAGCAGCTCGGGAAGGGGGAAATCCCAGCAAGATAAATTCGAAGAAATACCGTAGGGAAACCTAACACAACCGATCATATGCAATTACTACCCCCCACTCATACAACTGAAGAGATGAAAGATTCACGTCCCTAACTGTCTATCGTGAACAGATACTAGATTGGATGAAGCAGAACGGATAAGTTAACTGGTCGAGACCCATACGAGAAGACCCAAATAGAGACCAGGGCCTTTACTATGCTTTTTGCAGAGACAAGGGGTATGAGACCGAAGAATGCAGGCAACTCAAGCGAAAGATTAAGTACCTGGTTCGAAAAGGAACCCTGACATAATTTATAAAATCAGATGAAAGAGGAAAAAGGCAAATATCGCCTTCTCCTCAGCCGAAAAGAAACAGAGCCAATGGCAATAGGAGGGCACTAGCGGGGGTTATACATGTGATTGTAGGTGGAGAGCAACGAGACCAGTCCCGAAAAAAAAAGGCCCAAGAGGTCATATCCATCGGACAGGGGGCGAGCTCAGCCTTCCAAATTATTCAATTCTCAGTGGCAGACGGGACCCATGTTCGGTACCCACACATAGATACCTTAGTGGTTGAAGCAGTCATTCAGGACTTCTTGGTCCACTGAATACTAATCGACACAGAAAGTGCGGTTAATCTCATAATAGCTCAAGCATAAAAAGCATTGGGGATATCAAACCATCGACTGGAGGAAGTCAACATCCCCTTAATTGGTCTTTTCGGAAGGCCTATTTGGGTTGAGGGTCTAGCAACCTTACCTATACAGATCGGAGATGACTCAGTGGTATGTGCTTACCGGGCAAATTTCATGGTGATCGACATTTCGTTGTCTTACAATGTGATATTCGGTCAACCTCTGCCAGCCGAGTGGACACCTGTGTTTCGATGAAGAACCTTGTGATCAAAAATTCCACAGACGACGGAGTGACAATTTTGAGAAAAAATCAGAAGACAGCTCGGGAGACGTACTTGACTATGCTCCGAGAGGCCAATCAAGCCTTGCCTTTGGATACAATGGATATACCCGAGAAAGAGGAATGACGGGTAGAGCCATTCGAGGTGTTACAGGTTGTTGAATTGGAGCCGGGGAAGAGTGTTCAGATATCAGCTATCAAAAATGGGGTGGAGAAAGAAGCCTTACTCTCAATGCTCCATAAGTTCATCGATGTCTTTGCCTAGCAAACCTCAGACATCCAAGGGGTCAAGAAGGGCTTGATAGTTCACTCATTGAATGTTCGGCCAGAATGTAAGCCATTAAAATAGAAGAAGAGAAATCATGCCCCCGAGAGACAATTGATCATCAAACAGGAGACCGTAACTTTGTTGGAGAATGGTTTCATCAGGGAGATATTTTATTCGAACTGGCTAGCCAACGTGGTGCTTGTCAGGAAGAGCAGTGACAGATGGAGAATATGTGTTGACTTTACCAATCTAAATAAAGCATGCTCGAAGGAATGCCATCTGTTGCCGAACATTGACACACTGGTGGATTTCACGGTAGGATTCGAAGAGTACGCCTTCCTCGATGCCTCAGTGGGCTATCACCAGATTCCAATGGCCCCAGCAAATGAAGAGAACATAACATTCATCACTCACAGAAGAACTTACTTTTATCGGGTCATGCCTTTTGGATTAAAGAATGCAGGTGACACTTATCGAAGGCTGATGAATCAGCTGTTCGTCAAGTAGTTAGGGAGGAATATGGAGATTTATGTGGACAATTTGATCGTCAAGAGACGAACCTCAGCAGACATGTGTAACGAACTAAAAGAAACCTTCAGTAGAATCAGGAATTCGGGCCTGAAGTTGAACCCTAAAAAATGTGCCTTTGGGATGTAGTCCGAAAAATTCCTTAGCTTTATGATATCGAAGCTGGGGATCGAGGCAAATTCAGAGAAAATCAAGGAAATCATGACCATGGACCCACCCAAAATAGTCTGAAAAGTTCAGAGATTGAATGAAAAAATTACAGCTCTGGGTAGGTTCATATCTTGCTCGTCCAAACAGTGTTTGCCATTCTATCGAGCAATAAGGAATCTCAAAAACTTTACATGGACAGAAGAATGCCAGCAAGCATTCCAGGCCTTGAAGCAGTTCCTCTCAAGCCCATCACTGCTCAGTAGACCACTGGCTGGTGAGGTTTTATACGTTTACTTATCTGTCTCAGCAGGTGCAGTAGGTTTGATCCTGGTCAGAAAAGAGGAGGACCAACAGTTTCCTATTTACTACACAAGCAAAGTACTTCGGTGTGTCGAGCTCAATTATACAGCCTTAGAGCAGCTTGCTCTTGCACTTATCACAACAACGATAAAGCTCCATCCGTACTTTCAGGTGCACACGATTGCAGTGCATACAAACTCAAACTTGAGTTTGTGTTACAGAGGCCAGAATGCTCGAGGTGATTGACAGAATAGGCTGCTCGCCTAGGGGAGTTTGATATTCGGTATGAGCCACGAACATCCATGAAGGCACAAATATTGGCGAATTTTGTAGTCGAGCTACATGAACCTGTTCATGAGTCGGCTTATGAGACTTTTAGGTACAAGTACGACCAACTTATAAGACTTTTCAGGTACAAGTATAGGAGCTAATGAATGGATGGCACCTAACTATCTACCAGTACCTGATGTCAGGAACCCTACCAGAAGAACAAACTCAAGCTCGAAAGCTAGTTCGAAAATCGAGCTTGTATGCCGTGATGGATGGTAAGCTTTACAGGCGATTTTTCTTCAAGCCATGGGCTTTGTGTTTGAGCAATGATGAATGGAATTATATCCTTAGAGAGATTCATGAAGGAATCTGCGGAGCTCATGAAGGGACGTAGGCCATAGCTCGGAAAGCTCTCTTACAAGGATACTATTGGCCAACCATGGAGGCTGATGTAAGGGCTCTAATGCAAAAGTGCGACAAAGGCCAAAGGTTTGCCAACATTCCACATCAGAGCTCGACAAAGTAAAAGCCGATCCACAGCCACTGGCTTTTTTCCCAATGGAGGATTGACATACTGGGCCTTTTCCCCAAGCAAAGGGACAATGATGGTTTTTGGTAGTGGCGATAGACCACTTTACCAACTGGGTGGAAGCCGAACCACTTTTCACCATCACACCGACAAATGTCATCAAGTTCCTGAAAAAAAACATCATTACGAGATTCGATATCCCCTACTCAATTATATCTGACAATGGAAAATAGTTTGATTGTTAGGTTTTCAAGAACTTCTGCTCAACGCTGAAGATCCAATTGAATTTTACTTCGGTCTACCATCCGCAATCCAACGGAATGACCGAGGTGACAAACAAATTATCATATCCGGACTCAAAAAGCATCTTGAAGGAGCCAAGAGCTTATGGCCAGAAGAACTCAACAATGTGCTATAGGCATACCAGACGTCACCTCGTGTGAGATAGGAGTGCAAGGCATCCGACCATCTTCTCTTAACACAGAGAACAAAGCTGATCTCTTATACAACTTAGATTGGCTCGAAGAAAGCAGAAAGCTCGCACAGATATGGTCTGCAGCATACAAACAACGTATGACGATTTACCACGACCGCAGGATCAAGCTGAAGTCTTTTTGGGTCGGACAGTTGGTACTGAAGAAGGTGGTGTCTACCTAAATAGCAGCAGAAGTAGGCAAACTGGACCCCAATTGGAAAGGACCGTACATTATTCGAGAAGTTAGCCAGGATAAAGCATACAGATTGGAAGATGTCGCAGGCAAATGGCTTTCGCACTCATGGAACGGGCTCAACCTTAAGCCGTACTACCAATAGCTCGGCATTCTTCATGCCATAAGAAACCTTGTACTGATTCTCATTTAATTATCCTTAACTTGTGTTCGTCATTATCATTATTCCTATATTTTTTATTATGAGTTATCGCCATGGTGATCTGGCCTAAATGAAAGTCATGCAACTTTATATCATGATATGTCTGCGTAAGGGCTTGGCATTATTGCCAAGATCGCCCTATCATTTTAGTAAGTTCGGCACATATCGCCGCAAAACTTACTAACATGTAAGGCTAACTATGTCTATGGCTAAGGGCTCGGCATTATCACCAAGATCGCCCTATTATTTAAGTACTGTACATATCATCGCAAAACTTAATAACATGTAAGGCTAATTATGCCTATAGCTAAGGGCTTGGCATTATCGCCAAGATCGTCCGATCATCTAAGTAGGTTCGACATATATCGTCGCAAAACTTACTAACATGTAAGGCTAACTACGCCTATGGTTAAGGGCTTGGCATTATCGCTAAATCGCCCGATCATCTAAGTAAGTTTGGCACACATCGCCGCAAAACTTGCTAACATCAAAGGCTAACTACGCCTATGGCTAAGTGCTCGACATCATCGCCAAGATCGTACTATCATCTAAGTAAGTTCGGCAAACATCGCTACAAAACTTGCTAACATCAAAGGCTAACTACGCCTATGGCTAAGTGCTCGGCATCATCACCAAGATCGCACTATCATCTAAGTAAGTTCAACGCATATCACCGCATAACTTGCTAACTCGGATGGCTAACTATGCCTATGGCTAAGTGCTTGGCATCATCACTAAGATCGCACTATAATTCAAGTAAGTTCGGTGCATATCACCACATAACTTGCTAACTTAGTAGGCCAACCACGCCTATGGGAGATTGTTCGGCATACATCGCCAATTAACTTTATAACTCAATAAGCTATTCGTACTTCAACAAACTCACGTCCAAAAAAGAGTTCGGCAAGTGCTGCCACACAACTCTTGGTCTATGTGAAAAAAAAATGTGGTTGATAAATTGTCCAACCTTGCCCAGAGCGGACTTACCTCATCCTCTAGCTTAGGCCCTCATTTTATTCTAAGTATCTTGGCCCTCATTTTATTCTAAGTATCTTGACCGAACCGTCCTTCGACAAATTCAAGTTCGGCATTTACAAAGTCTGAGGATTGGCGTATCACATACAAGGTATGCACCACATCGTACTCATTATTTACATCCTCCTTTTCTAGGATGTTTTTCCTTTTTAGTATGTTAAGTTTGATTTGGCAATCAAAGGCTATTCGGTTAAGCTTGCGAGCACTCACCTCGCCACACACGAATATGCTGTTTGTTCATATGTTATTGGGAGGGTATGCCAATCGAAAATGACAAACTTAGAATAAATTGAAAAGAAAAGTTAAAATTTTTATTGATTGAAACTGTCGACGCTTCACTATGAGATCATTCATCTTAGCAATAGTGGTGCCGATCAATTGGGATCCCTGCCAAATACAGAAAAGATCAGGCAATAGTCAAGAAAACCAACACCATCCAATAGTTCGAGATACTTCGATCTGATGTTTCTTCAAACGCTCAGCCAAGTTTTCTGCGCTCAGAGAGGTAAGAGGACCGACCTCCTTCGGCACGGAGGAAGCAACATGCACGAAGGTGCTGAATTCCAGATCGTTGGAGGAATACTTATCCCCTTAGCTTCTCAGAACTCGCAAATATCGATAAGCAGCAAGCAGAGATCTTTAGGTTGCTTTTCGATCTGGCTTTGGGGCTCGAAAGGGGAAGCAAGCTCGGTCTGGGCAACCGGAGTCCCAATGACCTCAGTAGTTGTAGGCACTAGCTGAGCCTCGGGAGGGGGAGTCGCCACCGCTTCCTCAGCAATGGAAGGTGCGCTTGAAGAACCTTCGACGAGCTTCTGTCTCTTCACCCTCATGATCTCAGCAGCTCGGTTCATCTTCCTCATGACTGCAAGAAAAAAGCAAATTAAAACAGCATATCAATATCATCGAACAGGGGAATATAATATGTTATCTTTTATTTTTTTAGGAAACGGTCCCGAGCTATAAGGATCTAATATATTCCTTAAGTCCCACTTGTCCATGGCCAGTTTCCTCGAGCGGACGAGGATGAGCTCCTCTTCATCAGATAGCCAAAAGTTACTGTCGTTTCGATTCATAAACCTCCCCCTAGTTTTTCGAACTTGAAAATTAGCTCGTACCCGTTTCACTAAGAAATAATGGCCTTTCCATTTCTTCAGGGACTCCGGGTTCCCAGTAAAAATTTCGTAGCTTGACTTAGCCTATATGTAGTTGTAATCCTCGATTTTAGCTCGAAGACCGACCACATGGTTGGCTCGAAATAAGTTCAGCGTCAGGTCTATACCTTGCTCCACTGCCCAAACTTGAAAAGTAGTCAGGGTTCGCCAAGCGTTAGGATGTAGCTACCCTATTGATAATGGTGATTTATATGGTATTTTTAGTATGTTTTTAGGTATTTAATTAAGTTAATTTTGTGTTAATTAGGTTGAATTTGAGTTTAATTGGTTAATTTTATATTTTTTGAGTTAATTGTTAATTTTGGTGTTTTCAGGGTTATTTTTCAAAAAAAATGACTTAATTGTAAAAAGGCAAGAAGATTTGGGCCAAAACTATGAATTTAGAAAATTTATGTTAATTAGTGATCGTGAGGTCCAGAAGTTTGATGCATGGCCACGTGAAAATGAATGAAGAAGAAGACATGGCCACGTAAAGAAAGAAACATGAGAAGACGTGACCACGTGAAAAAAAGCCAAAGGGAACCCATGGCCACGTGATTTTTTTCAAAGAACAACACATGGCCACGTGTTGAGTCTCCCATGAAGCGAAGGATTTGTGATTTTTTCAATTCAAGAAGGATTCTCTTCCTACTCCAATTGAGAAAGTTTATGAGGTTTCTACAACATATTTTGCCTATAAATAGACAAATCTAAACACCAAAGAGGGAGGATCAATTAGTAGGAATATGAAGGATCAATTAGAAAAATTCAATAGTTTTAGTTTTTCATTTTCTTGTTTTTATTTTCAACTTTGTTTTAATCTTTCAACTTTGTTTTAGTTTCTTTTAATATGTTTAGGAAGTAGTTTTTCTTCTTTTGCTAATGGATTCTTGAAATCTTATATTTTCATTATTATGACTTTATTTTGAGCTTAATTTCAATATCGGTTGATTATTTCTTGGTTTTAAGCATATTCTTATCTTTGATTGTATTGAGATTAATTGTTGGTTTATTGAATAAATGACTAAAAATTGGTTTTGACATAGTTAATGATTTGCATGTTCTTGGGTTAACTCTTTAATATTTATGCATGATTATTATTCGAAATATGAGATAATTATATGTTAATTTTATTGGTTAATACTAAGAGAGGAAGAACTAAGAATAGGTGAAAGTTAAATCTCTTGAAAAAGGCTTTAATAGACATCTAGGAGGATTAATTCAGACTTTTATGCTAAGTGTTGAATTGTTCTGAATAAGAGAATTTTAATGCTTGGAATGATAATCTTGAGTAAAGTTATCTGGTTTTATTTATCTGAATTCTTCATAATCACTGGTATTTCTATTGAATTTAAGTCATTACAATGAAAGTTAAGGTGGATAGTTTCTTTAGCAAGAGAATTTCAATTATTGTTTTATTTTTAATTCATGTTAATTTATTTTTAGCGTTTGTTTTGTTTCATTGTTTATTTTGTTTAATTTTTTCTCTTAAACCAAAAACATTTGGGAAATAATCTCGAATTAATTTAATTCATACATAGATATTATTCTTAGCAATTCATATTTCCTTGGGTACGATATTTTGGGATCTTAATCTATATTTTTCTGTATTACTAGCCGATCTAGTACACTTGCTAGATACCGGTCACCTATCGACATGTCGAAATACCTTAGCACACTCACTTCAAAGCTCGTCAGGGGCAAGCAGACGCCGACCTTCAACTGTACCTCGTAAATGGCAGTCTTCCTCTTGTTAGTGAACTATGTATTTGCCCTTTGAGAGATGCTAGGTTTGCTGGCGAAATAGTTCCATTCAGATGTCAGTTGGGCTAGGAGTGAACCGACCTCCCCCTCCTTGATCATCGAACTTATGCTGCCCACTCCCGACAATCGACGTGGAGACTTTTTTTTGGAAGAGGTGGCAGATTGGCAAAAACCTAAGGGCTGACCCTTTTCTTCAGAAGCCAAATCCCTGCTCATACCAAGAACGCTACCCGTAGAGGTATCTCCACTGTCCCCCACCCTTTCACTAGAAGCAGTTACCGAGCTCATGGCGAAAGAATTAAACAAAGAACAAAGGAAAGAAGGATGACGAAGAAAAGAGGGAGGACAAACCTGCTGAATAAGGGTGAGAGCGAAAGGAAAATTGGCAGAGAGGATGAATCTCGAAATCCAGGCAGCGGGTATAGAAACTACTGTTGCAGAGAAAACGAAAGGAACAAAATGAAAGTCCAAAAAATGAAAAACGAAAGCTTAGTTGAAATTAGAAGGTTTATATAGAAAAACTAGGATGGATCTGAATCGTACACGTGGCAACAGATCCGAACTTGGTATAGCGCATTTAAGGCGATGCACCCTAACCGAAATGCCCCTAGCCGTTATGCACGATAAATTAGGAAACCATAAATACTCTCCAATAAATACACACATAAAAGCGAACATCATGTTAACTCGCAGGCGATCAGGTAGCTTTAGAGATAGGTCTCCCCTGCACCAGAACAAGGCAAGTTTACATAGCCTTCGATATCGAACTCAAAAATTAGCTCGGAAGAAACTCAGACCTCGAATCGCCGCGACCAGCTCATTCGATCCAGTCGCCACGAGCTCCAATCTTATGGTATTGAATGGACCCATTCGACACTTATTTGCCAACTGCCGACATAAATGTCGCCAACTGGGGGGACTAATAACAACCGAACTCAAAGATCGATTCATCGATCAAATATTAACCGAGCACATCGCTTAATGAGGACCCTAGTAAACCGACCAAAGGTTCAAATTACCCGGGCTCTCGAACCGAGCAATAATTCGGTTAAGAACGTATTCCGAAAATAGCTCCACCACAATGGACAAACAGTTACAACTAATTTACGTTTCTCTTGAGAATCGTCGAAAATGAATTAGTAGCCAAAAAAAAAATTCCTTCCATTATCTTTTGTAAATGTGCTGATCCCTCCTATAAAAATAAAAAAAAATATGTATGAAATAATTACTTGATCTTTTGCTAAAAATTTACTTTTTTACACAAAAATTCTGACTTAATTTTTGAAAACTCTTATAAAAAATTTATCGATTTTTTATTTATTTTTTTTGTAAATGATCGCAAAAATTTTGTGATTTTTTTGATCTGTCATCATTGACCTCACAGTTAAATGGATCGATTTCACTGTCAAAGGTGATAGTAATTAGTTAAATTGAATGTTATGTTGAAAAGAAAGAAAGAAGAGAAATAATAAGAATTATTTACAGAGAAATAATAAGAATTATTTTCTGTAAATGTGTTGATTTTTCCTATAAAAATAAAAAAAAATAAGTATAAAATAATTACTTAATTTTTTTTGTTAAAAATTCATTCTTTTACACAAATGACTTAATCGTCGAAAATTTTTTTTTTTTGCTGCTCTTTTGATCTATCATCATCGGTTTCACAGTCAAAGGTGGTAGTAATTAGTTAAATTGAATGTTATGTTGAAAAGAAAGAAGTGAAATAACAAAGAGGAACAATAAAGTCGGATGGTAAATAAAGTAAAGAGAGAAGAAGAAACAGCAAGCGCATCTTTCTCATACTTTCTCTGCTTTTGATGGGTTTAAATACTTGCTTGCTTCTGCCCAATGCCTCTCTTTCACTGCAAAAAGCAAACCCCATATGACCCCATTTCTATACACAGAGAATACCCCATTTATATACAACTGTTAATAAAGGACACAATAGAGAGATCCCATGGGGTCCTCTCCACTATAACCTGATTCAAACATTTCTTTTTCTTTTTTAAGTCGCACAAATAAATATTCACGAAATTCCATAACCTCTATCTCTTCTTTTCTATTAAGCTGTACACTTTCTTATTCCAAGTCTTCCCCCCCATTTTGAATCTTCTCTCTGGGAAACATTTTCCCTATTCCCTATACCTATCTTTCAAATCTTCACAATTCACAATCCTAGGGTTCCCACATTAAAAAAAATATTCCCAAAAATATAATAAATAGAAAAGGAAAAAAAAAAAAGAAGGAAATCAGAATCCAAGTTTCCCTCTTCACCCCACCCTCCAGAATGTACAAGAATTTCTGCCCTTCCGTATGGCTGATATTCAAAATTCAGCCCGGAACACCTCCAAAACATGCCTCCAGGCTCTCTACCACCTCTGTAGTGACTTCATCTCTCCGTAATTATTTGCTCAATCTAACCACTGGGAGCAAAGTGACTCCCGCGCCAAAGAGTACGGCCCGAATTCAAGCAAAATGAATATCTTGCATCAAGATCACTTCTTCGCTTGCAACTTCATTCCCATTGCTACCTGTCTTCTATAAATATTCTTCCAATGAAATCCCTGAATCTCTTTGAGTAGAGCTTTGGATCTACTGCCGAGATTGAGGCAGGGTCAGCTTGCAAGGATTTGTAGGCATGCTCTAACTTCTTACTAATATCATAATCTTGCAAGATATCAATGATTCCAAAATAGAGGACCACTTCATATATTTCACCACTTCTAGAGGGGGTCAAATGACTAATAACACCAGAGGTGTACTGATCGAAATCACTTCTTCGGGCCATTCTCTCAGCTCTTGCTGGCATGTTTGCTCCTAGCCTTATCAGAGGTTTCCTGCAAAGTACACATTAAATTCAACTCAACACATCCATATTTAAAATTCTAATTCTCCAACTACAATAATACACCTCGTAAATCATGCAACAGATCGCCAAAAAAATAACTCGATAAAGCACACACACACATATATATTATCTTTTTTAGCAATCATCCCAATAACTTCTTCATCTGCATGACTCTCTATCATAGACAATAAGAGAGCTGCAAGTAAAAACTGGAGAATATAATCAGAACTCGGTAATACTCAACCAAGGAAAAAAAGAAAAAGAACACTCTTGGCTCTTATCTAGCAAGCAGGTATAGGACCACTGTCTCATATGAGCCCCACAGACAACTGTTGCCTACTGAACTACCCCCACAACTATAGCAATGCAAAACGGACCATTTTCAATTATTCTGTTGACAGTGATAAATTGAATGGCAAATTATTGGCTACATTTACTGCCAAAATCAATTCTCAAAACACTGTTTTTTACAATTATCCAAATAAGTCAACAACCAATTGGGCATAAGCTTCTTTCCTCTCAAACTACTTGCAGATGATAATCATTGCTACAGCAACAAGCCTGTAACTTGGCCAAAACAAGAAAGAACAAGAATTATACCGGCCAGCCAAAATCCTATCTCTGTCTTGTAGCTCTGCCTCCAGGAAGCGGCAGCCACGCATAAACTTTTCATTTTGATAGGAATCCGGGTTTCCTGTACATGGCAGCCAATTAATCATTATGTTTGCTGCTGAAAAATAATTATCCGTTTTTTCCAATATGCAATCTTGCATAATGTCATATTCAATTACCTGATCGCAAAACAAATGGTGACAACCCCATTTTGTCATAAGTATTATCATCACGAAAGTGAAGGCCAACCAATAGGCTATAATCCATAATTCGCTCAGCTTCCAAAAATTCACAATCTCGATTAATTTGCCTAGACATTGTTAAAAGGCCAGTTGTGAGAAATGAAGGGCAAAAAAGAAAAACTGCATAAGTGAGCTGAGAGAGATGCTGCCCCAAAAATATTATTCACCATTTTCACTCACTTGATAAGTTCCTGGTACCAATTTCGTTGAAGACGGAACACATAGTTGAGATCAAGGTCCTTGAGGGTTGTGGTTTCATCAATCTCCCCCTCAGGCTTATCAGTTGTGCGGCCATGGGAGGATCCTTTCAAATCAAATCTCCTATGTATACTGTACTCTGAGCAGAACAAATTGCCCATCACAATAAAACGTGTCTGGGTTTCAAAAGCAACACTTCAATTAGAACTGCACAATAAAGTCACAGGAGCTATCAAAGCAACGGAAACTTAGGCACTTTCCACCACATACCTTCTGCCCACCAATTGGCTTGACACAATGCACGCCGAAGAACTTTGTCACCAGTGAATTTTCATACCGGCACACATGTTGATAATAACTGGGAAGCATCCTAATTAGCACCTAAACACCAGTCAACAGAATTTCAGCACCAATGCAATTTATTTGATCCAAACGCAAATATCATATTTCAGTAAGAAATTTCAAATTGAAGCCACAAAAGCATTTACAGTTGTCACTTATGACCCTGTAAACAATTATTCAGTGTAAACAATTATTCAGACCTTCGCATATATCAAATTAAATTAAAATAAAAGTTGATGAAAGCAACTAACCTTTACTTCTGATTTCTTGACAGTCTTGATCATAAATCTGTCATCCTGAGTAAGATAAAAGAAGCTTCCACTCTTCCCAGGAGAAGAAAGCTCTCTAAGCGCATCATTCCCACAAATAGCTAGCATGTAATCAGCAGTATCCACTTGGAATAGCTCCCTCAAGTGTCTAACAGAAAAGAGACGAATAGGATCATGTTAGCACACATCAGAAAACATTTACATCCAATCACATTAACATAAAAACCCAAGCTAAAAGGTTTAGAATAGATAGTAAAAACATTATATCAAAGTTAAACGATTATTTTGAATAATACCTAAAGACCATAGGACAGTAATCCTTCCACCGGAACTCCACAGACTGGTGAGGAGGAGTAATCTTTGATCCCTCTGGTGGAAACCTAGTCCAGAACTTCTCCTTTGGATCAAAATCATTTGACTTCAGGTCCCTTACAATCTGGGCATGCTTTCCAACAGAATACCTGATGTACAAAACCAACATTAAAAATCAGGAGTAAGGTCCGCAGTGCTACCAAATGAATCAAACAGAATCCAGAATCGCACTTGAAGAAATTAACCAAAGAACCCATATCTCAAAATTAATAAAATAATAATTACCGGACGCCCAATTGTAAATTAAGCATCAAATCGTAATTCTTATGCCCTTTGGAAATAGTCTCTCCAGGCTTCTTCGCCTCCTCGCCATTAAAACAACAAGGTGCTTTCCTAAACGGCCTGATACCATCCCGATCCAAACCATCCCTGTATATCATGGAAGCCTCAACATTATCGATAATATCACATGTAATGTCCCCAGCCTCGCCATCACTTTCCCATATGCATATCCTTGGAAAATTCATGTTACTTCCTCTAGCTCCATCCACTGAAGACCTTTTCCTAGTAGCTGCAGCTGGTATAAGCAAATCGCTCTCGTTTCCTTTAAGGAAACGTTCCTTACCATTCCCTGGATAAAAAGTTCCGTTCAATTCTTGAGCCATAATATCCTTGTTACTATTCCAGGTACCGACATAACAGCTCCCATCTGGCCAAGTGAAAATACCATTTCCTTTTGGTACACCATTTTCCCATTGCCCATCATATCGATTTCCATTTGCCCAAATCAAAACTCCTCGGCCAGAGATGACGCCGTTTTTCCATTCACCATCATACACATTCCCGTTTTTCCAGACATACCTTCCTTTCCCATCCTGTACATTCTTCTTCCATGTCCCATCGTAAAAATCCCCGTTGGCGTATCTCTTTTGGCCGTATCCGTGTTTCCGATCAGCGCTCCACGAGCCACGATAAGTGTCTCCGTCGGATCCGATGAATGTACCGAACCCTTCCATCCGACCCGACTTGAATTCGCCCTCAAACGTAGCACCCGACGGCCAAGAGAACTTCCCTTTCCCAGATGCTTTTCCTCGCCGCCACTCTCCCTCGTACATGCACCCGTCTGTCCATAGATACTTCCCCGATCCGTGAGGCGCGTTTCCCGAGAACGAACCGATATAGAGATCGCCGTTAGGGATACGCTTCTCCACTGTGGCAGAGCCTTCGGTGGCGCCACTTGCATCGACACCCGCCGCCGCCGTGGTGGCTGTGTTGGTCGGAGTAACTCTTCGAGTAGCGGACTGAGATCGGGGACGGTTAATAACTACCGGTTGCGGCGGAACTGAAAACACCAATGGTACAGGTTTTGAGCTTTCTTTGTCAGCCACTACAACTAAGACCTTATCTACCTTATCTTCCTCTCCTTTCTTCTTCTTAGCATTTGAAACGGCGTCATTTCGCTCATCAACGACAAGTCCTCCACGCATTTTCAGCTCATAAAATATCCTCCAATCTGTTTGTTTATATTTTCAAACTCAGCGGATGAGTGTATCTGCTGTTTTATCCTCTTCACAACTGCATTTCCTGGGAGGGTGAGTTTGCAGCGGCGGAAATGGAAACGCCGGAATGAAAGGGCATTTCCGGCGGGATTGGGCGTTCCGTTAGAATTGATTAATTTTCCTTCTAGGTCTTCTCAGTTTTCTCTCTCTCTCTCTCTCTCTCTCTCTCTCTAAAACTTCACTTTCTTTATTTCTTCGTATCTTTCTCTCTTTACTGCTTGGTGTTTGGGGAAATAGGTGGGAATCCTACAAACGCAAACACCACAAGCTGAGCACTGTAGAGACAGAAAGTAAATAAAGCTTATAATTTTAAATTATTGACAACTTAATTATTTTGATAATAACTAAAAAAGAAAAGTTAAATTTGCAAAGAAGAGAGAGAGAGTATTTGAGTGTAATGAGCCGGCTTTTGCCTTGGGAACGTTGCCGCTACTATGCGAGTAGTATAATAAGTAATTAGTACTAATTACAGCTTTTTATTTTATTTTCTAAATTTCATTATGACGAATATGCCCTCTAGTTTTTATCGAAACTCCCTCGTCGGGTATAACCATGGATCTCCGGTTCCATCGTGAGATGACGGAATTGGCTAAGGATGGGAACCTTCAGGGCCATGATTATCGTCGTGTAATTTCCTTACATTTACTTATTTGCCCTTGATATTATCATTTATTTCTATCAATTGCCATTTTCTTTTCGGTGGAAAATTCGTTCGTTCGCCGTCCTGGTCCACTGCTCCAAGGTGAAGGTTTGACGATTCTCCCATTTTAGAATATTAGAAAAAGAAAAGGAAATAGGTGTTTTAGGACATGATTTAGAGGTTATGTTTGGTAACAACAATTGAAGAATCCTTATTTGTACTAAACAGAATCCAAATTATTTTCTGGTTGGCAGATAATATCCTACAACTACAGTTTCGGTGGATTTAAAATATAATCTGATTTGATTTTTTTTTTTTTAATGATGAAATACACCAAACATCCCATATATCACAAAAAAGGAAGAAAAATATATTCCAGCTCGGTTTGACTCAACGTATAAATACAATTAACATTGCAATTTAAGAAAAAATTACTGGGTTGATCAACAACCCCGTATAAATCAGCAATCTTTTATATTAGTATATTATTTTTTTTTTTTGACCTTTAATAGTGCAGTAACTCCTTTTACTATATAGTAAGCCTTGGAAATAGAGGATAGTGGTACAAGTTTGAATGATGAAGGGGAGGACCAAAATTACCTGCGTATGGCCCACCTTGAAAGCCCATTTTAATTAAGTTTTTAGTGGGTTGTCCACCAATAATTTTTGTTAATAGACAAAATGCCTCAATTTTGGTATCAGGTCGTGCAATTGAGAAATCATAAAATATCATTTTCACCATTAACTTAATTACTATTATAAGACGCATCCCGATTTTAACTTATATATGCAAATATTTCCTAATTTGTCTTTTAAATATCGGAACTTGTTATCAGTATAATAATTCTGCTTGGATTTAATTAAACGAATATTTAGATAAGAGTATATTTGCTTGGCAGTTAGGTTTCGTGACCATTTTTATATTTTCTTTGAAAACGTTTTAATTATTGATCCACTGCTGGACCTGAAAATTGGCATCTGATAGCAACCCAGCCTTATGCCAATCGTTAACAAGGACTACCTGTTTATAATTTCAATGCTAAATATCACGTGACATAAATTGGCTCTTCTGGAGCTGAAAATTTTATAATTTTCATCATAGAATATAGTATGTAAATATCACCTGCTTGCTTGCTTTGCTTATTTCTCTAGTTTGCAGAGCTACACGTCGTCCCTTTATTAAGAGGTGATCGATAATAAGGTGATATGAATTTAATAGGAACTTACTGTCTTGTCTTGGTTAAAATATCAATTTTCTTACTCAAATTATAAAAATCATACTCAAATTTTAATATTTAAAAAAAATTAAAGCCAAAGTATGTGTTTTTCCTTTAATAATTACTCCATATATAATGATAACAACAGAGATAACTAAATTTTGTAACTTTAAAATCACATCACAGAATAATAAAACCCAACATAAACAACAATGACTTACATAATTATATTACCAGAAAGTGCATGTAAATGTAAAGATGGCGTTTTCTTAAATCTCACCGCTCCATTCTTAGTAATGGTCGCTCTATTTAATTGTAATCCATAATATATATCCTAATAAAACAATTTAGTCCGTTTTAATTTAAGATTCGATGCGAATTTGTGATCGTTGATTTTTCTTTTTCTTTTTAAAATAACAATTAGTAATAATGAGTAATACTACAAGATGAATTGGCGTAAATATGACACTAGAATCATGTTGAGCTGAACAATAAGCTAGCTTCGATTTCATTATTACTGTATTTTTAAAAAAAAAAAGAAAAAGAAAAAAGTTTGGATATGTTTTATTAAGAAGAAGGATGTTGGTCTCGCAGTCACGGTGCATGTGAGAATAATAAAATCTTGAATAAATTCATCTTTAACTCCTGTGAGCCCTCACAATTAATAAGCCCTACTCTTTAATGGTATTTTAGACAAAGAATCACTACAGACGTATACTTTCAACTACCCATTCACTTATACGTCCTCCACAATCTTTTTTCCTTTTTCTTTTTTTCTTCTTTAAATGGCCTTAATTTCATTGTTACTTTTTAAAGAAAAGAGTAGTGTAAAATATAATTAGAATCATGTGAAATCGAAATTGAGATTTACTGCACTTTTAATTAAATGTTAGCCAGTAGATCAAATTAATTTAATTAGATTCTTGTTAATATGGAGTGTTTGGTTCCTTTAAAAATATAAAAGAAAAAATGTAAGAAAATTAAATTATGGGGTGATTTTCATGTTTTGTTTAGTAGTTAGAGCTAATTACAGGACGTCTCTTGATTAGTTTACAGAGCAAGAAATAATTAATTGACGACTACAAAATGTTTAAAATTCATGTTTGAATCTATAATCAAATAGTGAACTATAATTGATATTATGCCTTTAACTGGAATTGTTTTACTTTTACTTTATTTATTTTTGTTGTATGTTATTTGTTTAATTTTAGTTTATTTATTTTTGCAATTAAAACTTCCCCAATTTATTCTTTAGTTTTTTTTTTCTTTTAGAAAAATCAAATTTCTTCTATTCTCCGTTAGATCCACCGTACTTATTATTCTCACAAATTTTATTGTTTCTAAAAGTAAATACTTCCTTCATTTTTTTTATCAGTCACTTTTGTTGTTTGTACTAGGATTAAAAAATAATAAATAGATTTAAAAAAAAGAACCCACGGTCAACTCTTTGTTTTTTGCACTAAAAATGGCAGCTAAGCGTGTCATTTTTCACTTTAGCGAAACAATGCCATTTGGCGTGCGGAGGGAGAGAATGTGAACCCTTTCAATACGGTGCCGTTTCACTAAAGAAAAACGGCGTCATTTTACGGTGAAAGATGCGACAAATGAGTGTGGGTCCTGCGGTTAGAAAATCGCACTTCATCTTGTCGTTTTTTGTATATTGTTTTTTCTTTTTTAATAAAAATCTGCAGAGCACGAAAGTTATTGTATGCTACTGCAGAGCACGAAAGTTACTATATGCTGCTGTAGCACACAGTAACTTCCACGAGCTGCTGCATTTAACACGTTTTCTTAATTTTTTTTTATATAAATAAAACTTTGAAATCCGGATTTGCACAATTATTTGTTACCATAAAAAACAAACCCTCTTTCCTTAAATAAATTTTGCTCACTTTATTCATTTTTACCATGTTATTGCCTTCTCTTCTTTCACCAATATTTTCCTTTTTTATTCCTATTTTATAATTATATATTCAAATATCCATTACACTAGCAGCTATTTTGTTAAAGTTGTTGCAGAAGATTTGATTGAAGATTATAAAGAAGGTAATTTTTTAATATATTTTAAAATAATTTTGTTAATATGTTTTCAATTATTGTTTAAAATTATTAGTAATTTTATTTGTATTATTAATTTGTAGGTGATATAAAGGGTGGAATATATTTTTATCAATATTTTTAAAGGTTAGTTGTTGTTAATTCATTTTATTTATTTTTAGTAATAGGTTTAATTGAAATTAAGATAATTAATTCGTTTATGTTATTTCATGATTTTTTATGATAAATTATAATTGTTAATATATGTCGAGAATTAGTGGTTTAAATTTATTTATATTATTTTACTTATATATCCTTTGACATTTAGGAATTCAGGAAAGTAATTAGACATGTATAATTTTTTAATCTTAGTCAACATACATAATATTATATAAAAAAGTTAAAAAATTAAGGATTTGAAAAGTGAGAAAAAATTTTAATTTGTTTAACTAATTAGAAAAAAATTTTATTTGTTAGTCGAATAAATATTTAAAAAATTAGATGCATAACATGGAAAAAATTTATGAATGAGTTAAAAATTTAAAAGTAATTTATGTAAATTGATACATTAATTTCTAAATATGTACATATAATGTAAAAATTAGAGAATATCGATTCCAGCAATATACTAATTTGTAAAATGAAATAAAATCTTGAATAAATTCACCTCTAACTCCTGTGAGCACTCACAATTAATAAGCCCTACTCTTTAATGGTATTTTAGGCAAAGAATGAATACAGACGTATACTTTCAATTATCCATTCACTTGTACGTCCTCCATAATCTTTTTTTCCCCGCTTAAATGGCCATAATTTTATTGTTACTTTTAAAGAAAAGAGTAGTATAAAATTTAATTAGAATCATGTGAAATCGAATTTGAGATTTACTGCACTTTTAATTAAATGTTAGCCAGTAGATCAAATTAATTTAATTAGATTCTTGTTAATATGAAGTGTTTGGTTCCTTTAAAAATATAAAAGAAAAAATGTAAGAAAATTAAAGTATGGGGTGATTTTCATGTTTTGTTTAGTAGTTAGAGCTAATTACAGGACGTCTCTTCATTAGTTTACAAAGCAAGAAATAATTAATTAACGACTAGAAAATGTTTAAAATTCATATTTGAATCTATAATCAAATAGTGAACTATAATTGAAATTATGTCTTTAACTGGAATTGTTTTACTTTTTTTTTTTTGTTGTATGTTATTTGTTTAATTTTAATTCATTTATTTTTGCAATTAAAACTTTCCCAAATTATTCTTTAGTTTTTTTTTTCTTTTAGAAAAATCAAATTTCTTTTATTTTCCGTGGGATCCAGCGTACTTATTATTTTCACAAGTTTTATTGTTTCTAAAAGTAAATATTTATTTTTTGTGGTTTTAACGCCGATAACCGTAAATAAATTCTATCGCATTTAAATAATTAATTTATAGTGATTTACCTTTTCAAATATATAATAGGCTACAAAAGAGTTAAAGCAATTTAATCCTGCTGTTTAAAGATGGAACTTTTAAAACTCTTATTGTATAAAAGAGAAAATCTAAATAATGAATAGCTACCAATTATTTCTAGTTTCAAGATATTGGTTTTCTCATATATATAATTTCAACTTCAAGTTAGTAAACCTATAATTAGACCCTTTCTAAAAAATATATATATATAGAAAACTCGGTGTGTCATATATACTTATCACTCCATTTTTTTTTATCGGTCACTTTTATTATTTTCACTAGAATTAAGAAATAATAAATAGACTTAAATTTAGTATTAAATTACGTGATTAAGATTAAATTATCAAATCTAATTGGTTCTGATTTTATTGGGAAATAAAAATAAATTGAAAAAACAAATTAAATTACATTGAAAGTCTAAAAATGACAGATAAATAGAATTTGAATTTTACTCAAAAGTGACAGATAAAAAAGAATTGAGAGAGTAGTAAAATTAGTTGGTTGGAGACCAGCTCCTCTGGATTGGGTAGTGCTTAATAGTGATGGCGCTTTTTGTAGATCAATGAAGAATGCTTCTTCAGGTGGTATCTTTTAGGATTCTCTAGGGAGGTGGGTTGGAGGCTTTTCTTGATTTGTGAGCGGTAATAATGCATTATTTGCAAAGACCTAGGGTGCTCTTATTGGGGTTTATTTTATTTTGGTGTGAAAATTAAAAGAATTTAGAAATCTAGGGTAGTAGTAAAAAAATTAGAAGTTTAGGGTGTTAGAAAACGGCAGTTGGGGTTGCTGTTTTCTAATTGGTGGGATCCACGGTCAACTTTTTGGTTTTTGCACTGAAAACGGCAGTCAACTATGTCATTTTTTTACTGTAGCAAAATGACGCCATTTGGCAGGCGGAGGGAGAGAATGCGAACCCTTTCAAAACAGTGTCATTTCAGTCAAGGAATAAAACAACGTCGTTTCGCGATGGACGAGACAACAGATGAGTGCGAAACCCACAGTTAGAACCAATCACGGCCTAAGAAAATAAGGCAGTGATAGGGATATCCTGTGGGAAAAGTAAAGCAAGCAAAAAAAAAAAGAAAAGCAAGAACAACCAATTCCATTCATGGAAGTATGAGATATACATGGAAAATACAGCAAAGTAGTCAAAAACAAATCGACGATCATGATAAAAGGCCACAAAAGACTATAAAAAGACAAGCTAGCTACAACCGATAATTGAAAGGCATGGTCAAATAATTATCCCTAAAGACACCAGACCATCTTTCGAGTCTGAGCCAACTTCGATCCAAAACCCAAGATATCGTCTAAAAAAAAGCATGGAGAGCAACAAAGTAGATGGTGTTCGATCGGCTTGACAAAACTGCCAGTTTTCACAATCCATTGACATCACCATAGAACCCGCGTATTTCTCCCTCATATCATGTCACCGCATATCTACTCTGAAGTTCAACAAGCAAAATTTGGTATTAACAATTCATATCTCAAAAGAGCAGACTGATCAGAGTGACCTAGTCTCCCTAAAGATGAGTACAACTCGGTCACCATTACTTCTTTACAAAGTTTTTTAGCAATGCCTTTTTGCTTGAAATCAGCGAAAATACCAAATGCATAAAAAGGCTAAATATAAAACATTCAAGAAATTATTGATGGAATATAACATGGTATGTACATGATAATCACGCAGCGAAAAAATAATAAAATCGATCATACATATACTCAATCTATAAACAAGAATCGAAAACATGCAATTTTAGGGTTTTAAAACTTACAACTTTAGATGCACTTCAAGATTTGATTTTGATGATGACCAGCAACTAAGAAGGACTTATTCACCTAAGATCTTCACCACCAATGCTAAAAGAACAACCTCTACGGCACTTTTCTCTATGTTCACACACACAATTGCAAGGAAGGCTTAAAATTGAGAGTGCTAGCTCTATGTGTAAAGAATTGGCAATGGTAATGGATTGAAGCTACAAGATCTAATCTTATACTTTCTTTTGGTTGCTATTTCTGCCCAAGAACATAAGAGAACAAGGAAGAATCATTTCCCTTGTGAAATTCGACCAAGAGTGAGAGAGAGATCAAAATTCACGCCTAGGGTTTTCTTTTGTTCACCAATATATATCATTTAATTTTTGGCAAGTGTTAATTCCGAATTTTACTACCTCGAGATAGTTAATTCAGCCTCAATCACTTCCTAAAATCAAGTGACATATATTAATTCAAACTCTTTTGAATTTTAAATTCAAATTAATTCAAAATAAACATAAGACATTTAATCAAAATAAATCACTTAATTTAGGGATATGGTTGCCAAAATTCCTATTGAATTTATCCTTAGATTTTCGGTTACCTTATCTCCATTTAATTAATTTATTTTGATTTAAATGTCATTAGGATTTAATACTCAATTAACTTAATTAATCCAAGACAATTAATTAATTGAAATTAATCCTATTGGGCCGAATATTTCTCTCTCATGGACCAAGGTCCAATAGCAAATTTAATACCCATTACATACATTAATTTGACTTTAATTAAAAGCCCAAATTAATGTCCAATCTTCTATTTAAATATTTTAAGCCCAATATTTTGTGTACGATCCTATAGGTCCATTTAATATTGGCAATGAATTAATTCAAAGGCTATATATATTCTCTAGCAAGATATTATAGCATTCCAAATTAAATGAAAATGCAAATGGTATTTAGTGACCTAATGCAATTTTACATAGTCCCTTACCCTTAAATATCAGAATTAATATAAGGCATGAAACCGGTCATCCTTATATATACTATGTAATATCCCACATCGGTTGGTAAGGTGAACGAAGTAGTCCTTATAAGGCTATGGATACCTTACCCTCGTGGATGCGTTTTAGGTAATTCGCCCAGGAACAAAACCGTGAGGGCCTCGGCCCAAAGCGGACAATATTCACGAGCGGCTATCTGGGGACGTTACAGATGGTATCAGAGCCGGTGCCGAATCGGTGTGCCAGCGTAATACTGGGCCCCTAAGCCAGCGAGGACACTGGGCCTATTTAGGTGAGGTGGATTGTAATATCCCACATCGGTTGGTAAGGTGAACGAAGTAGTCCTTATAAGGCTATGGATATCTTACCCTCGTGGACGCGTTTTGGGTAATTCGCCCAGGAACAAAACCGTGAGGGCCTCGGCCTAAAGCGGATAATATTCACGAGTGACTATCTGGGGACGTTACATACTAATTCCTTTCTTGATATTCCGTGACACTAAACTCTCAGATAAATAATGATTACTCATTATTTCATCTCGGTATGGCCATACAATTCTTAGTTCACTGATCAAGTGGCCGATTATTTTTTCTCTCTTATCGAGAAGGGTAATCCCTTCACTTCCCTCATGCTCTTTAACATGGATTAGTGCATACCCAAGCATACCCATACTTGTTACCCTGTTACGAGCACGTTAGGTGTATGTCAAAGTACACAGTAATTCATAAAGAGTTTCATAGAGATTTTAGGTCTAAGAACTCCGATGCAAAACTTGCACATGAGAAACACTTATGACTTATACCATGTAGTGTTCTCATGAACGGATCGAATCCAGATACCATGTTCTAAACATGTATCTATGATCTCTGATTGACACTCTTGTCCTTATGATCCGTAAGACAGAACTCATCTTATCAGAGAGAGCATACTAGTCTTAATTCATTTGTTATTCCCATAACAATGACTGACTAGAAATATTTAGAATGAAGTCTCATTTGTTTCAAGGTCTTACAACCATGTGCCTCACACATGATAATTTAAACTGAATCAACATTCTTGGATAGTTCTATCAATTGATATGCACAGAAATACAATAGATAAAATAAATACCTCATTTATTAACTAAAGTGTTTTATAACAATGCATTGGGGCTAGGACTTACACTAACAATTATATTCATTCAAAGTACAAAGTGCAATAGATAACATTCTTCTTGTCTGGAAAAAGCACAAGGCCATAGCTTCCTGCTTTCCCTCCCAAAAAAAATTAAAAATAAAAAAAACAAAAAGAAAAAGAGAGGGCAGAAGAAAAAGGAAAAGAAGAAGAGAAGAAAAAGCAGGACTACAAGAAAGAAAAAATAGGACGACAGGGAGAAAAAAATACAGACATGTATCCTCAACCATGATCAATTGAAATTCCTGGGCTGAGAGAGAAGAATTGCCGAGGTAGCAAGCTGCATTTCTTGCTATCGCAAGCCATATCTAGACAAGTCAAGGGCCCCTTTCGTCATTCATCTTCCTAAAATGGGAAAGTTGATGGTAAAACACAGAAGATCTGGAGGTCTTATGGTCAAACTTAATAACCAAAAATTGACAGACATTGAAAGGAGAAAAAGGAAAGATAGTGCAAGAGGAAAGAGAGGAAAAAGCCCCTTTTATAGGTGCCTCCAAACATCTTGCAAAGATATTAATGAAATCACCACATGTCAAAACTCAGTAAGACGCAATAAAAAACTGAAGCATCAAGAAGGAAAATCAACCGTTAAAGCGCAAAAAATGAAGCAACCACCATTAAATTAGGAGAAGCGAAACGACGCTTGGAAACATCGGAATAATTAATTGACAAAATAGATCGCTGAAAGACTGATCTACAATTAAAATCTTATCGTTGTGCTGCAAATATTCTTTGGAAAACATGCAACCACGGTCCCATCAGGTAACTTCATTTTTCCCTTGACTATTATCATAAAAAACTATCTGCTCACAGCGGTTACAAAGTGAAGCAATAAAAGATGGCTCGAAAAAACCACGACATTTGACCTCCGCAAAAACGATCAACCTCTCAAGGAGGGACAATACAGTATAATGCAATAACAATAGCCCAACCAGCTATTAGTAGAAAAAGAAACAAATAGAGATAGCATCGATTGGCAACGCTTCAAATCGCAGCCATCTGATAGACAGGTTAGAAAAACCAAACCTTGAAAAATAATCCATATTTATAAAAAATGGAAAGTATTTTGTAGGACAAAACTTCAGAAAAATTCTAGCCTCTTAAGGCTAATGATCTGTCAATTTCGATCGGGATGAATCGCGATCGATGTATCAATTCTAGCCTCTCAAGGCTGATGAACTGTAAATTATGATCGACGATTTATCTTGATCAATGTATCAATTCCAGCCTCTCAAGGCTTATGATGTGTCAATTCCAATCGATGATTCATCCCGATCAATGTATCAATTACAACCTCTTAAGGATGATGATTTGTCAATTCTGATCGATAATTCATCCCGATCGATGTATCAATTCCATCCTCTCAAGACTGATGATTTCTCAATTTCGATCGATGATTCATCCCAATCGATGTATCAATTTCAGCCTCTCAAGGCTGATGATCTGTCAATTTCAATCAACAATTCATTCCGATCGATGTATCAATTTCAGCCTCTCAAGGCTGATGATCTATCTATTAGTGATTATGCCTTAAGCCAAACATTAGGCCCTTTATGTAATGTCACATTTAATTTTATAAAATTAAATTTTCTTCATATTATTATATTGTTGGCATGTTATGTTATAATAATGTTTGTAAATAATAATCTAATATTATTTTGACTATCCATAATTATTTATTATTAAATAAATAATGATAAATAAAGACTAGTATAAGTTTGATTGATAATCATGGGATTATTATATATGGTGATATGAATTAAACTTATAAGTACTTGTTAGAGAACATAGTACTGTATAGACCCGCTATGAGATACTACATGGGTTAATGTCATTAGTGCTCTCATAATAGTTATGTTATTGATCTTTAAATCTGAGATTGTCACAATATCCTACATGATAAATATTATATTTTAACATAATCAAACATTATCCTTAATTAGATAATCATAAAGGTTATGATTGGGCATAATGAGAATCATGTAGAGGATAGTGAATAGTCAGTAATGAATTTGTCCCTCTCTTATGAGAGAGATATATGTATTGAGCCCCTCAATAAGTAAGACTGAGAAATGCATGGTCATGCTCAAATGAATTGATGGGGCAATCAATATCATTTTATATTATCAGTCTACTTAGTGATCAAGAAATTATAAGTTTGGATTATATAAGTTTGACATGGACCATAACTTATGTTCAAACAAGATATCGTATGACAAAGGGATTATAACATGTTCTATTAGGTTAAAATTGAATTATTGATATTCATATTATTTGGGTAGTCATAATGTCTTGCTAGAAGCTGCTTATGACTTTTGGACCCGTGATGGGATTTGGGCTTACTATCAATATAATATGAATTTATTAGGTTGTATACATAGAATGTGATGAATGGACTAAGGGTTAATTCGGTCATTTTGAATTTTATTTTGTGATAAATTAAAATTCAAAATAAACAAAAAAAATTAATAATAATAATTAAGATTAATATCATTATTATTATTTTAAATAAGAAATAAAGTATTTCTTATTTTAATAAGAAAAATGGGTCCTTAGTTTTCTCTTTCTAAATTAGGGTTAAGTCAACTATATAGTGATAAGTATAGTTTAACCCCAATCAAGCATAAAAGGAGAGTGGCAGTCGTCACTTAGAAGAAAGAACAAGAAAAATCGTTTTTTTTTCTTATGTAACTTTAAGAAATAGAGAAAATAAACCCTAGTTGCCATGAAAGGAAGCTAGCACCCCGGGCGATTCTCTTCATTGCATTCGCGTGTGGATACCGGTAGAGGATGTCATTTTGCATGAGGTCACACCTGCAAATTCGATTTATCTACACTTCGAAAGATTGGTAATCATTATACTTCTCTTTCTATTGAATCAATTGGATCGCTTGCATCCGTGGTGGGTTTCTATTTTCCGTTGCAAAGTTTTATTTATTATTTCAAAATCCAACACTGTCAATTTCGATCGACGATTCATTCCGATTGATGTATTAATTTCAGCCTCTCAAGGTTGACGATCTGTCAATTTTGATCGACGATTCATCTTGATCAATGTATCAATTCCAACCTGTTAAGGTTGATGATCTGTCAATTTCGATCAATGAATCTTCTCGATCGATGTATCAATTCTTGCCTCACAAGGCTGATGATTTGTCAATTTTAATCGATGATTTATCCTGATCGATGTATCAATTTCAGCCTTTCAAGGCTGATGATCTGTCAATTTCGATCGATGATTTATCCCAATCGATGTATCAATTTCAGCCTCTTAAGGCTGATGATCTGTTAATTTCGATCGACGATTCATCCCGATTGATGTATCAATTTCAGCCTCTCAAGGCTGATGATATATTAATTTCGATCGATAATTCATTCTGATTGATGTATCAATTTCAACCTCTCAAAGCTAATGATCTATCGATTTTGATTGATGATCCATTCCGACTGATGTATCAATTTCAGCCTCTCAAGGCTGATGATATGTCAAAACCAATCGACAATTCATTCCGATTGATGTATCAATTTCGGCCTCTCAAGGCCAATGATCTATCAACCCCAATCGCTGATTCATCCCGATTGATGCACTAATTCCATTCTATCTAGGCCGATGGCTCATTTAGTTCTGATTAACTTACTCATCCTACTATCTAAGGAACTCTACCATTAGCAATGTCATAAGTTGACACCCCTACCACTTCGATTTTTCATCGAACTAGTCGATGTAGGACAAATGATAACATCCAAAAATATAAAAGACTGAAGGCCTAAGAACTCCCAAAGGGCCCAAGACAGAGGCCTATGAAAACCCTGTCAACCAAGGGACCAGACACAAAGCTCAAGGCTATCTGATCGAATTTAACCTTTTCTTGACAGGCAGAAGTCATCTGAAGTACGCCACCATCCCATCGCTGTAACCTATGAAAATAGGCCATACCTTTCGCAGAGTAGAATAACTATTTGACACACTGCTCAAAACTTTTCCAGTTCTATAAATTGCATATTCCTTTCTAAAAAACACACATCTTATCTCTCTAAATAATACTAATTCTCTCTCTAAAGAGCTTTCAATCCTAGCACTAACTTAAGCATCGAAATGTCGAAGCTCGGGACAACTAGGCTAAGCACCTTTTTTGCATGTTCCATCAGACACCTTCCGAACGAATCGCTCCTACCTTTCCAAGCCAATCCTTTTACTCACCTTAACACAGAGATACCCCTTCTCTATAAAATTTTATAATTTTATCAATTTGATTGAAGATTATAAACAAGGTAATTTTTTTAATATATTTTAAAATAATTTTGTTAATGTGTTTTTAATTATTGTTTAAATTTATTAGTAATTTTATTTTTATTTGCATTGTTAATTTGTAGGTAATATAAAGGGTGGAATATATTTTATCAATATTTTTAAAGGTAAGTTATTGTTAATTCATTTTATTTATTTTTAATAAGAGGTTTAATTGAAATTAAGATAATTAATTCGTTCATGTTATTTTATGATTTTTATGATAAATTATAATCATCAATATATATGGAGAAATTAGTGGTTTAAATTTAGTTATATTATTTTACTTCTATATTAGCATCCTTTGATATTTAGGAATTCAGGAAAGTAATTAGAAATGTATAATTTTTTAATTTTAGTCGACATACATAATATTATATAAAAAAAATTAAAAAATTTATGAATGAGTTAAAAAATTAAAGATTTGAAAGTGAGAAAAAATTTTAATTTGTTCAATTAATTAGAATTTTTTTTATTTGTTGAATAAATATTTGAAAAATTAGATGCATAAGATGAAAAAAATTTATGAATAAGTTAAAAATTTAAACGTAATTTATTTGTGATGAAAATAGTAAATTAATAAATTAATTTTTAAATATATACATATAATGTAAAAATTAGAAAATATCGATTCCAGCATATTACTGATTTGTAAAATGAAATAAAATCTTGAATAAAATCACCTTTAACTCGTGTGAGCCTTCGCAATTAATAAGCCCTCCTCTTTAATGGTATTTTAGGCAAAGAATGAATATAGACGTATACTTTGAACTTTCAACTACCCATTCACTTATACAACCTCCATAATCTTTCTTTTTTTTTCCTTAAATGGCCATAATTTCATGGTTACTTTTTAAAGGAAAGAGTAGTATAAAATCTAATTAGAATCATGTTAAATCGAAATTGAGATTTACTCCACGTTTAATTAAATGTTAGCCAGTAGATCAAATTAATCTAATTAGATTCTTGTTAATATGAAGTATTTGGTTCCTTTATAAAAGAAAAAATGTAAGAAAATTAATGTATGGGGTGATTTTCATGTTTTGTTTAGTACAAGAAATAATTAATTAACGACTAGAAAATGTTTAAAACTCATATTTGAATCTATAATCAAATAGTGAACTATAATTGAAATTATGTCTTTAAAATTTTACTTTTACTTTATTTATTTTTGTTGTATGTTATTTGTTTAATTTTAATTTATTTATTTTTGCACTTAAAACTAGACCTGGCAAAATTGACCCAAACCCATGGATCGACCCAAATTTACCCAAAAAAATTGACCCAAACCCAACCCAATTCATATAAATACCCATTGGATCAATCCAAAATTGACCCATTTTATTTTTCAACCCAACCCAATATCCATTGGGTCAACCCAAAATTGACCTATCTCACTTTCCAACCTATTGGGTCATTGAGTATTAACCCAATGGGTATTTTCAAGATTCAAACATCTTGACCCATTGGGTATATAATGACATCAACACCGGGTCAGCCCTAAATAGTACTTTTCGACAGTGAAGAGTATTTTTCGGGTCCGAAATGACACCCGAAAGTCAAAAATATTTTATTGGACCATTTGAAAGGAATAGTTAAGGTGAGCCTATGGTTGAAATTTGAAGTGAATTTGAGGTCAAATAGGCTTTCAAAAGTCAAAAATACGAAAAAGGTAGCGAATCAATAATAAAAAAATATATTTTAAATAATTTACTTTAATGTTAAAAATGGACAAAAAAAGAAAAAAAAAAGAAAAAATTGATACAAAAAATAATCGTATTTCAAATAAATAATTTAAAGATCTCATTATATATATACATAATAACAATTCTTTTTCTTTTATTTTATTTTTCGACAGTGAAGAGTATTTTTCGAGTCCGAAATGACATCCGAAAGTTAAAAATATTTTATTGGATCATTTGAAAGGAATAGTCAATGTGAACCTATGGTTGAAATTTGAAGTGAATTTGAGGTCAAATAGGCTTTCAAAAGTCAAAAATACGAAAAAGGTAGCGAGTAAATAATACGAAAAATATATTTTAAATAATTTACTTTAATGTTAAAAATGGACACAAAAAAAAGAAAAAATTGATACAAAAAAAATCATATTTCAAATAAATAATTTAAAGATCTCATTATATATATACATAATAACAATTCTTTTTATTTTATTTTTTTGAATAATAACAATTATTAAAATAAGATTTGAGGTCAAATAGGCTTTTAAAAGTCAAAAATACGAAAAAGGTAGCGAGTCAATAATACGAAAAATATATTTTAAATAATTTACTTTAATGTTAAAAATGGGCACAAAAAAAAGAAAAAATTGATACAAAAAAATCATATTTCAAATAAATAATTTAAAGATCTCATTATATATATACATAATAACAATTCTTTTTATTTTATTTTATTTTTTTGAATAATAATAATTATTAAAATAAGCATTAAAAGTTAATAGCATTAAAAAATTAAATTATAATCAAAATATTACTCTTTATAATGACCAACTGTTATGCAGTATACTATATTCTAATCATTTAATTCAACATAACGAAATATTAAATAAAAACTTTCAATATGTTTACGATTGGATATGTTTTTAAAAATAAATATTTAAAATTAACCCAAATTCATGGGTCGACCCAAATCAACCCAACCCATTAATGACCCAATTCATTAATGATCCATATTTTTTGACCCATTAATGACCCAACCCATTAATGACCCAACCCAAACCCATCCAACCCGTCCATTTGCCACCTCTACTTAAAACTTCCCATTTTATTCTTTAATTTTTTTTTTCTTTTAGAAAAATCAAATTTCTTTTATTTTCCGTGGGATCCACCATACTTATTATTCTCACAAGTTTTATTGTTTTTAAAAGTAAATATTTATTTTTTGTGGTTTTAACGCCCTTAATCATACATAAATTCTATGCATTTCATTTAAGTAATTAATTTATCGTGATTTACCTTTTCAAATATATAATAGGCTACAAAAGAGTTAAATCAATCCAATCCTGCTGTTTAAAGATGGAATTTTTAAAACTCTTATTGTATAAAAGAGAAAATCTAAGTAATGAATAGCTACCAATTATTTCTAGTTTCAAGATATTGGTTTTCTCATATATATATATATATATATATATATATATATATATATATATATATATATATATATATATATATATACTTTCAAGTTAGTAAACCTATAATTAGACCCTTTATAAAAATTATATATATATATATATAGAAAACTCTAATTGTCATATATACTAGTAAAATTAGTCAGTTGGAGACCAGCTCCTTCGAATTAGGTAGTGCTTAATACTAATGGCACTTTTTGTAGACCAGTGAAGAAGGCTTTTTCAGGTGGTATCTTTCGGGATTCTCTAGGGAGGTGGATTGGAGGCTTTTCTTCCTTTGCGAGCGGTAATAATGCATTCTTTGTAGATATTTGAGGTGTTCTTGTTGGGTTTTTTTTTTCCTTTTTTGGTGTAAAAATTAAAAGAATTTAGAAATCTGTTGTAACAATAAAAAAAAATTAGAAGTTTAGGGTGTTAGAAAATGACGGTTTGGTGTAACAATAAAAAAAATTAAAAGTTTAGGGTTTTAGAAAATGGCAATTGGGGTTGCCGTTTTCTGACTAGTGGGATCCATGATCAACTTTTCAATTTTTGCACTGAAAATGGCAATCAACTGTATCATCTTTTATTATAGCGAAATGACAACATTTGGCGTGCGGAGGGAGAGAATGGGAACCCTTTCAAAACGGTGTCATTTCACTCAAGGAAAAACGGCATCGTTTTGCAGTGAATGATGTGACAGATGAGTGTGGGTCCCACGATTAGAAAACTGCACTTCATCTTGCCGTTTTTTGTATATTGTTTTTTTCAATAAAAAGATGCAGAGCACGGAAGTTACTATGTGCTACTGCAGCATGCAGTAACTCGCGTGAGCTGTTGCATTTCACGCGTTTTCTTATTTTTTTTATATAAATAAAGCTTTGAATTCTGGATTTGCACAGTTATTTGTTACCATAAAAAAACAAACCCCCAATGAAACCCTCTTTCCTTAAATGAATTTTGCTCACTTCATTCATTTCTACCATTTTATTGCCTTCTCTTCTTTCACTAATATTTTCCTTTTTTATTCCTATTTTATAATTATACATACAAATATCCATTACACTAGCAGTTATTTTGTTAAATTTGTTACAGAAGATTTGATTGAATATTATAAAGAAGGTAATTTTATTAATAGATTTTAAAATAATTTTGTTAATATGTTTTTAACTATTGTTTAAAATTATTAGTAATTTTATTTGCATTATTAATTTTTAAGTTATATAAAGGGTGGAATATATTTTTATCAATATTTTTAAAGGTAAGTTATTGTTAATTCATTTTATTTATTCTTTGTAAGAGGTTTAATTGAAATTAAGATAATTAATTCGTTCATGTTATTTTATGATTTTTTATGATAAATTATAATTGTCAATATATGTGGAGAAATTAGTGGTTTAAATTTAGTTATATTATTTTACTTCTATATTGGCATCCTTTGATATTTAGGAATTCAGGAAAGTAATTAGACATGTATAATTTTTTAATCTTAGTCAACATACATAATATTATATAAAAAAGTTAAAAAAATATATGAATGAGCTAAAAAATTAAGGATTTGAAAAGTGAGAAAAAATTTTATTTTTTTCAATTAATTAGAAAAATTTTTTATTTGTTAGTCGAATAAATATTTAAAAAATTATCTGCATAACATGGAAAAAATGTATGAATGAGTTGAAAATTTAAAGGTAATTTATTTGTGACGAAAATAGTAAATTGATACATTAATTTCTAAATATGTACATATAATGTAAAAATTAGAGAATGTCGATTCCAATAATATTTATAATTCATACTGGAGGACAATTAATATGGGACATAGCTGATCATCATTATAATACTTTAAGTCCATTGGCAAGATCGAGGAGATTAAAAGTCAAGAGCAAACTGATATTTTCAAAACTTGTTCGCAAGATATCGATTAAATTAGATTTAGCTCCAGATGTGGGGGTTAGTAGAGTGCTATATTGGTGTCCTGTTATCAATCAGTGGTCAATGTCATAAGTGCCTATAGACTTAACTAATGACGATAGCATTGACCTGATTTATAAAAATTTTGTATCATTTTCTGGATCTACTATTTCGAAAATAATTGTTGAAACTAAAAAAATTGTTACTGGGGACCAACAAGATGTGGTGAATAATATTGACTATATGACTACCGATGTAGATAGGGATGCCATCCATTTGGTTGATGATAGAAATATTGTTGATGATAACTTGTATTTAGCAAGAGAAAGTTGGTGTGATTTGAGTACACAGTTTGAGGATCAACCACAGTATGAAGGGGTTGACGATTTGGAAATTGTGGAAGTAAGTCCAATAAAAGAGTTTAGAAGGCAAACACAATTGAATTTGACATCATGTTCTAGTTTTAAATGTAGGAATGTTGCATGCGACGATAAAAATATTGCAAATAACGGGTATATTTTTCTAAATTTTGATCTAGATGAGGATGATGAAGATATAGACTTGAATGATGTTGGTGAGGAAACCACTATTGGCAGGGATTACAACTTTGTTCCAAATAGTTCAATTCATGTAACAGAAGGCTTTCAGAATTTAAACATAAATGATGCTAGAGTTGATGTAGGTGATCAATATAATATTTCACAGTTTCACTTGCTATTAGCACAACACACATCTGTTAATTTTGCAGAAGCTCGGATTAGCATGTCTAGCGATTTTCCAATATTAAGATAGGACGGTATTTTAGAGTTATGCAAAGACTTGGCATTCACATCAAAGAAAGAAGTTAAGGCCTATGTGAAGAAATTTTCGATTCAAAATAATGTATCATATAAAGTTGTAGAATCTAAGCCTTTGTTTTAGGTGGTATGTTGCTCGTGTGCTAAAAATACCGGTTGTTAGTAGAGACATACAACAATGAAAAAAATGACATCTCCTTATTGGGTTATCAGTGTGTACAAGGGTTCGCACAACTGCACTGTGCCATTGGTATCTCAACAGCATAGACAGCTAGATACACAAAATATTTGTGATTACATATTGAAGATGGTTAGTGCAACTCCTGATCTCAAAGTTAGTATTATAATGGCTGACATAAGGAGTCATTTTAACTACAATATTTTTTATAGTAAGGTTTGGTATGCGAAGACCAAGGTGTTGGAAAAGATATTTGACAACTATGAGGCTTCTTATGGCAAGTTGCCTGGTTATCTTAAGGCTATGGAGACATACAATTCTGAATTTCGCTATGAATTTGTTGTTGATGATAGTATACAATCAAATCCGAAGCGATTTAGGAGGCTCTTCTAGGCATTTAAGTCATGTATCGATGGACCAGCACACTACAAATCCGTATTGCTAATTGATGGTACGTTTATGATAGACAAGTTCCATTAAACTCTTTTGATAGCAAATGCTATTGATAGAAATAATTACTTGTACCTGGTAGCATTTGCAGTTGTTAAAAGGGAGCATAAATCTAGTTGGGGTTGGTTTATGACTTGTATTAGGAAGTATGTCATTAAACAAGTCGGTATAATTGTTATTTTTGACCAGCATGCGGGTGTTATAGCATTATTTCATGATGAAAGCAATGGTTGGAATAAGCCATTAGCTTTTCATCATTACTATTTGCACTACTTTGTTAGCAATTACAATACCGTCCATAGAAATTCCAAAATAAAGGACATATTACATAAGGTCGGTATGTCACATATCATTATTTTTATTATGCATGTATTTTATTTTATCTTTTATGTTGAAAGTTAATATTTTTCTTGTCAGGAAATAACTTCTGACCCCAAAAGTTTACAAAACAAATTACTTACAATCGCTGCACAAAATGCTCTATCTGGGGTTATCCAATGTCGAGTGCGTTGAATATATCATTACATGTATTCAAATCGATTATACCTGAAATTTTGTCCAACAACACCCTGATTGTGACAGTTGTTTCACTCATTTATGAACAATAAAAATTCAACTGTCCAATCCAGATAGTGTTGGCCCTGCAAGTTTATTGTATGTAAATTATCTTGTATAAGGGGTAGAGCAGGAATTAGCTGATCAAAGCCAACCTGTCGCATTACTTTATTTGGTTGGTGCCATTCAATGATGTGAAAGTATATGAGTGGAACAATGGACATCCAGCTATTCTGTCCACTTTTACAATAATCTAGGAGCAATTTTATTACATTGATATAAGGATCCCATTCAAACGGCATTACAAAATTCAAAAAATTTAATAATAACAATATTATGAATATTATATGAATATATTTTATTAACATATCATGTTCAGGACTAAATAGATAATATTATATTACAAACATGTTCTGTAGACTGCATGTCTAATAATTCTCGATATGCATGTACATCCAACTTATGATTGTTACGCAAATCGAATGGTTCGAAACATCTGAAAAAAAGGCATATTCCAATTAACATACGAATTACCTTAAATTAAAATTGGATAAAAATATTGTTATTCATAATGAACATGTTAATGATACTTGAGTCCGTAAGGTATGATGCGGTTAAGCGTATATGGTTATACATGTTTTGGCCTAAATTGAGAATATAATTCACATGCCCACATTTGTAGGAGTTGTAGATAACTAGTAACTCTTTTAGCATCAGGGCGAGTGGCTCTGCATAGATCTCTATACAGCCAAGCCAGACAAGCTGATCCCCAACTATATCTGCTAACAAATTTCAAATCCTCTAAAAGAGGTAGAAATATCAAATGGACCAAATGCGAATTTTGTGATGAAAATAATAACCCACCAAAGCATCTCGGCATCCAAGCATGAGCATGCTGACATACCACTTCAGGTGTTGTAGTATCGGACAGTTCACCAAATATTGCATCAAACCATGTTAATTTTACTTTATCCCACGCAAATCATTCGTAGGAGGAACTGCTCTTAGTAGATTATTACAAAGTGTCATCCAATTCATGTTTGTTCTTCCTATAACTGGTTCACCCTCAATAGGTAACCAGTTAAAATTCCAATATCTTAAATTGTAATTATCGCTCCACCACATGTTAGATGAAAGGTGTGCATTTTCAGTCGCCACATCTCAACCAGTGATGTGATTAAATTTCAATCTAATTGAATCACACCAATATTGGCGATTCCTAGCAAACCAGCTGCTCTTATAAATGCTAAAATTCTCGGATCAATATTTTTATAATGCTCATCCACACTACTCCTTCTTGTCCTCAACAATTTTCTATCAATTTTTTATATAAATTAAATAAATCAAATTATATAGTTAAAATTAAAATATTATATTAACAAAATACTATGCTGGTAATATATAATACTAATTAAATTTTTACTAAATTGTTTCATATTGCATTTGAACAATGTTTCCCTTGAAGAATTAACAATTCGCCATTAATAAGACCCGAATTTATTCATGTAGCTCCTAAATGGCGATCCATATCTAAACCTGAAATCAATTTAGCATAGCACATGTGCAATGAATCGTTAAAATTTATGCCATTTAATTTTTTGTTATTATTGTTTAAACTTTTATGTGTTGCAGTAATTATTGTAAATAATTTAATTCTACACATCATCATTATATAATTATGGAAAAAAAATTAATATTAATAAAAACTCAAATTCCGAAATAATAACATTAAATAATTAACTTTGAAAATTGCTAAAACAACACTTAAATATAAATGACATTAAAGTTTGGAATATAATACACTGCCATTCTCATTGATACAACGCTCGGATTTTACATGTACTAACAAACATAATATTTAGACCATTAGTTATAATTATATCATTTATAATAAGTTTTTTGATCCAAAGGAATTGTATCTGTGATTTTTAAAAAATCATCATCACTAACTCCAACGACATCTTTCGCAAAAAAGAGTACAAAATTTCTATATTTTTTCACATCAGGCATATTTCAAATTGCAATTATAGATTTGAAATACATCAAAGGCACTGTCATCTATATAGCTTCCACCATCTCTCTTTATTTCATGGAATATCGATACATTATAATATTTTGTAATTTTTTATTTATTTTTATAATATGATCGGCAATTGTCATTCCGTTTTCAATTTTGCAACAGTATAAATCATTCCATTTTTGCTTGACATGTTCCCTTACAATATCACCTCTCATACATCTGGGAGTCAAATATATTTACAATATCTATATTGCGAAATAAATAAAAATAATTGTTATTTAAATAAATTGATAATAATTTAAATTTCATTTTTTATTATAATTTATTAACTTAACTTAAATTAAATTACATTATTTAATTTAGCAGACTATTTTCAAACTATTGTTTTATTATAAATTTATATTACGTGCATCAACTCCCACATTCCAATATAATTAAATTATAAAAATAAACATAAAATTTATAAAATATACTTAAAATACAACAATATATGTACAAATCAAAATTTTCTAATTCCTCCATTATTTGTAAAAATTTTATAATTAATGGTTCAATTAACTAATTACGACAATAAAAAACTAACTATAAAATTTAAAATTGTTTTATAATTTTGTAACACACGACAATGGACTAAAAATGGATGTTCAAACCAACAATGAGATATAAATTTAATATTATTATGCAACAATTTACTTAATTATAATTTTTTTGTCCTAAAAAAATATACAACAATTTTTTTACCAACTACAAATAAATAAGTCATTTTTATGTTCAATAATTAAAATAAAATAAAATAAAATTTATAGTAACTTACTTTTAAAAATAATGATCGGAATTATATTGTTATGTTAATAACACCTACATATCAAAAATATAAATGAATTTAGGCATATGTTAAAAATTATAAATTTATTTTTACTATAAAAATATAACTTACCTTGGCCTTCAGAATTTTAATAAATTAATTTTTACAACCACTAAACTATTGAAATTTAAAGGCAACAAAATATTGAAAAATTTAAAAGGAAGCAAGAAAGCACTAGAGGGAGAGCAAGCAAATGACAAAAGGGGACGGAAGAAGTGGTACTTTGGCCATTTTATGCTTACATTTTGGAAAAAAAAAAATTACATTTCAGAACTCATACCTCTACTGCAGGGCATGGGAGTTATTGTGTGCCCTGCAGCACACAGTAACTTCTATGAACCTATAGGCTTTTTAATTAAAAAAATAATATACAAAAAATGGCAAGCATAGCTGTCATTTTCTGACTGTGGGCTCCATTGACGTATTTTCTTATATGTCGACTCATTCACCGTGAAACAATGCCGTTTTTCCTTAAGTGAAACGACACCGTTTTGAAAGGGTTCATAATCTCTCTCTCCGCATGCCAAACGACTTCATTTCACTACAATAAAAAATGGCAAAGTGAATTGTCGTTTTTATCGCAAAAACCAAAAAGTTGACCGTGGGTCTCATCAGTCAGAAAATGGCAAACCTAAGTGCTGTTTTCTCACACGCAATTTTTTTTACACCCAAATTCGTTGCATAGAGCAGTTATTCTGCGTATTCAAGACCTGATAAAGAGAGATTGAGAAGTTCAAGTCCAACATGTATACAGGGAAGCCAAGGGAGCAGCGAATTTCCTAGCAAATTGGACCTTTGATCATGGAGTTAGCTTCACTTGGCATGACCATTTTCCCATAGGTCTGGGACCTATCCTCTCCTCTGTAGCCATGGGATTTGCCGTTCCCAGAATGACTTCTGTGTAGAAGTTTGCTTGTTTTTGTTTTTTCTTCGTAAAAAAAAAAAAAAAGTGTATTTAATTGTGTAGTCCCTGTGGAAACTTTATTAAATCAATTGCTTAATCACGTTGATATTTAATCGCTGATTTAAAAAAAAAATAATAATGCTGTTCGTCGAATCTAATTATTCTAACAGAATTGAATATATATAGCTGTGAATCAAGATGATTGCGAATTATGAACTTGTTTTCTAATTACGAGTTATGAGGTCCTCTTGAAGCAATACCATGTTTTCAGTTTTCTAATCATCGTTGCCGGCATTTTTAAGAAAAGTAAATATGACGAATAGATAATATGAGACAATGGATAGGGCTTATTTGTTCCTTATATAGAGGTTTCAACTTCAATTTTGAACATGTAATTTTTTATAATATTTTTGAATTAGTCAAGCCATTATATTTTAAATACTGAACCGATTATATAAAAAACTGAAAGTAAGTATGTTTCAATTTTAAAAATTAAATTTATTAAAACTTTTAAAAATTATTTATTTTACTTTTCAATAACTATAGTTTAAAGGATAATTCATGCATTATTTTTGTTGCTTTGATTGAATGAATTAAACCTTCACTTCCTTTTTTTTTGTTTTTTTTTTTTCCAATAACCCAAACTTCATCGGGTAAAAACAAACCAACAGACAAAGTAAATAACAAAAAAGAAATTATATAGATTGGAGCTTGGATTGGATTAAGCTGAAGACGTATCAAAAGAAATTATAGAAGCTAAATGGAAGGACAAGAAATGAAATCAATTTGTCAAAAGGGAACCCTATCTATTATTCCGCTCCGGATAACCTTATCGTATCGCCACTCCAATCCATAAATGAATGATAATGAAACCATTAAAAATATAAGTAAATTAAGAAGGGAAATTGTAATAAAATCTGATATTTTTTCCTTTCACAAATCTGTCATAACAATGACTAAGCAAACCATACAGTATTTATCCAAAGTTCCAGGAAATCTTTCTTTTTTTTTTTTTTTTTAAGGATATCAAGAATACTAGTCACGTTTAGTTCACTGAATTGCACATAAGATAGCATAAAATAGTACAAGCTAATACAAGTACTATATTTGAAAAAATTTTTAAAAAACTAATGTAGGGATAATATAATACAGTATGTATCTCATTATCCCACATACACTATAAAATAATACATCACAAATCCTTGAATTTGTGTAATACGATAAACATCGTATTAATACTAAATACAATCTCAACACCATTATTATTACTGCCACCACCACCACCACCACACCCTGTTGCCGCTGCCAACACCACCACCACTGCCGCCGCCACTATAGCCGCCGCCGCCACCGCCATCACACTGCCGCCACCGCCACCGTCTTCGATATCACTACAACTACCGCCGTCATCATCGTCGCCACCACCATCGCCCCCACCACCATATCGTCGCCACCACTATTGCCACGCTACTGCCGATATCACCACCATCATCATCGCCGTCGCCACCTCTGCCGTCACAGTCTATACACCATTACCACTGCCGACATCACCACCCCCACCACTATATCGCCTGATATCACCGCCACGTCGTTGCCAACACCACCACTACTGCAGTCATCACCATTGCTACCACCTCCGCTATCTCCACCACCATCACTGTTGCAGCCACCACCGCTCCCTGCCACCACACCACCGCCACCACACTCTTGCTACCACCACCACATCCCTCCACCTCCACCACCACCACCATACCCTGGCCTTCGACACCACCATTGCTGGTTACACCATCACACTGCAAACGTTGTCGCTGCCACTGCCACCATCACCGTCGCCGTTGCCACCACACCCCCACACTACCTCCGCCACCGTCACCACACCATCATCAACACTACCATACCATCGCCACCACCACATTATCGCCGCTGCCACCACCATTCAATCATTGCCACAACCGTCACTGCCATCACCATCGCTGCAGTCACTGCCGCCACTACTATTATCACATTATAACCAAATTTTCAAACTTATAATATTGAATGTATAAGCTAATAGCTATTATATAAAAATTATATTATAATTGATAAATTCTTTTATTTTTTGTTCAAATATTTCGTCAAATTTATCGTTTAGATTTTTTCATTTTTATGTAATTTTAATCGATCTTTTTAATAATATATAGTCATTTTTCATTATTTTTTTATTTTTTAATAAAAATTTGATGTTTTAAACTTTATATTTTATAATTATAAATTTTTATCTAAATTAGTTACAATAAAATTAATTTAATTGTATCTATTTTTAATTTGTTTTAAAATAATATATTACGATATTATGCACCAAATACAATATATAATAGTACGAGATAATATAATTTTGTACCAAATATTATATAATATAATACAGATTAATATTGTACAAGCTAATACTATACAAGCTAATATTATACATATTAATACTATACATGCTAATACAATACAGTAAATCAAATGTGTCCACTGTGTTATATATGTACATCCAAAATTGATTCCTAAAAAAAAAAAATCACCGAAGAAATCGTCCAAACGGAACCCAATAATTTTATGGATTTTCTTGTCATTAACATTTGCACATAAGCAACAAAATATCAGTAATAAGGCTTAAGAAAATGACATTTTGACCCCTTCTTATTCGCTGCCCAATTAACTTCTCTAATTAATTCAGGATTGTCATAGTAATGCTTTGATCTGATTACCCTCGTAAAAGTCTAACTATTAATTAATGTTTGATAACAGCCACCGTAATACATCATGTTTGATCCTTTCCAAAATATTCTACTCCCACCAATCATTCTTAGCCATGCATATCCCTTGCAATTTTAAATCAACATTTCTATATCTCTATTATTAGTATTTTCTAAAAAAAAAAATTGATTGAGATAATGCTATTCCTTCTCTAATATTTTTATTTTATTTTGGTTCGGTTTTAATGTTTTATTTTAAGTTAAAGGTTAATTAAATAAGTCATTGAAAATCGGTTGCAATAATTAAGAAAAATAGCGAAAATAAAAGGATGAAGCCAAACAGTCTCTTTTACAGTTGGAACGGGGCGGCTTGAGCTGGCAATTTAGTTGGACCCACATCGTTTCTTTTTTATTTATTTTTAGGTGTCTGTTTGTGGGGCCCCTGTTAAGGACGTCGCTTTCTTAACAGTCAGACGTGCGATGCTGTCTGCCACCTCGACAGTTCAACCCCGTTGCCCACGCTTCAACACGTGTCATTCTAAAGTTCGCCACGTGTACACTGGAGTGTTTTGCGACTTTTTGTCCTTAGATATGAAGGTCTGCCATTCTACGCGTTTACTTTGCCACGTGGGATGAAGCAGCCAATAGGAGGTGTTTGACGTGTTCTCTTGCAATTAAATTTGCGAAATATGCGGGGATTGTATTATTGGGTATGGGAGTTTTTGATTATTATGAGGAACAAAATGCCATAATTTTTAATCAAATTGTTAAATTCCAATGATGAGCAAGGTAGAAAATTAATTTATATTGGAATATAAAATGAATGCCCATCATTATTATCGTTGTTATTATGTTTGCAGAGAAAATTCAATCATCGAGTTTTCATATCTTTATCTCAGTATTATCCTTATTTCCTTTTTTTTTTTTAATTCAAACATATAACATATTTTTTTTATTAATTAAACCAATAAGTCAATTAATAAATCTAAATCTTAAAGCTGTCCCTTTGACCTTAGATCTATTGTGGGCTATAGTTCACGTCTTTTCGTATTGGCTTAATTTAATTGGGTTACTGCCTTTATTTACTAGTAGTATTAGTATTTAGGATTTAAACCAAATTTATTTCTAAAGAAAAAGTATGAAAATAAATTGTCAAGCAATGGAGAAAATAAATATAATGAGAAATGTGTGCGTTGGAATGCAAAGGTAACCGACCAGGTCCATGTCATCTTTAATTTTTTCCTTTATCCCTTCACGAATTTTTTGTAAAACAAGTCAAAAATAAAAATAAAAACAACAAAAAATGTCTATTATGCATTGTGACGTAGAAATAAAAACGGATGCTTTGTTTTTAAAATTCCACTAAAATTAATTCTAATATACATGATAATTTTAAATTCGAATTTTTATTTGTTATTCTTTTGCGTGAAAAAACAAAAACTCTAAATGCATTACTTTTTTACACTCCGGCTCAAATTTTATTAATTTAACTTGCTCACTAAGTCTTTATATATAACACATATTTTTATTGTCTCGGTCTAATTATTTGTAACAAAATACAACTCGTTGTTTTTGTTGTTTTTTTTAAAATTAATAAAAAAGTATATTTATTTGATTTTTTTTATCAGTTTACATTGTTGAATTTAGCCATTATATAGGTTGACATGCGTGTGGATTGAATTTGAGGCCTAACGGCACTGTTCACTAGATTAGCATTACTAAGTCAAAACTTATTAATATAAGATTAATGTCTATCTTAAATGCATAAAAAATAAATTTATGTACTTTGATTTTTACCTTTGTTATAGATCCTAGATATAATTGCAACCTAGCAATTAAAAACTTTGTTGCTAAATAATTAAAAACAATGATAACAAAAAAAAGAGAAATATCGTGATGAAGCCATGTCTAATTATTGCAAAGCGCATGTTAAAATTTAACAAAAGTGATATTTTCATAAAATACATGCTAAATGTAGCGAGAATAATTTTTCCTTGCTAAATTGATTTAGTAATGAAAATCATCAGTTACAGAGATTATTCTGGTAGTGAGTAAATAATTGCGGGTAGGAGCTTTTATGGCTTGGTAAAAATTATCGATCCAAGCTGCTAAATCGTTTTCATATTCTTTTCCAATATTTCTCATTCATTTCTCTATATTATTAAAGTATGAATTTTTATTTTCAATATATATATAGGTAATCACATCACCGGTTAACGTTTATCCCGTTACGTAATTAGTAAAATTACGAAATAAAATTTCCTATATGGTTATTGGAACAAATAAAATTGCAATTTGTGCATAATTGTTTTGGAGGAATGAATTTTAAAAGGAATCCAAATCAAGTGGATATAAAATAAATTCAGTTAGAAAAAAAATAAAAAATAAATTCGGTTTGGCAATGAGTAGGAGAAAATTGGACGCAAGAGCAGACTATAACGGCCTTATTTTGTGTAAGAAGAAGAAAACAGAATGCACATGATAAGTGGTTGAACTTGAATATGTAATGACTTCGTAAGTCCATCTGGAGGACACCCATTTTCTCAACGTCACTTCTTATTATTATTTCGCCCAATTTTGGAAACAAAAATAAATTAAATTTTGGTTTTATGCACACCTATTTCATATACCTTTCAAATCTTTTTTTATTTTAAACCTAATTGACTGTCATTCCATTTTGGGATAAAAGCTAAAATTACTTTTAAAATATTAAAAATTGTATAAATTTAGTTTTATTAATTTTTAGTAAAAAGTGCCCTCACCATTAATAAAATATAGCTCATATTTATCATTTTTTATAAAAACTATCGGTAATATAAATCGTTTTATTAACGACAGATATCAAAATAAAATGATCCATATTTTTCATCTCAATTATAAAAATAGTAAATGTAAGACAGTTTAATAATGATAAAGATATTTTTTTCACAAAAAAATTAAAAAAATAAACGTGTACTATTTTACATAATTTATGAGTAAATTTGACCGTATTTTTTATATTTCCATTAATAGAATTTCTTAGACATGTGAAACAAGTGATTTAGATCTAACTCAATCCAAAAAATTAGTTTGTTGAGCTAAAAATTATTCAACCATCATAAAAAGTGGTATATTTTTATAAATAGCCAATGTAAAATACTTAATTAACAAGCCACATATTTTTTTTTTATCATAAAATTTTAGAACTTGATGACCAATATTAGAGCTCTAGTTTGCATGTTATTTTATATTAAAATTATTAAGAGAAAATGAATTATACGTTGACCTAGAAGATTACTACTGCAAATAGATATTATACTGACTCGTACTGTTTTAAATTATTGTAACAATTTAACAATATCGAAACAATATTTATAAAATTACATTGCAATATATGCAGTATGTGAGAGTGATAAATATCTTCTGTATCTTTCTATATATGCAATATATATATATATATATATATATATATATATATATATATATATATATATATATATATATATATATATATATATATATATATATATATATATATATATATATATATAAAAAGGACGATGAATAAAAAAATCAAAGGCCCACTCCCATATTGAGATATTGACTTTATTCCCAATATTATTCATATTTCAAAATGGATTGAATTTGTAATCAAAGAAGAGAAGAAATGGACAAAAGACTAAAAGCAGCAAAACATAAGCATGCTAATTACATATTTTACTTTTGGGCATAACGTCCGTTTCCACACAACAAGACCTTTAAGTTTCTTTCACTGTTTATATCAGTTTTTCTCCACGCAACTTGAGGAGTTATTGTTTGTCAAGATCCTATTCTTTTTTTAGTGCCAGTCCCCCTAAGAAAATATATTTACACCGTCCGATTAATCACGCATGCATGATCGAACGGCAGGTAAATATGTACGTGTATTATATTTTATTCATATTTTTTTATTTAATTGTTCGCAATCAATTTTTTAATTATTTTTTTCACTATTAATTTTTTAGTTGTACTTAATCAGTTATTAGTGGTATAAAATTGACATAAAAAAATCTCAGAATAAGCGATTAAAAAAAAAGTTCATTTGTTTTACATATTTTGTGTCGTATTGACAAATAAATATAGATATTAATTTGGTGTGTGGGTGTTGAAATTTAAAAATATTTTTGGATCATAAAATTATTTTTTACTTTTATTTTTTTTATCAAACAGTATGAAATGATGGCAGCGTTGCACCAAAGCAGCATAACTTCCTCCGGTAAATACAAATAATAATAAATACAAGTGCTCATTCAGGTGAAGTCCACCCTTACATAATCATGTCTTGCTTTTGATATTTGGTTCGAGGGTAGAGAGAATTCTGAATATTCTCTGCCAGTCTAATTTCCATGCTGTTATTGATTACAAAGATTGCCTTCTTCCCTTTTCATGGTTTCTTCTTAATATTATATTAACAAAAAAGATTAACTTTTGATTTATTATTGTCACTCTTCAACTTAAGCAATGAAAAGATGTGTGCTTAGATGAGCTTTTCTCTGCTAAATTACCATACTTAATTCAACCTAATAATGTCAAGCCCATACTGAAACTCAAGGTTAGCATTTTTCTATATACACCACAAAGGAAGTGACATATTGTTATTTTCTACTAAGAAACAACCAAAGATTTGAAAGAAGATAAAGATAAATCGTATTATTCTTAGCAATAACACGTCATGTACCAATATATCACGTCAAAAATTACTAGAATTAGCATTTGATAAAAAAAAAAATCTCATTCGATGAACATTATTAAATATAAATATTTTTATTTTTATTTAACAGACATTTTATATAAATTGCGATTTGGTGCATTTTACAGTGTGCGCAGTTCAGTTAGTTGTCAACTGTGTCAAGTTTCATCTCATATTGGGCTGTATCATCTTAAAAAGAATAGCTTTCGCAATCAAAATTATTGTTGTTAACAAAAGGGTAAGTTTAAAAGAAAGTGAAAAATGTAGAGAAAGAATATACATAGCCGCCCTAAGGTCATCAAAGCTGGCTAGAAATGAACATGAATGACTAAATTTGCAAGAAATATAATTCAGCAAACTGTCAATATGATAGAAGAGAGGTAAAGAATCATACATACAGAAGCATGAGATGACATAACAAGTGAGAAAAAGGAAAAGCTCTCTCCTTTTGCACAATTTGCTGTCTGTTTGTTTCACTGGAAAATTATGGTCTTAAAAAAATAAAAAGACCAATCAATCCAAAAAATATTATAATAATTCTGACATAAGACACTCTGAATGAGAGAGGGAGATAAGAATATTGCTTGTTGAGTTAGTTGGTTGGTCTGGCTCAGAAATGGGTCCCTATAGCAGTGGTTTGAACGGTGAAGATGGATTTGATGGGGAAGATCATGGCGTGGGGATATGAGATTATACATAATGTTTAGTCACACATCTATCTAATCTAATACTAACAAAGCAAAGAAGAGAATGGGAAGAGAGTACTTTTGGTTAGTAGACAGGTAGAGGTAAGAGGTGGTAGGTTCTAGTGTCAGCAATGGAGGCATTGCGTCATCTTACAAAGTCAGTGAAGGCGTGAGCTTAGGCTGGAGAAAGAAACAGCTATAACACGATTCTGTTGTGTCAGATCTGGGTTGGTTAATGTTTAGATTGGGGTAAGACACCTCTCTATATTTGAATTCAATAGTTCGATTCTTGCTAGATTGGTCTTTATATTTTTGGCTATTTGTGATTGCAACGGCTTGTTGTGTGCCAGTTGCCATATTTTGTCCTCTGAATATTGGGGTGGATTCTTCTCCCCAAATCTTTTATTTTACACTGGTCCAAGATCTACTCAATATAGAGACGCTACTCTAAATTTTACTACAATTGACGGCCACACCAGTACTATTCTCATAGTCATAGCTGCTATAACTGTTACATGGGTTCTTATGATGTAATACAAGTGATTATTACAATTCTTCAGCTTCTTCTCTACCAGTTAAATGTATTGTATCCAGAGATTCTGCATCCACAAGCAATTTTAGGGGGCATAAAATACGTTTAATTAGTTCTAATTAACTTGTTTGTGGGACCACTACACGAAGTATTATACATTTATGTCCCGCAGTAATTGATGATTACAAGAGTAAAAAGTGCATTTACAAAATTGGATGGCAACATGGCATGTCAACTGTATTGGTATACCATAAGACCCCTTCAAATGTTTCAGGAAGTTGAATCTTAAAATGCAAATGCAATCAGAAAATCATGCTCATATCATTTATAGTTGAGATAACCCACAATACGGAAAAAAAAAAAAAAACACAAAGGAACAAAAAAGGAATTTTCTTTTGCTTTTTATTACCGCAACTTAATTTACTTACATGGATTTCACGGGGGAAACATCAAGCTGCACACACCTGCAGTTGTCTGCTATCTATGCCCCAAAAAAATTGAGAAAGAATACGGTGGGAATTGGATATTAATCAAGGAGCTGATCTGTTGGGACTTGGCCAAAAATATCGGGACATGAATCCCAATTTCCCTGTTCTCTAGCCTCCCAATATCCACCAATATATCGGTACCCATCACTTCCTTTATCCTTCGCAAACCACCGCGGCTTCCAGCCCCTCTCTTGCATTTTTCGGGCCTAATGACAACAATTTAAATGTATCAATTGCTAATTAAAACACATATCAAGAAGTGCAATCATAAAACCCATTAGACTACAATCTTTTCTTCAATGTCAACCGCATTCTCAACCAACTTCGAACAAGTTGAAACTGTTCAGGACTAAAACATGCAACAAACATCTGGTTAATAAGCGATCCTTGGTTATCCACAATGCCAGATGCAATGTTTAATATAAGAATAAATAAGATACTCAGAGAACATAAATTCCAGCCTAACTTGGAACGACAACAATAAAGCATTGCTTCCAATCAAAATATTAAGCTTAAAAAGGATTACTTCCAGCATAAAATAAAAACAGCTTTTTTCCTGCAAATAACTTGTCCAATAGTTGAAATAACACAGCAATATCATACAAAATTAAACATCCCAGAGTTCTCAGAATTCCATGTCCGTGAAGAGAAGTGCATGGAGAAACAGCATTCTGCCACTTTTCACCCCATGAGCCAAGTTTTAAGAGTCTAGCTAATCTCCAGAATCTTACTTTAAGGGTCAAGTCTAGCTATACCCAGTGGAACTCAAATCAATATTAGTCCGTTAATCAAATAGATTTTAAATATATATTAACCAGCCACATTCTTTCCACTCTTTCCTATTACATTGTTACCCTCCTGTCTCACCAATTCATCACTTTTTTGCGGAAAAAAAAGGTCCCACTAAATTGCCACTTTATAAAATTCAAGATAAAATTTATTGCAAGCATTCCAACTTTGTCGCTTGTTATGTTATCAACAAAATATTTAATGACTTCATTAATATTTTCTGTTTTTCTACACTTTCTTTTACCATTTTTTATCTTTTTGAAATACTATCGGATACTAGTGACTTTGAAAAAAAAGTAGACATCTTAATTTAAATTAGAGTATTTTAGTCTCTTCAATATAATTTTTTATAAAGTTAAGCAAAACTATTAATTACCTAAATATTGGTAAATGTGTAAGAAGTTACAAATTGATGGTATGGAGGAAGTAAATCATTCATCTTATTTTCAACAATAAAAATTGAGATAACACCTCTTTAAATAACTCTTACGACACCACGAATATCCTAGGGTTTGGTGTATGAAATTCAATTGCAGTGAGGATATCAACCATACAACCTTAAGGAACAAAAAGCCAATGCATCTGAGTACTTTAACAGAGGATTAGTAACTCACACTCCACACACACCCCACCCCCCCCCCCCCCCCCCCAAAAAAAAAAAAAAGGGAAAAAGAAGAAGGAATAAACCTGGCGTTGGCGCTGCTCAAGTCGTAACTTTTCTGCATTAGCCATCTCAAATTCACCATTCTCCAAGTATCTTTGGTCAGGCCTTAGTCTTGAATCTGTAGGTGGCAACTTTTCCTGAATACAGAGATAGACATCACAAACCAATATTGTATAGGACCACTGCAGCAGCCATGAAGTAGAAAACCCCAAAATCTTCAGTGTGTTATTATCATTTATGTGTTTCACTTTCCTATAAAATATAATAAATTATCTAACGGTTGATTCATTGCACGCACATGTTAAGGAGAGAAGTGATTCAACAACGAGCTTGTGTGTAATAGAAACGCAACCACTCAAACCCCCTTCTTTTTTTACTCCAGTGCAATGTAAGACATGCAATCACATAAAAAATGATAACTGTAAAATTGAAACAACAAACAGTTACCTGAAGTCCTGGGGTTAGCTCATTTAACGTTATAGCAAAGCGTGTGAAGTTATATCTTGTTGGAAATTGGGGAGGCTTGCTTCGCTTCCAGAGCAAATGAGCATCTTTTAGAGATTCAAATCCTTTTCCCTTCCCAGACCAGTCACCATCCATGTAATGCATGCTTTCATCCCATTTTCCTAAAAGAGTTGCTACTCTTTTACCAGTTTTATCCTGAACAATTCCTTGTACCTGCAAAAAGAACCAGGCTCACATAAACTGACAGTATCCATAACTAGTGGTTCTAGCGTACATGAACAGAAGCAATTTCTTAATTTATGTTTTTAGACAGCTTACATAAAAGTGAAAATGTCCATAACAGTGGTTCTAGTAGACTAATACAAGGAAGTTATTTGTTTTCTAAAGACATAGTTCATTAACTTTTTAGCATTTGCAAAGTTTCACCGACACTGATATTGATGATATAAAGCTTTGTAAAAATAATAAACTGCCAAATGCACCACACAGAGGTCATAGAAAATATCCTACTTCAATTGATACGAGGCGAGGTCATCTAGGAACACAAGAATTACTTGAGAAGACGGTGCACACCTGGTGAGGATTTCGGTCTATGATGGACTGCTCCTTGAATTTCAGTTTGCATGAGTACTCACGATTCCCCTCTATTCGCATTGTACCATAGTGATCGCAGTATAGTTTTCCCAATATGAGATTATATATTGAAGATGTAACCTAACACGTCGAATAAAAAGAAAAAAAAAAAAAAAACAATTTCAGACTGAAACTTGACAAAGAAAAGAACACTTTAAAGGTCATACCTTGCTCCATTGAAAAACTTCCCCATCATCAAATTCCAAAGTCAAAACGCCAACAGGATCAAGCTGAATAGAGCGACCCCAGAATTTGCTTTTTAGATTACTATCTCCCCAGAATTTCCACCCTGTACCCTCACAATGGCAGGCAACAACCATGGGGTGATGACTGACCTGACAACAATAGTAAGCTTCTTATCATGCGGAATAAAAGCAGCAGAAAAAATTGAGAAAAAAAGAAAGAGAAATGTTCTCAGACTCGTGTGAAGAAACAAGTCTTCATCAGTTGGGAGGGGAGGCAATTTCCCAACAAAAGAGTACACATCATCTTCCATCTGTTTTATGAGCATGTCAATTTATATTTGTTGCTCTAATGGATAAGTAATAGCAATGAGATCTTTTATTATATTGCTCTTTTACTCATCCTCCTAAGTCCTTGTTCGGTCTATCATGTATCTTCTATCTATTGACTCATGTATCAGATTGTCAGAATAATACAGAACAGGCATAGTTCCATATTTTTCATAAGCCTTCCAGAAGCAATATTATTTGGATTGGGAAGTGTCCCCTGGACTAAAACTGCAGCAAACCATACCATGCCACTCAGGTGCAATGGAAAGATATTAGCCATTAAATTATTAACTCAATTCATAGTCGTTATCTAGTCCTCACACAACCTACCAAAGAAAATGCAAAACATAATACACTCAGTATCTTGATCTTACTTCAATCTTAAATCAAATTGCAGCGTAGTAGCATAACAGCCGAACCAACCAGGGTTGATCACACAATTTAATCTACCAGGGTAGATATCTAACCTTCTCAGAGAAAAACCGGAGGCCTTTATCTGGATAGTCAGCCTCATAAGTTTCCCCTAATAGTGGATTAAAAGGCTTGCAAATCCTTCCCTCAGTTGAAGCATATCCAGACACAGCAAAAGCAGCCACATTAAGAATCCTCATCAGGCCATTACCCTGTAACAGATATATGTGTAAATGCTCCACAAACTTAGAAACCACAGGGAACAAAACTATTGACAATAAAAGGCCAATAAGAAGCCAATGACCACTAACTGAAAAAAAAAAAAAAATCAGAAGAGCTGTCCATGAGGGTGGACATTACTATATGAATGTATCTAAATGGTGCAAACTTCATGTGCATTCAACATGCAATATAAAACACTAAAAGGAGTACATCCTATGAAATTCAACCACAACAATGGTGGCTACAGAATGCTAAGTAGCAAGGAGATAGTCTCAAACAAATCTGAAATAACTAATAAATAGATTCCAACTAGATGGGGTTCAAGAAAGAGTTATTTCTGCATGCCCATATCTATGCATGCGATGAAATTTTTAAATTCCTTCCATTTTTTCTTTAGAAGCAAATGTTATGATTCTCAGACAGCTCAAATTCTGGTTCTACAACTTTCATAAAATTCAAACTATACTCCCTCAATTTTATCACATTGGATAGTTGAACAGATAAGCAATAAACCACTTAGAAAATGTATATCAAAGTTCATTAAACAAACCACACTACTTATGATGAAAGTGATAAAGAAACTCTGCATCAGATGTAATATAATGGCGTAAAACCCAAATTCTGGAAAAAGAAGAAGACAGAACATTGCTTGTGAGGAAACTTACTCTTTTCCCCCATTCATATGCCCGATCAAGGAGGTATGAGTACTCCATTTCTTCAAAACATTTTTGTAGTGAAGAGAGAGGTTCATTAAAGTAAACAGGAAGACAAACTTTAGTGAGATCCTTCCCGATATTATCCTTAATCATTGACCAAAGGCTGACACCTTTTTCTTTTTCAATTGGGTCGGGTAACTTCTTACGTCGCTTAACATGCGGGTAATTTTTTCCAACCGCTTTGATGGAAGGATCAATATCTTCTTCTGATTCAGGTGGAAAAATTCCTTCATCATCAGAAGAAAAGGATGATGTACGAAATTCAGATTCACTGCTTTTGAAGGAACCCGACGATAGAAAATCACGGGTATCAAAGAAGGTATTCTCCTCATCATCAGTTTCTTCCTCTGCACCATCAACTCTTTCATTATCGTCATCAGATTCACTAGCACTTGCTTCAGGGGAAAAAAAGTCAAAATAAGATTGAATCAGAGGTTCTATAGCATAGCCAAGATAAGATAATAAGAGCAAACATAGATATAGCCCTTGAAACTCCTTTTGCACATTGGTTACCACAAAGATGAAGGGACACTTTAAAGCATATTATTAAAAAATTGGAAGTGAAATGAAGAAAAAGAAATTTAAAGCAGACAAAGAAACGGACCTTGCTATTACCTGCTAACAAGCAACCAGTATTTACAATAGCAATACATGGAAATAAAGTAAGAGGAAGTTGATTCATTTTAAATTGATTCAGAAATACATAGTTCTGCAAGTTCAGTTCAGAACGTGACACTGACAACAGAAGTTAACTTTCTTAATCACACATCAACTATTAGTTGCCAGTAATTATACATAACATCCCTGGAAAAGCAATCGTCTCTTTGTCACTAATATATTTACGTGACATACTCAGACAATTTTATTGCTCTGGTAATAAAATATCATTTTAAGCCCACGATAATTTCAAAGGAAAGTCAGATAGTCCAGGAATTGAAATCAAAGAATACAAAATATGAATTAAAACTGAATTAGTTGTTTCTTGGTTATTTGCTAGCATCACTGAAGGCCCAAATCATAAGCCTCCAACTTGAACTGTTGCTATTAAATAAATTTTATTGCATAAAAACTTACCACTGGATTTGTCTTGTCTTGAGACAGAAGAAGCCCCTTTATCATTGAACTGCCTTTGGCTTTCATCAACTACTGTATTTTCCAGGTCAACCTTTTCTGTCTACAATAAAGGAAAAAAAAAATAGTAGAACATGGAAACTCGTGAGATAGGTAAACCTTGAAGCAGAAACAGGGATGTAGACTTCTATTTAGACATTCAAATGGAAATAGAACTGAATTTAAAAATTAAACTGTGAAAAAGTTGGTCAAAAAAATTCAGGTATTCTGATAATAGATGTTAAAGCTTAACCAAACTACAAGGTTTTCACAATTTAATTTTTAAATTCAGCAATCTAAATAAACCCACTGAGGGAGCACTAGGCTACTGCAACTTGATGGGGGAAAAAAAGAGAAAGAAAAGAAAAGAACCATAATGTCATAAGCTAACAGAAATATATTTGTGTAAAGAAATCTCCACCAGACATTTCAATTGATATATTTCCATAAATTAATAAAAATAAAAGGGAAAACAAGCAAAATATGAGGAGTCAATTAAAGGACTGGTCACAGTTCTTAATTCTTGCAGGGAAAATTTTAAGCCATAATCAAGTCTTCAATGTTTCATAGAGCAGAAAAAAATACCCATAATAAAACAAGGGTACAAATGCACACCCTTCTGTATCATAATTGTATCTGAATAACACTTATGAAAGAGCTACAAAATTTTCCTATTTCATACATTACAAATTAAGAGACGCACAAAATTTAGAACCCGTTTATTGCCAAGGAAAAAAAAAACAGAGTCAGCTCAGTCCCTAACTGCTACGGCACTGCCTACCAATACTACATTAGCCACCTTCCATCAAGCTCTCTCAAAAAGTTGCGAGAAGAATCATTTGGCTTTGAAGAATAAATTATAATCGAATCAATCAAACCTCACACCACCCAAACATCATCACTGTTTCTTCTACGCTCAGATTGTCTGGTGATTATGTGTGCGTATATTAGATCAGAGATTCTCCATGCTGCATGTCGCAAGTTCTCAAGCTAAGATGAAGGCACAATAATAGATAAATTTGTTTGTAGACCTAAAATCAAAATCAAAATCAAAATCAAAACAGGAATGCCCATAAGAATTTGGTTGGAATTATAGATGTGGCCTAGTTTGAAGTGACAGACAGGTCCCCCTAAACACCAGGAAAGGACCAAAAGTTTTCGCAATTATTGGTTTATTACATCGAAACAATACAGCTTCAAAACGGTATTGCCAAATGACTTTCTATATTCATTTTCTGTTAGAAGAATCACAAACACACACACCCCCGCCCCCCCTACAAAAAAAAAAAGAAAAGTGTAATTTCAGCAAGAACTCCGAATTGCAATGACATGCTTCTTAACTACTATAAATTTCATGTACCTCTAAATTCCGCAGGGTGTCAATGAGGAGCCACTGCTTCTGCTTGAGCAACAAAATTTGGTTCTGCAACGAGGCAAACTCGCTCCTCACTATCTGCTCGGCTTCCTGGATGGCCTCCTCGTTCAAGCCCTCTTCTTGAAGACGATGCCTCAATTTCTCTGTGGAGATGGACACTTTTTCTATGGGAGCCATTAGTTCGCTGTTAGACATGCGAGGGAACATATCCTTCACGGCCTGCAATGCTTCCATCCAGGCCAAACGATCCTCTCTAGTCTCCGCTCTCAAATGGAGCCTCTTCGTGCCAGTAAATATTGAGAATCTCTTATCATCGGATCTGCTCTCGCGAATCGAGGATACCTAAAAACTTGATCGAACTTAACTCGATAAATAAAAATAATACCCAGACTCAACTGAAATGCAATAGAATTAAACAGATAAGGACCTTTAGATGGATTTCGCCTACTGGATTCCGCTTAAGGTGTGTGTTACCGTTCTTCGGTCTCGACATAATTCTATTAGACTCGTCACCGATGACTTTGGATCCTTTCTCTGTCTCCCGATTAACTAAGATCTTATCAGGTCCATGAATCTTATAATACGACAATACACCATCCTGCAAAACGAACCACCTCGGCCTCCAACCTTTGCCGTAATTCACCCACTTGTATAGAATCCCGGAGATTCCATTCCCTACAATATCGTTAATCCTCACACCAACCTGCTGCTCCCGCGGCAACGACACGGCATTAGCCGTCACGGCAGCAGCCGCCGCCAATCCTCGCTGACTATGCCGGTTACTGTTGCTGATGCCGTTGCTGCTATTACAGTCGACTCCGTTGTGGTGGTGGTTTAAGATACTATTATGGTGATTCTGAAGGGCAGAGACTGATCGGATAGTCGGGTCGGATCTAGAGGTTATTGCCATTGGTAAATCCGGCAAGGAATTGGCCGAGGAATGATCGGACACGGTGGATATACAACAGAAATGATGCATAGCAGATTAAAATTCAAAACGAAAATGGGAACAGATAGGAGAGGCGCATATCGGCAGAAATGATGAAAAATTTACTCATAATTTTCTTCCAGGAATACCTGTGGAAAACAAACAGATAAAAATGGCGTGAAATTGAACAATAGGAGAAAGATTGAGAATTAGGTAACGATAAGTTCGGTGGAGAGAAGAAGAATGTAAGAGAGACGAGAAGTAAGCGGAGAGAGAGACAGAATCGAAACCAAGTTAACAATTGAATTGAATCGAATCGAATTGGTTTTTGTTTGAGAATCAGAAATAGAAATAGAAATAGAAATTTACGCCAACAAAAATCAAATTCAGATAAAATATTTTGTGTATTTTATACAAATACAGTGCGGAACACCAGAGGCAGTTCAAAAATGTGAAGCGGTTGGTTATTTGAGTTTATGACTCTCTCTGCTTTACATCTGTTAATATGGAGGGGCTTTGTTTCTGTGTTGAGGGATGCAGCTAAAAGGTGGGATCGCCGCCGGCGTGTGGGGACAATGACTTGGAGGGACTTTGATGTGGACACGTGGATGGATCACACTGCGTCAGCGTGTGATTGATGATGCTTGCGGGGAAGTGACGGGTGTTGGTTCGCAGCGAACCGGTCCACTCATAGGTTTAGGTTCAGAGTAGCGGAGCATCTCTAGATTCTCTACTGTGCTTTGGTTGCCCTCGCACAAAGGAAAGTCAAGAAAAATCTGCAGTTAATTACAATTTGCAAATTCAATTAATACCAATGTTATTGAAATCAGACCGAATAAAAAATCAACGAGACTGACGATTTGTGATTCGATCAGTTTAACCGAATTTTTTTTTATTTTTAAAATTTTATAAATTATTATAATTTTATAAATACTATTATATAAAAATTAAAAAAATATCCATCAAACGTTAATATATGTCACAAATATCCTAATAATAAGTTATAAAATATAATTTTAATTTTACAAAACATATATATATATATATATATATATATATATAATGAACCAAATAGATAATAAATATATTAAATTATTAAGTGTTATCTTAAACTTTAAAATACTAATTGTTCAAATAAATAAATAATAAAAATTTAATATATATATATATATATACACATACATATATTTGATTATAATGAATCAAATATATAATAAGTATATTAAATTATTAAGTGATATCTTAAACTTTAAAATACTAATTTTTTCAAATAAATAAATAATAAAAATTAATATATATATATACACACATATATGTTTGATTACAATTAACCAAATATATAATAAGTATATTAAATTATTAAATGATATTTAAAATACTAATTTTCCCAAATAAATAAATATATATATATATATAGGGGGTGAAAAAATATAAAAAATATAATTTTTTGTAATTTTCAGCTAAAAACTCGATTTTATCCTATTTTTCGGTTCAACTCAATTTTTTCCGATCCAATCCGGTTTTTTAATAATTCGGTTTTGTGTTATTAAACCAATCGATTGATCTATCGATTTATAGTTAAACCGGCCGGTCCGATCTGATTTTAATAACTATGATTAATACCCGGACAACTGTGTCAACTATCTTTTTAGGTGAATTAGTTTTTTTTTAATTTACTAATTTGCCGTTGATATAATTTGCCTCGTAACGTTTTTTTTTATCCAATTTGTCTTCAGCATTTCAAATTTTTATTCTATAATGTTTTTATGTATTTATTAATTTTTAAAATTATATTTTTACTCTAAAATTAATTTTTTATATTTACCGTAACTTATTTTCTTAATTTTATTCAAAATTTATAAATTTTTTTCTCATACGCCCCTTTACTTATATAATATTGTTTCACTGGATCCTTTTGTGGCTAGCGTGGAGCTATAATAGTGTGTTAAATTCTAGTCAATATTTGGTGGCCGCATCAAATTCCACCTTTTAAGCGGATATATATGTAAAATGTAAAGTACAATTAGTATCTAGTAGTATAATAAAATACGCTTAATTAGTCATAAGTTGAAAAGGTCTATTGCTCAGTTTGAAATTTAATTAATTTTTTTTGAAGATTAATTAATTAATTAAATTTTAGTTAACGAATAATTTGAAGCAGTCTATTTACAAATTATCTGCCTCCTAGTAACGTCCATCGGCGGGAATTTCACAAGTGCAGAAGTCAAACTATGTGGGTTCTTTATTGGATTTAACTTTTCCTATTTACAGCTGGTGCAACTGTAACTGGTAAATAAATAAATAATGATTTTTTAAAGTAAATAGCTAAATAATTATTAATTAAATAAATTATTAGACAAGTCATGAGTTAATTTGATGCATTAATTAGTCGTCAGCAGCTCATGCCTTTCCAATTCCTCTAGAACATTTGCCCTCTTCAAATTACTTCACAATGCGAAACTTTCTTTAATTTTCTTGGACTTGTCATGTCATCTTTACAATTATTATCCTCTCTATTTTTTTTATCAATCACTTTTATTTTTTTATTAAAATTAAAAAATAATAAATAAATTTAAATTTAATATTAAATTATATAATTAAAACTAAATTTTTAAATTTAATTAATTTTAATTTTATTAAAAAAAATTAAATTACATTAAAAATTCAAAAATAATAAATAAATAAAATTTAAATTTTACTCAAAAATAATAAATAAAAAAATAAAGAAAATATTATATAACTGAGAAATGAGATTAATAAATTAAATTATGAAAAAAAGTTATTTTAATTTAATTTCATTTATGATTACTGAAATTATAACTAATTTTATAACATTAATAATTTTTTTCATAAAAATTACTAAAATTTACGAAGATATATAATAAAATCAATTTAATTAGTTTCCAACAAAAGAAATATTGAAAAATATATCTGGCATATTTAGTTATCACAACATGCACATATGAAATCCGACGTAGCACCATATTAGCATAATACGTATCATATTTATTACGTCAGCGCATACGTAAACAGAAAATAGTGTTTGAAATCGCCACATGTCATGCTGACACGGTATCACGCTGAATGCTATGTGTGTATGCTGTGGTAATCGGATATGCCAACTGAATTTTCAAGTATTTCCTTTATCGAAAATCAATCAAAGTAATTTTATTGTATATATTCGCAAATTTCAGTGATTTTTATAAAAAAAATTATAATTATTGTGAAATTGATCATAAATTCAACAATTATGGATGAAATTAACTCAAGTTATTTTCCTTAAACAATAACCAGACATAAAAAGATCCGAGAGGGAGACTAATCTAATTAAGGTTCCTAACAAAGCCAAAGAATATTCTAAATTTCGTTCTGGTTAACAATGCCAAAAACAATGACGTGCGAATAATATAGTCAATAATTTGGAATAATTCTTGTGAAAAGGTCCTAAAATTCTCCTCCACATATTTTATTTTAATTTGGTTAAAAGGCCAATTCACTTGCTTTATGTCTTAAATTAATCGTCGTTATTATTATTATTATTTGGTATTTGTGGTCCTTTTTTATATTATCAATCTCCTTGGTACGTATAATAATGTATGTACAACTGGCTTACGCTGATTTTTCGGGTGCGTGGGTACAAAAACAATCTTTTTTAAAGCCATCAAAATGAGAGCACCGGCAATAAAGACTTTGGAATCCAATTATTCTTGCCAATTGATATTTTAATAATAATTTTTCCATGAGTTTTATGAAAATATAGCCTCATTTACAGTTACATATTTTTATAAATGTAAATTAATTCTTTTGTTTTCACATAACAATATTAATTCTAGATTTTTTAAAACAAATATTAGAACTAAACGTCTTAATTATTATAGGGACAAACTCATAGTTATGTATTTAATTAATTTTCATCAATAAAAAAATCGAGGGCAATGGTCAAAGAATGGACAAGTATTGTTGAAATGCATACAAGGAACACGTGTTGAGAGGTTACTATCCTGTGGGGTCACACAGACGATAAAATCCATAAGAGAATAAGAAAAGCGAGGGACGAGAACACTGCTTGTTAATATACCAGAAGGCAGAATATCAGGGCCACAAAGAGGAGCAGTTTTGAGCAGATAGATTTCGTCAAAGTTCTGAGTTGGATGACACATGGCTGTCATTCGTCGTAGTATCTGTGACCGTCCTCGTGAACTGTTAAACTGAGGCAGCTACAAATGCGTTACGAATAGTCGGCACTTGTACATTGGATATATACAGTGCCCTTTACGCTTTTTGGATTTGTACCTCTATCCTTATCATCGCCGCCGTTCACAATGAATTCCTTTATCACCCGGCGTTAATTTTCTGACTGTCATTAAATTGCATCGAAGAAAAAACCAATTAATTTTGACTAAAATATTCCCTTCGATGCTTTACGAGCCACCTCTTAACTAAAATTTAAATTTTATTTATTTATTATTTTTAAATTTATAATATAATTTAATTTTTTTAATAAAAATTAATTAATTTATAATTAATTAAATTTAATAATTTAATTAAAATTATATAATTTAATATTAAATTTAAATTTAATTAATATTTATTAATTCTTGTGATAGATAAAAAAAAAAGTATGTGTACATCGTTTGCTTATGTTAATGTCTTGATATCATTACAATTTTGGCTAAATATATTAATTGACACTTCAATTTGATACTGGTTTTTATTTAGACATTTAAACTTAGTAAATGACCAAATAAATATTTTAACTAAGAAACATACGTGTATTTGAACCATCATTGCTAATATAGCACAAAAAGTATAATTCATCATGAAAACAGTGCATGAAAGGCCAATTTATACATTAAATCACTCTCCCTTTTCTTCTCTCTCTCATTTTTTTGCTCGATTTCAATAGTCAACCCCTAACCCCTCACCTGAATTGCTACCGCCCACCATCGTTGTCATCCAACCTCGTCCTTCTTTTCCCTCTCTCTACTCAACTGCTACAGGTGACTAAAATGCACACAAAAATCTGCTCTGTTCCTTATGCCTTCATGTCAATTACTCCAATCTCTTTCGTTTCCTTTCTCTTTTCCTTCTTCATACCCACATTTCTGTCGAGAACTTTTGCTCTTTTCCTCTAATTCTTAATTTTCTTTTTTCTTGATATTTCATTTATTTTCTTTTTTGGGATCAGATTCTTTGCCTCCCCAAATGGACACTTATTAGCTTGCTTTGATTTATAAGTGATAACAGGTAAAATGCACAGCAAGTTCCTTGTGATCACCTGCAAAAATAAACAACGGACCAGTTAATTTTTGACAAGGGAGCCTCCGACGGTCAAGTTAGGATTTATGTGTAAAAGAGTAAGAATTTTCAACAAAAAAGTAAGTAACCGTTTTATACCTGTTTTTCTTCTTTTTATAGGAGGAGTTAGCACGTTTTCAGGAGGTACTGGGAGGAGTATCCCGTTCTTTTTGGCCACAACCCATTTTTAGTGATTCTCGAGGAAAATGTGGGTTAGTGGTGACTGTTTGTTTATCATCGTGGAGTTATTTTCGAAATGTGTTCGTAACCGAACTATGGCTCGGTTAGAGAGCCCAGGGAAGTCGAACCTTTGGTCGATTCACGAAGTCCTCATTGAGCTAGGTACTCGATATATACGGGACCGATGAACTGGTCCATGAGTTCAGTTGTTATCATAAGTTTCCCCCCAGTGGGCGATATTTATGTCAGCGGTTGGCGGATGGACACCTTCAATATTGTGAGATCTTAGCTCGCGGTGACTAGGCCGAGTGAGCTTGTGTCTTTCGAGCTCTAGCTCAGAGTTCGGTATCAAGAGCCATGTACAATTGGATCATTTTGGTGAAGGGGAGAACTGCCTTTAGCTCTATCTATTCGTCTGCGAGTTACGAGATGATGTCAGCTTTTGTGTATGTGCATTTATTGGGGGTCATTAGTGTAATGCCCCTCAATATACCCTAGAAGAATTATCACTAATTAATTATTAGTGTCTATGTTTAATTAAGTATAATTGTGTATAGAAGGACCTAATTGAAGAGTTGAAGGGTAAGTTTTGGGGTAATAGTAGAAATAAAGGAAAGTTAAAGGACCAATTGGCAAAAGTTTTGATTAAATGACATTTAGGCCAATTAAGTGAGAAAGGGAGGAAGATATTTGATGGAGAGGTGGCCGGCCAACTCTTGGTATTCACTCTTCATCTTCAACCTCTCTCTCTAACCCTAACTCTCTCTCTCATTTTCTCTCTCTAGATTCTTGGTATTTTGGTGAAAAGGAAAGGAGTATTACTTGGATTTAGTGGTAAGATAATTTTATTATTCTTTGATGTGTATGATTCATGGAATAGCTTGTTCGTTTTCATAGAAGTGTCTTATATTTATAGAAGGAGAATCAAGCAAAGGAAAAGGGAAGAAAACTCTTCAAGGTTGAAGAAGAGGAAGCTTAAACAAGGTATGGGAACTTAGGTTTTATAAGCGTTTATTTGATAAATTGTTATGAGAGAGATCTTGAGTGCCTCTCTCATGTGTTTTGTGGATGATTATAAGCTTGGAAGTGGTTTATAGTTGATAATATACAAGCTTTGGTTGAAAACATGAAACCTGTTTTAGAGATCATTTGACCAGTCTGTATATTTTTGCTCATATCTTGAGCTATAGTTGTCCAAATGATGAAATTCTAGTTGTTATAGAAACTAGACTTGTAAACCTTGATTTTATTAGAAGAGACCAAAATATGATTTTCACTGCATGATAGTGAAAATTGGTATTGAAATCTGATTGTGGTTGTGATTTTGCTCTCATGTACAGTCTGTGGTTTTTCTTGAATATCTAAAGATTTACAAACCCTATTGAAATGATTTTTAATGTTTTGAAAACTAGAAACATAGTCCTACAACTTTGTTAAAGGCCATTTTGGCTGAAATTGTTGTTTTACAGGTTACAAATGGTATAGAAGTCGAGACTGAAAATCGGTCTCGAGGCGATTTAGGGCTCACGGTTACCATGAATCTCATAGTAACCGTGAGGTACCTAAATCTTCAGTCCGGACCAAAAGTATGCCCTGGCTCATGGTTACAATGATTTCATAGTAACCATGACCCATCCTCGTAACATTACTTCACGGTTACTACCATAGGCTTAATAACCTGAGGTAATGAACTTTTGGTCCAGAAGCAAAACCTATGCCATCTCACGGTTACTAAGGAATTTATAGTAACCGTGACCCGAGTTCATAACCCTACTTTACGGTTACTATTATAATATTGGTAACCGTGAGGTAGTTCATTTTTAGTCCAGAATCAAAGGGTCTCATAGCTCACGATTGCTAGTAAATTAGTAGTAACCGTGACCCATATAACATAACTGGGATCACGGTTACCATGATTTCATAGTAACCGTGATCCTACCCTGTTCTTTGGTACTTAGGTTTTTATGATTCCATTTGATGTCTAAACTTGTCTAAGACCTTCCTAAGCTTATAAATCATCCTAAATTGCAAGTATACAATAAGGAATCCCTTTAATTGCAAGAATTGCTTAAAAATTTAAAGGTAAGCCTTATTACCCAAAAATAGAATATGCATGAGTTACTTCTCTGCAATGAGAGTATATGATTGTTCTTATACTATGAGATAGCAATGTAGGATATTAAAGTACTTTGCATTTATTAATGCTATAATAGAACATGTTAATACAAGTTCACAAGATATGAAATATGATTGACTTACGCCTGCACATAAAGACTTGGTTGTGGATAGATAGGCATGCCTATAGGGTTATTGTTGCAGCTGCTATAGTCTGACTCTTATGAGTCCACAGTTTGTCTCTAAATGAGACCATAGTTCTGACCCAACAGGTCCACAGATTTAATACCTTCGGGTATTCACAGATTCGATATCTTCTGGTATCTATAGCACCCGTTATCCACTCTCACAGGAAATTGAGCAGGTAAATGGATAAGATAAATGAAATGCGTATATAGTTACAAGTTTACATTAAATAATCTATTGAATTAACAATTCTTTTATTGTCCTTGGTTTCTTTACCTTACAATGTCAATATGTTATTCATTCATACTATTGTTGCATGCTTGAGGATAATCACTGTGAGTGGTTATCAATATATTAGTTGTTCCCCACTAAGCTTTATAGCTTAGCATGGGTGTTTATTCGTGTAGGTTCGCAGGGTAAAACTTTTGGTTAGGGACAAAGCCAACAATCTTCAAAGCCGACATCAAAATAGGAGGAGTATATTTTAATGTATGATATTTATTTTTGTGACTTTTGGGTTAGCTAAAGATAAATTTGTATTTAAAGGCATGTAATTATTAAGTTATGTATATGATATTCTATAGCATGATAAAGCATGACCCTCAATCTAACATGATCGATATAGTATGAACATGTGCATACTCATATATGCATCGATAACATATAATTCATAAAGAACTTACAGGATTAATAGAAGCAATGAATGTAATTAGCAACAGTAATTAGGATTATCAAGTATAGTCATTACATCTTTGGTATCAGAGCGCCTTGGTTTAGGCGGTTCTGGCCGATAGGAAATTACAAGGGTCATAGATATAGAATTTTTGTGGATGTTGGCTGATTGTGGTTGTCCCTGTGTTTCTTGATATACTTCGGAATGGAAGGACACCATGATGTAGTAGATGAATCGGCTGAGAGCAATTTATCGGGTCAATCGAATCCTTCTCAGCTCGAATCCTCTACATCCACGAGAGGCAGTGCAGCTACTGCTTACGCTGGGGAAGCATTGTTAAAAATTTCCCAGGACATGGCTCAAATTTTACAAAGAATGACTGCACCCAAGGCTCCTATTTCTAAACTCAGGAAACATGGTGCAGAAGAGTTTTTAGGCTCCACTTGGGAAGAGTCTGAGAAAGTCGAGTTATGGCTTGAAAGGTTGGAGCGAGTATTTACAGAAATTCAGTGTCCAGCCAATCAGAAGGTAGCTTGTGCTGTGTCCTTGCTTCAAGGAGCAGCTTATGACTGGTGGAATCTAGTCCAAACCCAACCTCAGCTACCTGATATTATCACTTGGGAATTCTTTGTTGCCGAGTTTAAAAAGAGGTATGTAACCGAAGCATATAAGGATGAGAGGCTGAAACAGTTTTTGAATTTAAGGCAAAGTGGTATGTCAGTGGCTGAATATGAAGCAGAATTCAGTCGCTTGAGTAAATATGCACCAAGACCTATGCTAACTGGAACTTTCTAGTGTCGCCATTTTCAAGAGGGATTGAATGATAATATTCGAGAGCATTTGATAGGCCCTATTTCTTTACATCCTGTGGATTATCATCAGTTAGTACAAGCAGCTATTCAGGTTGAAAAAGAAGAAAATGTTAAAAGAGAATGAGAGCAAATAAGGAGAAGTTTTTCTCGGGGTGGTTCCTCCTCGGGTAAAAGAACAAGAGCAACACAAGGAGAGCAACCAATGGAATCTGGAAATCGTCCTGTATCTAGAGGTAGACAGCAGGGGACTTTTACTTTAGCAAGATCTAGTAGAGGCGCTGCATCAGGACAGGGTAGAGGACAAGCTCCAGAATGTACCTACTGTCTTAGGCGACATTAGGGCACTTGTAGGATGCTCACGGGTAGTTGCTTTAGATGTGGCAGTACAGAGCATTTTATGGCCAATTGCCCTCTGACACAGGAGCTAGCCTCCAGCCAACAGAGCAACCGAGGAGCTTCCCATGCACCCTCTTCAGGTAGAGGTCGGGGTAGAGGCAGAGGTGGATCGAGCCAGTTTAGAACCCAGTCCAAGAATATTTTCGAGACTGTGGATCGACCATTTACTCCGACACCTCCTATTGGAGCTTATGCAATGAAAGGTCGAGAAGATGCTGAAGCTCCTGAAGTCATAGCTGGTATATTCTCCCTCTTTGATACTGATGTGCATGTGCTGATAGACCCGGGATCTACACATTCATATATTTGTGATAAGGAGCTGGGTAGAAATGTATCTGTGGTTGATCATTTAAACTATGAGATATGTGTGATTAATCCTTTGGGCCATAGTATGCATGTAAATGAAGTTTATAGAAATTACCCTATTAGGATTCAAGAGAGAGAGTTCCCAGCTGATTTAATTGTATTACCTTTTCATGAATTTGATGTAATCATGGGTATGGATTGGTTGTCTAGATACCAAGCTATAGTAGATTGTAAGGCTAAAACAGTGATAGTAAAAGGTGATGGGATGGAAGAGATATTGATTCAGGGTGTTAAGTCCAAACCCTTAACCAATGTTATTTCTGCCATGAAAGCAAAAAGATTTCTTAGAAAAGGATACGAAGCTTTCTTAGCTTTGGTTCTTGATTCTAAGAAAGAGACAGTTAAACTCCAAGACATTTCAGTAATCAATGAGTTTCCCGATATTTTTCCTGAAGAACTTCCAGGCTTGCCATCGGAAAGAGAGGTAGAGTTATCAGTTGAAACTTTACCTGGAACTGTTCCTATTTCCAAAACACCTTATAGAATGGCACCAACAGAATTAAAGGAGATAAAAGTTCAGTTACAAGAGTTTTTGGATAAAGGCTTCATCAAGCCTAGTGTGTCACCTTAGGGTGCACCAGTATTGTTTGTCAAAAAGAAGGATGGCACTTTGAGAATGTGTATAGATTATAGACAGCTTAATAAGGTGACTGTGAAGAACAAGTATCCTTTACCTCTGATTGAGGATCTCTTTGATCAGTTACGGGGTGCAGGAGTGTTTTCTCAAATTAATCTGAGGTTAAAGATATAGATGTTCAGAAGACTGCATTTAGGACTCGATATGGACATTACGAATTCTTAGTAATGCCTTTTGGGTTGACTAATGCACCGGCAGCCTTCATGGATCTGATGAATAGGGTGTTCAAACCCTATTTAGATCAGTGTGTTGTGGTGTTTATAGATGATATTTTGGTTTATTCTCGTGACGAAACGAAACATGCAGAACATTTGAGAATAGTACTGCAAACCTTGAGAGAACAACAGTTGTATGCAAAGCTAAGCAAGTGTGAGTTCTGGCTTAAAGAAGTTTCTTTCCTTGGGCACTTGGTATCTTCTGAAGGCATCAGGGTGGACCCTAAAAAGATTGAGGCGATAGTAAATTGGAGGCCGCCTAGAAATATACCAGAAGTTCGAAGTTTCTTGGGCTTAGCCGGCTATTATAGGCGGTTTGTGAAAGGTTTTTCAGTTATTGCCTCTCCTCTCACTAAGTTGCTATGGAAAGAAGCTAAATTCGAGTGGACAGATCGTTGCCAAGTCAGTTTTGAGCAGTTAAAGGAGATGTTAACGAAAGCTCCAGTTCTTACCCAACCAATAGCGGGTAAAGAATATGCTATGTATAGTGATGCAACGAGAAATGGATTGGGTTGTGTGTTGATGCAAGAGGGTAAAGTAGTAGCTTATGCATCAAGACAGTTAAAGCCTCATGAATAGAATTATCCGACTCATGATCTGGAGTTGGCTGCAATTGTGTTTGCTTTAAAGATATGGCGGCATTACCTTTTGTGGTGAGAAATGCAGAATCTATATGGATCACAAGAGTCTTAAATACTTGCTTACTCAGCGAGATCTTAATTTAAGACAACGCAGATGGCTAGAATTGTTCAAGGACTATGATTATATAGTTGACTACCACCCAGGAAAGGTAAACGTGGTAGCTGATGCTTTGAGCCGGAAAATGATGACAACCTGGTTAATCCAAGATTGTAAATGAAAGTTTTCATTCGATGGAGCTTTATTAGCTCAATTACGAGCTCGCCCTAGTCTAAGACAAACAGTGATAGATGCACAGACAGATGACGTAAAGTTGCAACAATTGGCTCAATCAGTTCATGCAGGAGGTCCGATAGAATATTCTATTGGAAGTGATGGTGGTCTCTAGTATCGGAATCAATTGTGTGTGCCAGATGTTAAAGAAGTGAAGAAAGCTTTGTTACAGGAAGCCCATAGCACAGTATTCACCATGCATCCTGGTGGCAACAGAATGTATAGAGATTTAAAACAATTCTATTGGTGGCCAGGGATGAAAAGAGATGTAACTGAGTATGTCTCCAAGTGCTTAACGTGTCAACAAGTAAAAGCAGAGCATCAACTTCCTTTGGGATTGTAGAATCCTCTTCTCATTCCTCAGTGGAAGTGGGACAATGTTACCATGGATTTCGTTACAGGTTTACCCACTACCCAAAGAAAGCATGAAGCAGTATGGGTCATAGTAGACAGACTGACAAAGGTGGCACACTTTATACCGGTTTAAACCAACTATTCAATGGATAAATTGGCTGAATTGTACATAGATCAGATTGTTAGATTGCATGGGGTACCAATCTCCATCATTTCAGATAGGGATCCGAGATTCACATCCAGATTTTGGAATAGTTTACAACAAGCTTTAGGCACGAAGCTTCTTCTTAGTACTGCTTTCCATCTTCAAACTGATGGACAGTTAGAAAGGGTTATACAAGTACTAGAAGACATGTTAAAAGGTTGTGTTCTAGATTTTCCCAGGAATTGGGATAAATATGTTACCTTGATGGAGTTTGCATATAACAATGGCTACCAAACTAGTATTGGTATGCCACCTTATGAAGCACTCTATGGTAAAAAATGTAGAACTCCTTCTTGCTGGACAGAGTTGGCTGAAAGCAACTTGACAGGTCCTGATATTGTTAAAGATACTGAAGAAAAGATTCAACTTGTCAAACAGAGATTGAAAGAAGCCAGTGATAGGCAGAAATCGTATGCGAACTTAAAAAGGAAAGATATTGAATATCAGGTTGGCGATGAAGTGTTCCTAAAGGTGTCCCCATGGAGAAAAGTGCTACGATTCGGGAAGAAAGGGAAACTTAGCCCCCGGTTTATAGGTCCTTATAGAATCTTGGAACGGATTGGACCCGTAGCATATCGATTGGATCTTTCCAGTGAACTATCAAAATTGCACAATATTTTTCATGTCTCTATGCTCCGGCAATATCGATTTGATGAGTCACACATCATACCAGTGCAAGATATCAGTGTCAGATCTGATTATACGTATGATGAAGAGCCTAAACAGATCCTGGCCAAAGAAGTTAAACAGTTGAGGAACAAAGAAATTTCCCTAGTCAAAGTATTATGGCAACACCATGGTGTACAAGAAGCGACTTGAAAACCTGAAGCAGCTATACGGGTTCAGTACCCACAGCTCTTTAATACAGGTATGAATTTCGAGGACGAAATTATTTTTGGGGGAGAGAGTTGTAATGCCCCTCAATATATCCTAGAAGAATTATCACTAATTAATTATTAGTGCCTATGTTTAATTAAGTATAATTGTGTATAGAAGGACCTAATTGAAGAGTTGAAGGGTAAGTTTTGGGGTAATAGTAGAAATAAAGGAAAGTTAAAGGACCAATTGGCAAAAGTTTTGATTAAATGACATTTGGGCCAATTAAGTGAGAAAGGGAGGAAGATATTTGATGGAGAGGTGGCCGGCCAACTCTTGGTCTTCACTCTTCATCTTCAACCTCTCTCTCTAACCCTAAACTCTCTCTCTCATTTTCTCTCTCTAGATTCTTGGTATTTTGGTGAAAAGGAAAGGAGTATTACTTGGATTTAGTGGTAAGATAATTTTATTATTCTTTGATGTGTATGATTCATGGAATAGCTTGTTGGTTTTCATAGAAGTGTCTTATGATTATAGAAGGAGAATCAAGCAAAGGAAAAGGGAAGGAAACTCTTCAAGGTTGAAGAAGATGAAGCTTAAACAAGGTATGGAAACTTAGGTTTTATAAACGTTTATTTGATAAATTATTATGAGAGAGATCTTGAGTGCCTCTCTCATGTGTTTTTTGGATGATTATAAGCTTGGAAGTGGTTTAGAGTTGATAATATACAAGCTTTGGTTGAAAACATGAAACCTGTTTTAAAGATCATTTGACCATTTTGTATATTTTTGCTCATATCTTGAGCTATAATTGTCCAAATGATGAAATTCTAGTTGTTATAGAAACTAGACTTGTAAACCTTAATTTTGTTAGAAGAGACCAAAATCTGATTTTCACTGCATGATAGTGAAAATCGGTATTGAAATCTGATTGTGGTTGTGATTTTGCTCTCATGTACAGTCTGTGTTTTTTCTTAAATATCTAAAGATTTACAAACCCTATTGAAATGATTTTTGATGTTTTGAAAACTAGAAACATAGGAATACAACTTTGTTGAAGGCCATTTTGGATGAAATTGTTGTTTTACAGGTTAAAAATGGTACAGAAGTCGAGACTGAAAATCAGTCTCGAGGCGGTTTAGGGCTCACAGTTACCATGAATCTCATAGTAACCGTGAGGTACCTAAATCTTCAGTCCGGACCAAAAGTATGCCGTGGCTCACGATTACCATGATTTCATAGTAACCGTGACCCATCCTCGTAGCATTACTTCACGGTTACTACCATAGGCTTAGTAACCATGAGGTAATGAACTTTTGGTCCATAAGCAAAACCTATGCCATCTCACGGTTACTAAGGAATTCATAGTAATTGTGACCCGAGTTTATAACCCTACTTCACGGTTACTATTATAATATTGGTAACCGTGAGGTAGTTCATTTTTAGTCCAGAACCAAAGGGCCTCATAGCTCACGGTTACTAGTAAATTAGTAGTAACCGTGACCCATAGAACATAACTGGGATCACGGTTACCATGATTTCATAGTAATCGTGATCCTACCCTGTTCTTTGGTACTTAGGTTTTTATGATTCCATTTGATGTCTAAACTTGTGTAAGACCTTCCTAAGCTTATAAATCATCCTAAATTGCAAGTATACAACAAGGAATCCCTTTAATTGCAAGAATTGCTTAAAAATTTAAAGGTAAGCCTTATTACCCAAAAATAGAATATGCATGAGTTACTTCTCTGCAATGAGAGTATATGATTGTTCTTATACTATGAGATAGCAATGTAGGATATTAAAGTACTTTGCATTTATTAATGCTATAATGGAACATGTTAATATAAGTTCACAAGATATGAAATATGATTGACTTACGCCTACACATAAAGACTTGATTGTGGATAGATAGGCATGCCTATAGGGTTATTATTGCAGCTGCTATAGTCTGACTCTTATGAGTCCACAGTTTGCCTCTAAACGAGACCATAGTTCTGACCCAACGGGTCCACAGATTTAATACCTTCGGGTATTCACAGATTCGATACCTTCTGGTATCTATAGCACCCGTTATCCACTCCCACAGGAAATTGAGCAGACAAATGGATAAGATAAATGAAATGCGTATACAGTTACAAGTTTACATTAAATAATCTATTGAATTAACAGTTCTTTTATTGTCCTTGGTTTCTTTACCTTACAATGTCAATATGCTATTCATTGATACTATTGTTGCATGCTTGAGGATAATCACTGTGAGTGGTTATCAATATATTAGTTGTTTCCCATTAAGCTTTATAGCTTAGCACGAGTGTTTATTCGTGTAGGTTCGTAGGGTAAAACTTTTGGTCAGGGACAAAGCCAACAATCTTCAAAGCCGACATCAGAATAGGAGGAGTATATTTTAATGTATGAGATTTATTTTTGTGACTTTTGGGTTAGCTAAAGAAAAATTTGTATTTAAAGGTATGTAATTATTAAGTTATGTATATGATATTCTATATCGTGATAAAGCATGACCCTCAATCTAACATGATCGATATAGTATGAACGTGTGTATACTCATATATGCATCGATAACAGATAATTCATAAAGAACTTACAGGATTAATAGAAGCAATAAATGTAATTAGCAACAGTAATTAGGATTATAAAGTATAGTCATTACAATTAAGGCTTTCTATTTTACCGTGTATAATGGCTCCAAGCGCTTCAGTTACCGTGCACAGCCTTTAATGCAGTATCCGATGCTTAGATCTGTTGCCACGTGTATGGTCCGGATCCATCTTAGTTTCCTATATAAACCCCCCTTCTGATTTCGGCTAAGTTTTTGTTTTTCATTTTCTGGGTTTACACACTGCTCCTTCATTTTTCTCCGCAACAGTAGCTTCTGTATTCGCTGTCTGGATAGGAGTGAGCATTTGGTTGGTTCGATTCGGTTTTAGATCGAACCAAAAATCGAACTTTTGGAAATTTAAGAACTGAACCGAAACCGAAGTATATAGAACCGAAAACCGAATGGACCGAAATAATTTCGGTCGGTTCGATTTGGTTCAACCGGTTCTGGGTCATATTTGGGCTTTTAACCTAAATAGGCCCATATATCCAACAAAATAAAACCAATTAAAAATACATACAACATAACTTAAAAATTACACTAAAAATAAAAATTAAAAAATTTTACAACACATAATTCAAACATAATTTCTAATATATTCCATTAAAGAATAAAATAATAAATTAATTTACAACCTACTACTATTATTATTATTACTTCTACTACCTTAACGGTTATATAAAATTACATATAGAGATCAATTAATTATTAACGAAACAATAAAATTGAATTCAAAGCTATTAATCAATTATTATTGACAGCAAAATCCGGTCATATAAAAAGAATATCTCCATATATTTTTAGTAAAAAAAAATTTAATGATCAAACTAGTTAAAAAAATAAAGATAAAATGTATTTAAAAAACATAGCTTAAAGAGTTTCCTTAGTTAAGAATTTTTTTCTTGACTACATTAAATAAATTCAAGTAATTACTTAGTGACAGTTGGACTTTTTAAATATTTGTAAATCCCATATCAAAGCTTAAGAAAAAATTATTATACAGTTGGATTATCCATCATAATTTTAAAAAATATAAAAACGCATAATCTAAAACAATTAGATTAGTTAATCATATTTATGAATTTGCAAAAATATAGATTTTATTTTTCTTGATTTTGTTTCTTCTCGAAGCTTCATATTCAAGTCTAAGTGTCTAACTAATTTCTTTTTATTTTATTTTATTTTTCTTAATTATCACACATCTTTTTTTTATATAAAAAAATAATACTAATAATTAGACATGATAAGCTTCGCTACTTAACTAAATCCTGATTTAAATTGAAAATTTTTTAAAGTGACAATTTAATGGGATAAATTCTTTCAAAGGTGACAATTTGATGTGAAGGAAAAAGTAATATTTTTAAGATTGACAGAAAAAAAAAAGAAAAAAAAAAGGTTGAAGACTTAAAATTTTTAATTGTAGGTTTAACTCAACAAAAGATGTTGGGATAATTAAAAAAAATATTTGGACTAATTTAAGATTAAAATTTTATCTTAAAACGTATAAATGAATTTTAACTTTTTAGAAGCAAATTTACTTTAATTCCTCCATTCATAGTTTCATTAAAATTAACTTAAAAGTCTATGTTCTATTTAAAGGAGTATTAATTTCTAAATTAATATTTTAATTCAATTCTAAATTTTAATTTTAATTCACTTGTAAAAAATTGATTCTACTACTCAATTTAATAAATTAAGGATTTAAATTTATATTTTAATTAACTTCTAAATTTTAACTCACTTGTAAAAAAAAAAATTAAAGTAAAAAAATTGAGAACACTAATACACTACTACTCAATTTAATAAATTAAGAATTTAAATTTATATTTTAATTCACTTGAAAAAATAAATTGAAAAAATTGGAAAATAAAAAACATGCAAATGATGCCTATGTTGGGATTTGAACTCAAGACCATTAGGTCTTGAGTAAGTCTCACGCCACCACTAAGCCACACTTTTCACTTTGATATAACAACACTATAAAATATATATATTTAAAAACTTCGGTCGGTTCGGTTCTTTCGATTTTTTAATTTTAAAAACCGAACCGAATCGATAAAACCAATTTATTCTTTCGGTTTTGAACCGAATGAACCGAAAACCGAAAAAACCAAACCAAATAGACCAAAATCCATTCGGTTCTATTCGGTTTTTGATTCCGGTTCGGTTTTGCTTAGCCCTATGTCTGGACATCAAAATTCATCCTTTCTGCCCATTTTCCTTCTGCTTTTACCCCTACATAGCAGGTTTGTCCTTCCTTCCCTATTCTTCTTTCCTTTGTTCTTTGTTTAATTCTTTCATCATGAGCTCGGGCACCGCTTCAAGTGAAAGGGTGGGGATTAGTGGAGATGCCCCTTCGGACAGCGTTCCTGGTATGAGCAGGGGATCAACTTTAAAAGAAGGGAGTCGACCCTTCGACTTTGATCAGTCTGCTACCTCCTCCAAAAAGAAGGCTCCATGCTGACTACCGAGAGTGAGCAGTATAAGTTCAACGGTCAAGGAGGAGGATCTCGATTCGCTCATTGCCCAACTGACATCTGAACCAGACTATTTTGCAAACAAGCCCAGCACCTCACAAAGGGCGAACACAGAGTTCACCAACAAGAGAAAGACTGCTATTTACAAGGCATAATTGGAGGCCGATGTTCGCTTGTCCCTGACTAGCTTTAAAGTGAGTGTGCTGAGGTACTTCAATCTGGCCATAGGATAGCTTCACCCCAATGCCTGGCAGACCCTCACTGCTCTCCAAATTTAGGCTATGGAACGGGCATATTTGACCCTAAACTTATTTCGAGCAACCTATATGGTCAGTCTTCGAGCTGGTACCAAAGACCACAATTACATACAAGCTTGGTCTGGTTATGGGGTGTCGACTAGGAATTCGGAGTCTTTGAAGAAGTGGAAGGATCGGTTCTTTTTGTTAGAGAGAGTTCGGGCTGACTTTCAAGTACGGACAATGTGGGGGAGGTATATAAATCGTAATGACGGGAACTTGTGGCTCTCTGATAAAGAAGATCTTATTTTAGCTCGGTGGAGGGAATTGGCCCGAGACAAGTGAGACTTGAGAAATCTATTAGATCTTTACAGTTCAAAATCGATTCCTTGTTGAAGAAAAGGTAACGCACAATATTTTTTTATTTAATGATACTGATGCACTGTTTTAGTTTGTTTTCTCTTTGCAGCTATGAGGAGAATGAACCAAGTTACCTAGATCATGAGGGCAAAAAGCCAAAAGCTTATCGAAGCTTCTCCTAGCATGCCTCTCGTCGCTGAGGAAGTGGTGGCTACTCCCCCTCCCGAGGCTTAGCCAGGGACAGCAGCTGCTGAGGTTTTTGGGACTCCAATTATTGCGATCGAGCTTGCAGCATCCTCCGAGCCCCAAGGCCAGATCAAGAAGGAGCCAAAAGAACTTAGCTCTCTACTCAACGAAATTTGCGAGTTTTGGGAAGCTAAGGGGGATAAGTATTCCTCCAATGACCCGAACTTCTCTACCTTTGCACACGTTGCTTTTTGTGTGCCTAAGGAGGTCGGTCCCTTACGTCTCTGAGTGCCGAGCACTTGGTCGAGTGCTTGAAGAGTCATCAGGTCGAAGTAAGTAGTTCGAACTTATTAATGGTTTTCGTCTATCGACTATTGCCTGATCTTTTTCATTTTTTGCAAGGATCCCAACTGATCGGTGCCACTATTATGAAGATGAATGATCTCATCTCTAAGCGTCGATGGGCTAATTCTAATTTCGGTGCTCTACGATCAAAGATGGACGAGACTGAGGAGAAAGCTTGTAAAGCTCTAGAGCAGGCCAAGGAGGCCGCAAAGAAAGCAACTGAGCTAGAGGCCACTCTAAATTGAGACAAAGAGTCCAAATATGCTCTCCAGGCTGAGGTCAAGTAGTTTAAGCGTAAAGAGGCCGAGTGGGAGAAAAAAGAGACCGAGCAAGAGGAGAGAGAAGCCAAGGCGCTGGCTGAAAAGTGCATGGCATTTAGCGCCAAGATATCTTTTGCTGTAAGGGGGAAATATTCCGAGCTAGATCTGTCCTTTCTGGATGATGTTTATTTAGATGAGGACTAGATCCTTGTAACCGAGCCTTGAAATTAATGAAAATTCGAACTTTCATTTTCGTTTATCTTAAGCTTATTATTTTTGTTTTAAGCTTATTATTTTTGTTCGAAATATCTTCCCCAATAACTTATGAACGAATAGTACCTCCGTGTGCGGCGAGGTGAGTGCTCAAAAGCTTAACCAAACAACTTATGATTTCCAAATCGAGTTTATTGAAAAAGAAAAACATCCCAGAAAGGAGGATGTAAGTAATGAGAACGACGTGGTGCGTACCTTGCATTTGATACTTTGACCTCGAGGCTCTGAAAATGGCGTCGTTAGCCTTACTAGCAAGTTTTGCGGCGAGATGTGTCGAACTTATTGATATGACTGGGTGACTTTGGCGATAATGTCGAGCCCTTAGATATAGGTGTGGTTAGCCTTATGTGGGCAAATTTTGCTGCGAGATATGCCGAACTCACTGAAATGAATGGGCGACTTTGGCGATAATTTCAAGCCCTTAGTTATAGGCATGGTTAGCCTTATGTTGGCAAGTTTCGTGGCGAGATATGCCAAACTCACTGAAATGAATGTGCGAATTTGGCGATAATGTCGAGCCCTTGTAAAGACATATCCTGATACAAATTTACTAAGAACTTTGCATGGAATACTCCATTCATTAAACATCTGTCCAGCAGGCAGAAACATATGTAGGACGTGCATTCATACCAGAGTATCATGGCGATAACTTGTAATAAAAAATGAAGAGACAATGATAATGACGAATAATAATTAAAAATGATAAAATTAGAATCAGTACAAGGTTTGTTTATGGCGTGATGAGTGCCGAGCTATTGAAAATATGGTTTGAGGTTGAGTCCATTCCATGAGTACGGGAGCCGATTGACTGTGACATCTTCTAGCCTGTATGCTTCGTTTTGGCTTACTTCTCGGATAATATATGATCCTTCCCAGTTGGTATCCAGCTTGCCTACTCCTGCTATCGTTTGAGCAGACACTACCTTCTTCAGTACCATCTATCCGACCCGAAAAGACCTCGACCTGATCTTGCGATCGTGATAAGCCGCCATGCGCTGCTTGTATGCTGCTGACCGTATCTAAGCGAGCTCCCTGCTTTTTTCGAGCCGATCTAAGTTATACAGGAGACCGGCATAACTTTCTGCATTAGGAGAAGATGCTCGAATACCTCGCACTCCTATCTCACAGGGAATGACCGCTTCAGTACCATATGTAAGCGCGAAGGGTGTTAACCCTGTTGTTGTCCGAGGTGATGTCCGGTAGGCCCACAATACATTGTTAAGTTCTTCAGTCCATAAGCCTATGGCATCTTCAAACCACTTCTTTAGCCTGGATAAGATAGTTCTATTTGTTACTTTGGTCATTCCATTGGATTGCGGATGATAGACTGAGGTGAAGTTCAACTGAATCTTCAGCTTTGAACAGAAGTTCTTGAAAGCTCGACAATCAAACTGTTTGCCATTGTCAGTTATAATTGAGTGGGGGATATCGAACCTTGTGATAATGTTCTTATTCAGGAACTTGATGACGTTTGTTGGTGTAATGGTTGAAAGGGGCTCGGCTTCCACCCACTTGGTAAAGTGGTCCACTGCTACTACCAAAAACTGTCGTTATCTTTTTACTCTGAGGAAAAGGCCTAGTATGTCAATCCCCTACTGGGCGAAAGGCCACGGGCTGTGGATCGACATCTGCTTTGCCGAGCTCTGGTGCGTAATGTTGGTAAACCTCTGGCATTTGTCGCATATTTGCACTAGCACTTTTGCATCAGCCTCCATGGTTGGCCAATAAGACCCCTATAAGAGAGCTTTCCAAGCTATGGCCTATGCGCCTTCATGAGCTTCACAGATTCCTTCATGAATCTCTCTAAGGATATAATCCCCTTCATCGTTGCTCGCACATAAAACCCATGGATTGAAGAAAGATTGCTTGTAAAGCTTGTAATCCATCACGACATATAAGCTCGATTTTCGAACTATTTTTCGAGCTTGAGCTTGTTCGTCTGGCAGAGTTTCTGACATCAAGTATTGGTAAATAGGCAATCGCCAACCCTCAATTGGCTCCTGTACTAGAATCTACAAAGTTTCATAGGTTGGGCGTGAGATGGTGATGAAGATGATGTCTGCCTTATCCTCCGGACTGTTGAGACTAGCTTTCTTTGCTAGAGTATCTGCCTCCACATTCTCCACCTGGGTATCTGAGTGATAGACCAAGCTCCCCCTTTTTCCTCCAACCTGGCTAATAAGGCAGAGGTCAGCTCTTTGTAGCGAATCATGGAACGATATTTGGCTTCAAAGTTTCCTTTTAGTTAACTGACCACCAGTTGAAAATCTGAGAATATCTCTAAGATGTATGGCTTCAATTCCATTGCCAACCGTAGATCGTAGCATAGGGCTTCATATTCTGCCACATTGTTGGAGGCTGGAAAGGTCAAGCACGCCATGGCTCGGAGTCGAACTATCACCGAGCTCAACAAAATTACTCCGGCCCCCACCCCATCCGAACTTGAGGCCCCATCAACATACAACTTCCCTGATGAAAACCACTTTCCAGCAAAGTCACGGTCTCCTGCTCGATGGCCAATTGTCTCTCGGGGGCATAATTTATCTTCTTCTATTTTACTGGCTTGTATTTTGGACGAACATTCAAAGAGTGAACTATTAAGTCCTTCTTGACCCCCTGGATGTCTGAGGTTCACCATGTAAAAACATTGACGAACTCTCGAAGTGTTGAGAGTAGGGCTTCTTTATCCGCCCCGGTCTTTCTAGCCGATATCTGCATATTTTTTTGGCTCTAGTTCGACTACTTATAACACTTTTACCGGCTTCGCCCTTTGTTCCTCCTTCTCAGGTATATCTATTGTGTCCAAGGGCAGGCCCTGATTCGTCCCTCTGAGCATGGTCAAGTACGTCTCCTGAGCAGTCTTCTGATTTCCTCTTAAAATGGCCACTCCATCGTCTGTGACGATTTTAAGCACAAGGTTTTTCATGAAGACATAAACATCCACTTTAGATAGTAGAGGTCGATCGAATATCACATTGTAAAAAAGTGGAATATTGACCACCATGAAATCTGCTCTGCAAACACTTACCACCACTTCGTCTTCGAGCTGTACAGGTAGATTTGCTAGATCCTCTACCCGAATAGGCCTTTCGAATAAGCCAATAAGAGGGAAACTAATTTCCTTAAGTCTATGATCTAACATCCCTAATGCTCTATATGCTTGGGCCGTTATGAGATTGACTGCACTTCCTGTGTTGACCAATATTCGCTGAACTAAGAAGTCTTGAATGATTGCTTCAATACTAGGGCATCTATGTGTGGGTGCCGAATATGCGCCCCATCGACAGCTGTAAACTGAATCGTATTTGTGGTCGAGCGCTTCCCCCGCCAGATGGACATGACCTCCTTGGCCTTCCTCTTTCGGGAATGATCTTGTTGCTCGCCCCCGATAATTACATATATGACCCCTATGGGTGCCCGTCGATCGCCGTTGGCTTTATTTCTGTTCGATCGAGGAGAAGGAGACCTCTGTCTTTTCTCTCTTTCGTCTTACTTGGTGAACCGAGCTAGGACACCTTTCCAAACCAGGTGCTCTATCTCCCGCTTGAGTTGCCTGTACTCTTCGATCTCATGACCCTTATCTCTATGAAATGTATAGTAAAGGCCTTGATCCCTATTTGGATATTCCCTCATGGACCTTGGCCAATTAACCTGCCCGCTCTGTTTTATCCAATCTAGTATCTGTTCACGAGAGGCAGTTAGGGGCATGAATCTTTCATCTCTTTGGTTGTCTGAATGGGGAGTAGTAATTGCATATGACATGTTATTCCAGTTAGCTCCTTGATATTTTTTGGGTCGACCTTACTGGGATTTCCCCCTTCCCGAGCTATTCGTGCACTTTTGCCTCCTTCTTTCTCCGATGACCATGCTCTATGGGAGGCACGACGGAGATGCCAAGCCTTATCCATGTAGATGTACTTGTGTGCTTGTGACATGAGCTCGATAAAGTCATTGGGGGGTTTCTTGCTTAAGAGTCACTGAAATCCCGACACCTCGTATTTTGGATTAGGGCATTAATGGCGAACTCCAGGTTTAGATTCTGTATATCCATGGCTACATTATTGAACTTCTCCATATAGGCCCGCAGTGATTTGCCCTTTCCTTGTTGCACTAGGTTCAAGTCGGCGGATACCTTGTTTGGGCGGATGGTGGCCATAAACTTTACTACGAACATGTCACTGAACTGCTTGCAATTCTCGATGCAATGCGATGGCAGGTTTCGGAACCAGATCTGGGCTGAATCTGCCAAGGTTTGGGAAAAAATCTTGCACAGGACGGAGTAGTCAGCTGTGAGCACTAGCATAGTGTGTTGAAACTGGTCAATATGAGCTAGAGAATCGGTGTTCCCACTGTAGGTTTTGAGGTGAGGAAGGCGAATATTGGAAAATGGAGCAGCTAATATTTCACGAGAGAGGGGTGATCGAAAGCTACCTTGGTACTGCAGAGTAGTTCAATTTTGCTGCCTTTGGATTCGATCGTCCAAGAGGCGGTTAAATTATTCGATGGTTAGGGTGATGGTGGAGTTGGGGTTTTAGGGTAATGCTGGTGAGTAGGATTCTTGAGCAGGAGGCTACGAAGATCGAGGCAGGTTGGTGTTTTGTGGGGGTAAGGGCTGGGGTTGAGCTTGAGTTAGGATGGCTGATAGTGCGACAATGAGGGATTGGGCAGTTTGAGGGGTAATGCTAGGAGTAATAGTTGGGATTGCCATGGCTGGGGAAGCAGATACAGTATCGTTGGATTGAGGGAGAAATTATAGTGTTCCTGGCGGGGTGGGGTTTGATGTTTGGTTTTCCTATTGGGAAGTGTTTAGGTTGAGATCTGGGAAAAGGTCAATGTTCCACGCTCACCGCACGAAATGATGACAGGTAAAATGCACAGCAAGTTCCTTACGATCACTTGCAAAAATAAACAACGGACCGGTGGGTTTCCGACAAGGGAGCCTCCGATGGTCAAGTTAGGATTTCTGTGTAAAAGAGTAAGAATTTTCAGCAAAAAAGTAAGTAATTGTTTCATACCTATTTTTTCTCTTTTTATAGGAGGAGTTAGCATATTTTCAGGAGGTACTGAGAGGAGTATCTGGTTCTTTTCGGCCACTAACCCATTTTCAGCAATTCTCAAGGGAAACGTGGGTTAGTGGTGACTGTTTATTCATCGTCGTGGAGTTGTTTTCGGAATGTGTTCGTAACTGAACTATGGCTTGGTTAGAGAGCCCGGGAAAGTCGAACCTTTGGTCGGTTCACGGAGTCCTCATTGAGCTAGGTGCTCGGTATATGCGGGATCGATGAACCGATCTATGAGTTCGGTTGTTATCAATAAGGTTTGATCAGAATTTTCACCGCCACCCAAGTATGCAAATCTCTTCATACGTAGACCTACCCACCCATTATCTTGTTCGCCTTCCTCTCTGTTTTTGAATGTGAATCTGCACCAATCGTGATTGTGTGGTTTTATAATTATAAATGAACTTTGCTGGTGATCTTTCCTCTTTTTTTCCTATCTCTAATTTTCTTTTTACCCTGACTCAATTAGCACTAAGAACCCTTAGCTCTTAAGGAAAAGTCGCTTTGGTCTCATAGGAAGCGACTTATTAGTGCATCAAGAAGGGCTAATTGAGGGACTGAAGGAAGAACTTTCTATCACTCTATCGCTGTATCGCCTATGCCTTTCTCGGGTGGGATTGAACCATCTTGAGGAAGAGAAAGAGAAGAGCAGAACTGATTAGCTTTCTTGCTTGCTAGAACCATACTTTTACTTCATTTTTCAATTGTTTATGTTGATATCATTTACAAGAAATTTTGTTTTTTGTTTTTTTTTTCTCCCCAATTTGAATCAAACCCATTTAGATATTGGTTCATTACATGAAAAAGATAACATCCTTTCAAACTGAACTGTTCATTATGAGATATGTGTCTTGTGGGTTTTATTTGATTATCTGATTCTATATTTTTAAAATGAATTATGATTTTATATCATTCAATGATTCATGAAATCGATGGATTTGTGGGAGCTAAATAAAAATATTGATGATGGAGAATTACAATGAAAAGAAAGAGAAAGAAGAGGTTTTTCCTGACAGCAAAGAGGTTTCAATTTTAGAGAGAGAGAGAGAGAGTAAATTACAGTGAGAAGAAAATGAATAAATGTCTTAACTCTATTGGAACTAATGCCAAGTTAGCATACGTGTGTTGCACGCGCTCTTACATTTTGAGATTGCTGTAAAAAGGGTTCATTTATCTTAAAATTGAAGAATACAAGTGTTTGATATATTATTTTTTGAGTTAAAATGTCTAAATGAGAAACAATGTCAAATTAGAGTGTCAATTAATGTATTTCGCCTACAATTTTTTACTCCATTCATTCGTAAATAAGTATTTATTTTATTTTAATTAAAATTAAAAATTGCATTAATTACTTTATATTTGCATGCATTAATATTCTCGTAAGGTATAAGTTAGTCCGAAAGACTGAAACAACAAAATCATGTATGGAGTAATGTGTAATAAAATAATATTCTTTTAAGAAATACATATCCCATATATTTAGGAATAAGATTGATAGAGATTATAAATTAAAAGTCTAATATCTTTTGATAACAAAAGAAATGAATAAACGATAAAAAAAAAGACTAAACAAATTAAAAATAAAGATTTGGCTGATCTCTCTAGCTAATGTGTGTTCATGCAATCATTTGGATAGCCAAATCGGGAGACTGCACGTCTAATTATTGCACGACACGATCAATTAAGCAAACCTAATAATGATTGATCATTACGAGATCTCAGGAATTAAACTGTGCTTATATATTTTTAAGGGAAATAAGTTGTAGTTAAGCGGAAACCCAATAATTGTAAGCCAGTAAAGTGAGTCAAACCATATATTCTACATCATGCAGTTAATTAATTTATACAAAAGTAATGCGCACCACATTGTAAATGCAGAAAAAACATGTTTAGTCAAAGCATGTTTTAGACTTTAGTAATGATAAATTCTTCATTAGCAACGCAGCAAATGATTAAATTAAGAAAAGCAGAATAAGACATGTATAGAAGGTGCGGGCTAAAGATGATCACGGAGCGAAAAATTTTCGTGATCACGGAATTAAAGATGATAACGGAACGAAAAATTCTCGTTCCCGGTAAAAAACCGTCCCGAATAAAGCAAAAAATCCCAAAAATTTTTTTCCTTGAGAACGAGGACGAGAACGGAAAAAAAGTATTTTCCGACTTAAAATTCGAGATGAAAACGGAGATTGTAATCACCACCTCGAAATTTTTCTGCATTCGAAATTTAATTACTAAATTTAATTATATTTATAAATTTAGTTTTAAATTGTATTTAATTTTAATTTTATCAATTGTTAAAATTTATATTAGTTTGATTTGTAATTAAATTTATATTTTTAATTATTAAATATTATATTTTAATTATAATTAATTATTAAATATTATATTTTAGTTATAATTAAATTTTTTTAAAAAATAAAATATTTTTTATGCGGAGACGGGAGAATTTTTTTTCCGAAATATTATCGGTCCCCGCTCCGCCCTTTCCTTGCACGGGACAGTAGATGGAAAGGCACTCCCCGCTTCTGTCCCGTCCCGCGATCATTCCTAGTGCAGGCTTCTGTTCCAAGCTTCGATTTCACCTCATCTTTCTCCACAACCAAACAAATAATCTAATAATTAGTCTTAACAAAAGCTTATTGATTTGTGTATCAATATCCACTAATCTTTTTCTTTTTCTTTTTCTTTTTTTCAACTCTCTTTATCTTTAACCTAATTAGCCTACCTATAGACGACTAGACAAATTCTTCTCTCAAGTAACGCAGGATATTGATATTCAAATTCTAGAGATTTTTAAGTCTAAAGTAAGATTGGTACAACTTATTAAAGTTCATTGATAATTAGACAACTTTCTTCTACGTCAAACAAGATAATAAAGTTCGGAATTAAAAAAAAAAAGGAAAAAAGAAAAACTTAAAAAAAATTCCTGTTAGGAATTTAATTTTGTCAATTTATTTTATTAATTGAATTTTCTTATGAACTTGAAGTAATTTTAACTCCCTGAAAAGGAATTCATTAATAGGGTAATTTTATGTAATTAAGTCGTGATGTATTTTCCAATCAAACCTGTACATGTATTTGAATTCAAGACTTTTTGTACATTGACTGAGGGCTCACCATAAAACCATATTATGATGGTTAATAATATTTCATTTTTGATGCAAGTTACCATGTTGAGGAGAACAACATGGACAATTCAGAAATCACTCTCTACGTACTAAACACAAACTGGTTTTTAATTATTTAGATTTAGATTTGAAAAAACAAAAGAGCTACGTGTATATATATATATATAAACAAAATTACAATTTATAGTTGATGTGATCGATAAAAAAAATTAAAGCATGTGACGTAAGATCGTACTGATATGACATTTAAATGATTATAAATCGAAGATATGCGTCTCATATGGATGATCATGGGGCGAAAAATTCTCGTCATCAACAAAAAATCCCTCCGAATGGAATAAAAAATTTTAAAAATTTTTTTCGGTGGGGAGGGGATGGAGAAAATATTTTTCCTGATTTAGAATCTGGAAAATTTTAGTATTTATATTTAATTATATTTATATAATTTAATTTTAAATTATATTTAATTTTAATTTTTTTAATTTTAAAATTTATATTAATTTGTGATTAAATTTAAATTTTTTAATTATTAAATATTATATTTTAATTATAATTAATTATTAAATATTATATTTTAATTATAATTATTTTTTTAAATTATTTTTAAACGAAAATGGGGATCTCAATAAGGAGAGGATAGAGAAAATTTTCCCTTGTAACCCTATCGCCCCCACCCCCGAGCAGGCAGTAGATGGGGAGTCTCAGTAAGACTACTAATAATAGAAAATTAAATGAGTTAATTTTTTACTTATTAACTTTTAATATTATATGATATTATATCAGTAAGATTTAATGTCATACCATTCAAATTTTTTAAAAATAATATACATATGATTATTAAAATCTAAATATTTAATAAATTATAAATTTAAGTTATTTTTTCCAGAAATTTAAATTAAAATTTCCAATATATTTAAACCAAAAACAATAAATTATAATTTAGCGCATGATTTGACCTTTCTAGATTCGACTTCATGATTAGTTGGGGATTAGCATTTGCCTTTTGACTAACTACTCCTTCCCATCAATAACTATTTTTTCCCTAATTTACCATTTCTAATGAAATATTTGCAAATGCACTGATTTCGAGAGGGATTTTCTTATAAGAAAATCACAATCATTGTTTGCCGACCTTGACACTTGAGTAGTTATTCGGTGCACCAAAATAGATATTCACTGTGCATACATACTTCTGTGCATATAAATTATGTACCGATAAATTTAAATTTTACTTTTAATATAATTATTTGGTGTTTGAATATACTTTAGTGCATACAAATCAACGGTCTAAAATTGCTAACACCATATACATTCTGCATAAAAAACACGTCTCTTGACATTAGCCTGACGAAAAAAAAAAAATCCTGAATTCCATTTTCTTTATATGATAATAATAATAATAATAATAATAATAATGTGAATGCCTAATAGACAGTTGATTCGCTCACGATTATTTAATTCATAAAAAGTGAAGGTACAAATTTAAAATTTGAAATTAATTTTACCGTTGAAATGTCAAACAATACTACAATTTATCATATGTAAGTATTTGGGACATTTATTTAAATAATGTGTTTTAAAAAATTATTTACGTAATTGGTGTGTATCAGAAAATATTTATGCAATTGGGGTGTGGGTTTAAAACCGCTGCCACATGGAGCGGTTTTGTCAGAAGGCATCGGAGCGCGTGGGAGGGCAAAAAGCTGCAGCATCTGAAACCGCTACAGTTTGCAGCGGTTTCAGAAATATCATTTTTTTATTAATAAATTAATAAATAATAATGAAAAACGATGCAAGTTGTCATTTACAGACCAATTGGTATGTATCCTTTGTCTCCTTACAGGAGGTTGCGGGTTCAAATCCCACAACCAACTTTTTTTTTTGTATTCATTTTAATGGATTTTCATATATTATTAAATATTAAACATAATTATTAAATTATACATACTATCCTAATGGCAAAAATAAATTTAAAATATAAGGTTTAAGTTCAAATCATATTCTACCTTTTTTTTACTCTAATAAATTTATTCTAGGTAAATTTACTAAAATAAACATTAAAAATAATAAATATGATCAATTTACTTTAAATCAGATCTCTCTTTTTTTTTCTATTAAATTTACTTTAATATTTTTTTTAAATATTTTACTGTATTGAAAAGTTTCAAATGTAAATCTTTACTTTTCTTTTTAATCAATTAAAAAATTCTCGTGTTAAATTTATATAAATATTAAATTAAATTTAATTATTTATTCATGTTGACATAAAAAATGTAAAACATACCTTTGTAGCAATTAGTGGCGGAGGGCCATGTATATAAGTCGTAATTCAAAATTTAATCCATAACATAATTAAAAAAGAAAATCTGATTGAAATTATTAGTGGTATGAGAAACAGATAGAAAAAAATACAGTATAAATTTTTTACAAATTTATTACTATTTAATATATTAATTTTTAAATTAATTGAATATTATATTATTAAATTTTGAACTTATTAATTTGTAAATTTTTAAATTAATTTACATATCAATTTTTTTTTAAATTTATTAAATATGTCCTATGACACATGGCATAGCTATGAAGAACACATGAAAAATCAAATATATATGGCGCGGGAATAGTAACAAATTAATATGTTATTAAGAGGTGTGATATTTAATATGAGGTAATTTACGTATGAATTATTTTATTGAAAAATATATAATTTCTGGAAAAAAAAAGTATAAAATTAAAAATAAATTCATGATCGTTTCATAGGGTACATGCAACATGTTAAAAGTAGTTGGGTACATTTCATTTGAGTGCTTCGTATTTTCATTTCTAATTATTTTTAATCTTCCACAATTTGGTTAATTACATTCATAATTATTGCTTTTTTATGCAGAGAGAAGCAAGAATTAAATTCAAAACATTGTAATTTAAACAGTTAAAAAGTGTAATTATTTTGTTAATTAATCAGAGTTTGTGCTTTCAAAAAAAAAAGCATTGATGGGGTATTAGAGAAAGAGAGAGCAAGAACAAGACACGTGCAGTGGTCTGGTCATCGAAAAGTAAAATCCAAATAATAACTTTTGATTTTTTTTAAAAAGGGATTGATATTTATTATTTTTAATATTCATTATTCAGCTATAAATGAATGAATTGATCATATTTATTATCTTTAGTGTTTATTTTAGTAACTTTACCTAGACTAAATTTATTAGAGTAAAAAAAAAAAAGTAGAATATATGAAAATCCATTAAAATGAATACATAAAACAATAGCTGCTTGTGGGATTTGAACCCACAACCTCCTATAAGGAGACAAAAGATGCATACCAGTTGGTCTACAAATGACAGTCGGTATTATTTATCATTATTATTTATTAATTTATTAATAAAAAAATAAAAAAATGATATTTCTGAAATCGCTGCAGACTGTAGCGGTTTCAGAGTCTGAAACCGCTACAATCTGCAGCGGTTTCAGACGCTGCAGCTTTCTGTCCTCCCACGCGCTCCGATGCCTTCTGACAAAACCGCTCCATGTGGCAGCGGTTTCAGACTCACACCTCAATTGTGTAAATATTTTCTAACACACACCAATTACGTAAATAATTTTTTAAAACACATTATTTAAATAAATGTCCCTAAGTATTTAGTATGCATTAAGTACCCACATCCTCTAAATTATAATATTTTTGACAGTGAAATCAGCTAAAAGAATTGCTAATTGCATTAAAAAAAAAGAATCAAGATGGCGTCAGAGTTAAATCATCTTATCAATACAAATAAAAATTATATAATGGGAAGTTTAGTCAATGGGTATAGGTTGAGACCCAACAAAGAAAAAATAAAAAAACAAAGATACAGCCTCTTGTTGATGCAAAACACTAAAAAATACTCAATGCCCTAATATAAACAATTAAATCTGGAATAAAATCCCAAGTGCCCACCAGCCCATATGGACTATAATTCGCATGCACTAGACAAGTAATGATATGTTAGAATATGATAAAAAAATAGAAGCAAGTTAAACCAGATGGGCAATAAAATCTTCCACTAATATGAGCAAGGTTCAGAGCATAAGGTTATTGAATGAGATGCGTATGTAAACATTACAGCTTACTTTAATGTATGTGTGTGAATTTTTGACTTTCCTACATGGGTGGATATAGTACATTTGGAAAAAAATAATGTCAAGAAATTTCCCATGTGCATAGAATTCTCTGAAATTTCTACTCATCTCCACATAATGGCATCTTGATTTTGTATTTCCTGAAGTGCTAAGTAACAGTTTTGAGTTTTAACCTCAAATCTTTCTCGTCATTGGTCCACTATGACGTGCTGGCCACGTGATTATGCAAAGGATGTCTTTGACCCATCTTATTCTTTTCGTCTACAGAGATCATTGTGCTCTTCTTCTACATTCTATCAATGTGAAATCCTCTACTTTTTTAATCCCTTCACCATTGATACCCATATCTTTGTGTTTACGCCTTTTTTTTTATTTTCTACCATATGGGAATCTCTTGCGGACCATGTCATGTGGAACTCTTGAGGTTACATTTTTAAGCTCCTGGGTCCTCATGCATGTGATTCCACCTATTACTAAGCAAAGCTGGTTATTAACTAGCTAGCGAATAATAGCTCAAGGTGGAAAAGTGCGTTTAGAAGACAGTGATGCTTGCAAGGAGCCAAAATACGGAGATTTAAAAGGACCTCTTGGATTTAACAACTGCCTTATTTTCTTTATTTTATTCATTCATCTTTTTCTTTTCTCCATAAAGCTTATGCAACAAATTTTTTTAACCTGCCAAATCAATCATAAAATTGCCAAATAACAACAAGCAAGTCTTATGCAATGAGAATGGAAGAAACTCATTTCTAGCCTAATGCTCCACAAGGACTCATGTAAACTAATTTAAACAAAATTTAGAATGCAAGCTATTATTATCAATTGAATGGAATCTATTCTTTTCAATTCTTGCAAGATACAAACTTTTAAACCCTGTCCGCTGCTGCAGAATTGAATTCTAGCCAAACTAATCCAATATTGAAAGTATTTTCAGATCTTATGAAACAGCAAACCGTTGAGCTCTTACCACATTCCACATGAAAACATCACAAACTTTTCTCATCCCTTGCCATATTATCTAGACATGGTTCATGAGTTTTTCATATCCAATATTGAAGTGCCACATATATTTGGTAACTATTCTCTTCTACTATTTTTTTTTAAACTTCTTTATCCAACATGGCATTTTGCTATTGAGTTGGTCCATAAATTTTTTTCATGAACATGGGGTTTAGGTGAGTAATTTCATTTTACCAACTAAATCCCCGTAATTCATAGAGAGTAGTGTCAAAATTATCATAGCAAACTGTCACTCTGACCATGAAGGTTAATATCAATATCATAGGTTGCCATATCACGTTGGACACATGTAGGATTAAAAGGTTTATCTCTGGGTGAATTTAATCCATGATTTCCTTAATCTCAACATCCAAGCAACATACAGTAACCAGACATGCCTAAACAGCCATAAAAAACCGGAAAAACAAAATCATTTGTATTATAACCAAGAGAAATGTTAATACAAGTATGTTATCCCAAGCATGTGGGCAAACAGACAGTGCTCATGGAAGACAGAGCTAACAAGGACAAAAGCTGCAAGCAGTCGACGTGTTTGGCTTTCGCATACTGAGGGGCCCCTAAACTTGGAAATGGAACCCAAAAGCTGTAAGTAAATGACAATTAAATAAAACTTATGCAATTTGCTTTCCCTCTTTTGCAGCCTTTTGAGGAAGACTAAATCTCAATATATAATTCCAAACTACGATAGAGACAATGACAGCTAGTTGGAACCTTTTGTAATGAGTTGTGGCCACTTTAATAATATAGTATAAGAGTTTGAACCTTTTGTTCTATGTAGATGCTAGTGCTTAATATTTAGGTAGAGGGTCCTATTCCTTTTAAGACACAAAACATAGTCATGGTACATACAAATGCAGAGAGAGGAAAGTGAAAGAAAAAGGAACCAAAGCCCCGCAATCATAAAATGTACCAGTGGTATAGCTAGGCTGCCCCATGTAGTCAAAGATATTCTCAGTTGTGATCATCTCAGCCCACAGAAAAGAATCTTTATCCTGCACGACAAATGAACAGTAACTTACGGAAATAGAACAATGACAATCCCTTAAACCATACTATTTTGACACATGACTCGCTATAGCGTCAATGGTTCTGTCAACCTCAATTAAAGAAAAGTACATCTTGCAACAATGCCTATTTAACACGTACAATGGCATGGAAATTGCATCCAATCAATTGGTGAACAACTTATTTTTGTATTATTTCATAGCTGGCATTGAAGAAACTAAAATTTCCAACAAATGATTGATTTATAGATAGATCTTGACAGAATTTTCCTCTAAGTATTAGACGTCATGAAATACCAAAAAAGAAAAAGAGTCATTCCTAATAGCCCAAAATGGTGTACAAACTGTCATAGTTTACAAAATCTGACCTAATTAACTAAAGAAATACCAGTGCTTAGAAAGAAGGGGGCAGCAACTGATAAGTTTGTGTTTTGACAGACTTCATTTTGAATAATCTACTAGAATACAAAACGTGCAATAAATAAATTAATCTAGCTAAGTGTTAGAGCACAAGACAAATAACGTATTCCTAAAACATCCTCTGCTGAAACACAGCTTCCCCCTGGACAGTTCCTGTTGCCTATAGTTTAAGGCGCCGAAGAATCTTCTTCATTCAAGTTTCCTTCTGACCAGTCCGTTTAGGAAGTCAAAACTGCAGCCACAAGAACGATAAGATTGTGGTTACTTCTATTAAGATAGCAATCATGATACACCATTTACAATCAGAGCATTCAAATTTAGAATCATATGGAAATACTTGCTAAGGCATATACTCATATTATTATAATTAAGAGAACAAAAGAACTGAAGGGTAGGGTCAAACAAAAAAAAAGGACAATACAAAAAGAACCGAACGGTACAGACAAGCAGAAGCATGTTGCTTCAGTTGATTCGCAGAAAAACTCAGAAACCTACAAGGAAGTTGACAAACTTCACATACTAATATTGCTCGTCATGTGGAAGGACCCAAGGCATCAGGGTTTTGAGTGCAATCATGCCAGTAATTGATGCATATGGGTCCACTCTGTTAATAAGCATAAATATAGCAAATCAGATTAACTGTCCAATCCACCAAGCTAATTTTTTCTTTTCCGTGTGGTTTTTAAGAATGTAAAATTATTGGCAGCGTTCTCAATAAAGGGAGTCTTCAGGACTATGGGCCTCCAAGCAAATCAATGATATCCTCAATTAAGACCAGGCCACTTCAATGTTTAGTTCACTGAAAGCTTTAAACAGCCCAATCATCAGTGGAAAGATATGAGAAAAGAAAGAAACTTAAGTGCTCCACAAGGACTCATGTAAACTAATTTAAACAAAATTTAGAATGCAAGCTATTATTATCAATTGAATGGAATCTATTCTTTTCAATTCTTGCAAGATACAAACTTTTAAACCCTGTCCGCTGCTGCAGAATTGAATTCTAGCCAAACTAATCCAATATTGAAAGTATTTTCAGATCTTATGAAACAGCAAACCGTTGAGCTCTTACCACATTCCACATGAAAACATCACAAACTTTTCTCTTCCCTTGCCATATTATCTAGACATGGTTCATGAGTTTTTCATATCCAATATTGAAGTGCCACATATATTTGGTAACTATTCTCTTCTACTATTTTTTTTTAAACTTCTTTATCCAACATGGCATTTTGCTATTGAGTTGGTCCATAAATTTTTTTCATGAACATGGGGTTTAGGTGAGTAATTTCATTTTACCAACTAAATCCCCGTAATTCATAGAGAGTAGTGTCAAAATTATCATAGCAAACTGTCACTCTGACCATGAAGGTTAATATCAATATCATAGGTTGCCATATCACGTTGGACACATGTAGGATTAAAAGGTTTATCTCTGGGTGAATTTAATCCATGATTTCCTTAATCTCAACATCCAAGCAACATACAGTAACCAGACATGCCTAAACAGCCATAAAAAACCGGAAAAACAAAATCATTTGTATTATAACCAAGAGAAATGTTAATACAAGTATGTTATCCCAAGCATGTGGGCAAACAGACAGTGCTCATGCAAGACAAAGCTAACAAGGACAAAAGCTGCAAGCAGTCGACGTGTTTGGCTTTCGCATACTGAGGGACCCCTAAACTTGGAAATGGAACCCAAAAGCTGTAAGTAAATGACAATTAAATAAAACTTATGCAATTTGCTTTCCCTCTTTTGCAGCCTTTTGAGGAAGACTAAATCTCAATATATAATTCCAAACTACGATAGAGACAATGACAGCAAGTTGGAACCTTTTGTAATGAGTTGTGGCCACTTTAATAATATAGTATAAGAGTTTGAACCTTTTGTTCTATGTAGATGCTAGTGCTTAATATTTAGGTAGAGGGTCCTATTCCTTTTAAGACACAAAACATAGTCATGGTACATACAAATGCAGAGAGAGGAAAGTGAAAGAAAAAGGAACCAAAGCCCCGCAATCATAAAATGTACCAGTGGTATAGCTAGGCTGCCCCATGTAGTCAAAGATATTCTCAGTTGTGATCATCTCAGTCCACAGAAAAGAATCTTTATCCTGCACGACAAATGAACAGTAACTTACGGAAATAGAACAATGACAATCCCTTAAACCATACTATTTTGACACATGACTCGCTATAGCGTCAATGGTTCTATCAACCTCAATTAAAGAAAAGTACATCTTGCAACAATGCCTATTTAACACGTACAATGACATGGAAATTGCATCCAATCAATTGGTGAACAACTTATTTTTGTATTATTTCATAGCTGGCATTGAAGAAACTAAAATTTCCAACAAATGATTGATTTATAGATAGATCTTGACAGAATTTTCCACAAAGTATTAGACGTCATGAAATACCAAAAAAGAAAAAGAGTCATTCCTAATAGCCCAAAATGGTGTACAAACTGTCATAGTTTACAAAATCTGTCCTAATTAACTAAAGAAAGACCAGTGCTTAGAAAGAAGGGGGCAGCAACTGATAAGTTTGTGTTTTGACAAACCTCATTTTGAATAATCTACTTGAATACAAAACGTGCAATAAATAAATTAATCTAGCTAAGTGTTAGAGCACAAGACAAATAACGTATTCCTAAAACATCCACTGCTGAAACACAGGTTCCCACTGGACAATTCCTGTTGCCTATAGTTGAAGGCGCCGAAGAATCTTCTTCATTCAAGTTTCCTTCTGACCAGTCCTTTTAGGAAGTCAAAACTGCAGCCACAAGAACGATAAGATTGTGGTTACTTCTATTAAGATAGCAATCATGATACACCATTTACAATCAGAGCATTCAAATTTAGAATCATATGGAAATACTTGCTAAGGCATATACTCATATTATTATAATTAAGAGAACAAAAGAACTGAAGGGTAGGGTAAAAAAAAAAAAGGATAATACAAAAAGAACTGAACGGTACAGACAAGCAAAAGCATGTTGCTTCAGTTGATTCGCAGAAAAATTCAGAAAGCTACAAAGAAGTTGACAAACTTCACATACTAATATTGCTCGTCATGTGGAAGGACCCAAGGCATCAGGGTTTTGAGTGCAATCATGCCAGTAATTGATGCATATGGGCCCACTCTGTTAATAAGCATAAATATAGCAAATCAGATTAACTGTCCAATCCACCAAGCTAATTTTTTCCTTTCCGTGTGGTTTTTAAGAATGTAAAATTATTGGCAGCGTTCTCAAGAAAGGGAGTAGACTATGGGCCTCCAAGCAAATCAATGATATCCTCAATTAAGACCAGGCCACTTCAATGTTTAGCTCACTGAAAGCTTTAAACAGCCCAATCATCAGTGGAAAGATATGAGAAAAGAAAGAAACTTAAGTGCTCATCAATGACAAAAAAGCAAGCAATAATTTTTTTTTTTTAAAGTTCTAGAGGTTATATAAAATATTCTTTTCCTGCATATGCTTTAAAATCACTGAAGACCTTGAGAAATGTTAGACTAAGATTTCTCTTACACTACTGATCGACGACCAACTATAATTTTTGTAATTCAAATAAATTTCTTCCACAGAAACTATTCATATTATCAGTGACAGTTCGAAACCAAAATTTAATTAAGATTCTAACAAAACAGAACTGTATAAACCAAAATGATTAACAGGAATTGCTTTTAGGTCAGACAATCAATGGTGTTCCCTTTCAAACACAATCCATATCAGTAAGATACGTCCAATATAGGCCTTTGAGAATTTTCTCAGTCTTGTAAGAATGCTGAAGAAATTTTCCGGACTTGAGAATATTCTTGAAATTCAGAAATGGCTTAACTTCTTAAGCACATATGAATACAAAAACCAACAATAGAAGGTATATTCAAAGCAACCAACCACAAACACATAATGTATCCTCTATGGTGTACTTGAATTAATAATTGCATTTGAATTTGAACTCTTTCATCCAGTCAAGTAGTAGAAGCATCAGCTTCACACTTATCATTTTCCCAAACAGTGTACCTCTTCCATAGTTTATTGAGAACTGCAATTAACCACAAGATAATAAGAGCCTTTGCCACCATCTTTGGTTTCCTAGCTGTTTCTACATAACCCAAAACCGAGGAATCCATATGAGCCTCTCTCCCTTCCCCCAGGGAAGAAAAGGGATGACACATCAACTTTCATAGAACCAGATGTCATTACTCACCACAGTGGCTTAACAAAATGTAGAGAGCTTCCAAGCACTACCTATGTGCTACATATTTCATTTCATAATTACTAATAAGCATGAGACAGCATCAACAATCATCTATTCCATGCATTTGAAATTGGAACCTTTTATAAGACATCACGGGCAATTTATATCTTCAAACAAGAAATTATCTCTTTACCTATTTCCATCAGGATGAAGCTCACACATTTGATTATCATCACCAATAGCTAACAAATAACCTGAGGATGTTAAGCCCTGCAAATGAAAGAATGCACTAAGTAAACAGTGAAGTGTTTCAGGTTCAGCACCAGAAGCATGATATCCACATTCACTCGGCATCCATGCACCTGAATTAGTGTTCACTGCTGAATATGGATCAACTATTGATTCTGTGTTCTTTTATCAAATTAATGAAAGGATTATTGGTCATTCCTCTTAAACTAAAGAAATCCATGTAAAAGAGAGATGTTTAAGGCTTGTAGCAAGTGTTGAAAGGAAAGAATGAAAAAGGAAGGATTAGAGCAAATAATGGGAACTCTGATCAAAATTTGACTAATTTTTGATTTTACTAGTTCCAGCAGCAAAATATGGATTCTTCTTCGGATTTTATTTTCTAAAAAATAAAACTAACAAGATGGTGGCTTAGGTGGTCCCTCAAGAGACTCATTCAATAGCGAATATTCTATCCCTCTAAGCTTAATGCCTATGAATCATTGGCATGTGGACAACTTCTTCCCTAGGAAAATATGCTTATAACAAAGAAATACAAAATTTATCGTGAAATCCACATTCTTTAAATCACATAAAAACAAAATCCTTTACCTCCAGTCAGAAAAGGAATAAAGTGTACAGATAACTTTATCTATATTTGCATGCATATTCGAAATTGCAGAGTAGCAACTTACTTAAAAACCATTTCAATTGCCAATACCTGAATAGTGACCACATTCTCCAGTACTTGATCCCCATTTTTTTCTTGTACGATGACCCTCTGCCCACTACATGCATATATTGAGATAGAATCAGAGCTATGTTCAATGCAGAGCACATGTTAAAGGTTCATCTTGACAACCACATTCCATACTATTTTTTAAGTGGCTTCAATATGAGAAAGATGGGCTGTTTTAAATAAGTTGATAACAACAAGCTTAATATACTGAAGAGAAGAAAAGACAATTCGACTAAAAGCTAGAAAGAGTTATGCTGGGGGTGAAACATTTTACTACATGCTTGTCCATTGATTAAACCATTTACATGTGTCAGTCTGTATATTAGATGCCTTAGAAGTCTTGTTCTTATTCTTATTCTTTATTTATTTTGCATTAAGAGCAGTTACCGCTATAGAGACAGATGAATTGTAATTGGCAAAACAACAATAGCAATTCAAAATGTTTGGACATGGTGATCAAATAGAAAAAGCCCTTTTCTTCAATCTCTCTCTCTCTCTCTCTCGCTCTTTCCAAAGGAGATGATGATGATGATGATAATTTGTGCTCTCTTTGGTTCTCACAGACATGATAAAATGGCCATGATAAAAATGCTGCATAAGTGAATGATTTGAGAATAAGAAAAATACTGCACATCTCACCTATGTAGCCATGTTCTATAATACAGCTCCTCAAGAGTTTGGAATCCTGGATTATATGCAACAAACTCAAAACGATCACACAAGGGTTTATATTTTGGAAAAAGAATCACATTAATAAGAGGAAAAACTTGCTGTTATTAAAGCTTCCCTAGATGCAGCAACGCAAAAACCTTTTTCTTCTTAATTTAGCTTGACAATACACAATTTGCATGCAGGCTACATGAAGATGCCAATTGAGCAAACTTTATCATGTTTTGTTAGAGTCATAAGTGGAACAATTACATTGAGGCATGATTTACTTTTTATTTTCTTTTATAAGTATATTCAGTCAACTTCCACAGTTACACAGTAGTTTGATGCATGAAATCAATGACATCATCATATTGCATGGTCGGATGACACTTCCATAGAATAAATGATTGTTAGAAATGGCAAATTCAACAACGGACATGACTTTGCCACAAATTAAAACATAAATTCACCTTGATCAGAGAAAAGACCATAGAAAGTTTCAAATTTGTTAAAAAAAGCAGCGAGAATACATTCTCGTCTTAAGTGGGAAGCAGCAGGGGATAATTCTCTTAATACTGCATTCAAGCATGTTGTTGGTTTCTCATTATCAACATTAAGACCTATACCTGCAAGGAGGAAAGGTGTTTAGTTAGAACTAACTGCCTTTTTTGCATAGAATAACTTATGGACTGCCTGCAGAAGATAAATAATGTGGAACGTGGATATTCAAAACAACAGAAAAGATAATCTATTTACCAGCACTGACATTGAACTTCTTTGACCTATAAGTTGAAGTGCATAGGATGCCACCAACCTTAAGACCATTTAAGTAAAGATCATTGGGCCATTTTATTTTAACATCCAGAAATGGTAAGCCCTGAAATAGATGATATTGCTGAAATGAGGGCATTGATGTCCTAAAAATTCATACATTAAGTAAAAAAAGTCCAACAAGAGCATGATTCGCAGCATTAATTGCCAAGTCACCATAAGTGAAATACAAAGAACTTGAGTCTTTCACTCACTCTGAGCCAGATTATCTGAAACAGCGTTCCATATTGCACCTTTGGCTTGGTCCTAATTGATGATGTACTAGAAATATCATAAAGTTATATTCAGACACCACTCCGATGAGTTTTTATTTCTCTACTCTCTAAGATCACATACTCTGGACACAATTTGATGAATTCCACCTATCTTAGTCATCATAACTTATGCAGTTTAAAAGTTCGCTCAGATAAGTTTCAAAGACAAACATGCATTCCTGCATACACAATCATGAAAATTCATTGTCGAAAGCAACTTACATTTTGATGACAAACATCTTTTATGGCTTCTGTAACAGCTAGAGAAATCACGTATTGCATCAATGGCACAACTCGGCCATCTTCCATTTGAACAGTAAATGAAAACAACAGGCAACCTAGCGGTGATTCCCATACATTCTTGGACCGACCTGAGCATGTAAGAAAATGAAAATGAAGCAATTGAACCAAAAAAAAGCATTTCATGCAGTGAATTCAACTATAAAGAAATTATAAATCCAAAACCTCTCCCTTTATATTGAACATCAGCAACACAAACTGCACCAACTGGAATCTCATTGAAGTTGCTGCCAAATAAAATTAAACGTTAATTATGCACATACAGAGCAGCAAAGAGAAACATCTGAATTCTGGTGATCCTTACTGCGAAACGACATCGTGCGTCGAAGTTAACCGCGGAGACCAAATGAGGAACCTACCGAATTGACTAGTGGAAAGAGAACTGATGTACGAGTCTACATCGAAAGCCTCTTCTTTCTCAGCTTTAGCTATCTCCGATTGCAAAAGTATGGAAACTCCGGCGTTTTCAGGGAGTTTTAGAGCGCCATTTTGCTTCAAAGACTGAGCTATCTCCTTATCTTCAGCCGATTTTCCACATAATACCAGGCTGCAATACGACGCCGAACAGATGCCATCCATTGCAGCTAATGACTTGCAGATAGCGTATTGCCTTTTGTTGATTACAGGTATAAGCTTGTCTACAAAGCGAAATGACACAGAGAGTGGCATGCGCTAGAGAATAAAGTTTCAGCTTAACCAGTCTATATTGGGGGAGGTTCAATATTCACGACGGAGAAACCTATAAAGACTAAAGTCACAGCGACGCTTCAAAATTTATGCTCACAGGTCGGTCCTATCCGTGGATATTTAATTATAAGACACGTCATATTGATCTCTCGGTTTATACAGCTTCTTTGGTGGTATATTTCGACGAAGTAATGTCACCTTAACTATTTAAAATTGTTGCTGCTTCATGACAAAGGAGATTTTGAACATTCTGGAGGTAGTGAAGAGAAAGCGAGAGAATATCCATGGAAGAGTTGCAAAATGCTCTTCAAAATTGGGGTTTACGTGTTTCTAATTCTCCAGAGAAAGGACGATGTCTGTTGACGACGAAGGATTTTTATCCAGGTTTCTTGCTAGTTTCTAATTCATATTACTTATTTTCTAGTATGAACTTATTTAGTTACTTCTATTTTCCCATATGTATTACAGGAGAAGTGATTATAAGCCAACAACCATATGTCTGTGTATCAAATAACTCAGCGACTGAGTCGCGTTGCGATGGATGTTTCACTTCAGGTAGCCTCAAAAAGTGCTCTGCTTGTCAAGTTGTGTGGTACTGTGGGAGCACTTGCCAGGTTTGCTCTCTCCATTTTGTGTTTTTTGATCTTGTTGCCTTTAAATTTCACAGTTTGGCTTTGTTATAGTTCGTTTCCTTTGCTAGCCTTTTAGCTTTAAAATCTGCTACGGAAGATAGTAAATTATTTCCATTTCTATTAATCGATGCTTCTGATGATATTTGTTTGTAATTATGCAGAAGCTGGACTGGAAGTTGCATCGTCTTGAATGCATTGCTCTCTCTAAGCTTGATAAGGAAAGGCGCAAGTCTATTACACCTTCCATACGTTTGATGGTGAAACTTTACCTACGGAGAAAATTGCAAAGTGATAAGGTAACTGATTTGTTATCTCGTTTTATCATTTATTTGGTGTATAATAATAGTGATTTGAATGTTGGTGGATTCGTGCACTTTTCAGTATACTTTGAATCAAGTCTTATTATGTTTGATTCTGTTGAATGTAGGTTATTCCTGCTTCAGCTACGGACAATTATAATTTGGTTGAGGCATTGGTGGCTCGTATCCTTCCTGTCTTGCATGTTATTGTTAGGCTTGATCAGCATGACAAATATCCTTTTGGCAGTATTACAATTCCATATTTGGATTCGTTTTTATTTAACCTAATATTTGATAAAGACATGAATGACATTGACGAGAAGCAACTACTGCTATATGCTCAGATGGCCAATCTTGTCAACTTGATTCTTCAGTGGCCTGATATGAACATAAAAGAGATCACAGAGAACTTTTCCAAGGTCTCCAAATAATTCTAGGTTATTCTTTTCTTTACAGTTAATCACCATCTTTCAATGCACCTTCAGGTTCTCAGTTTCTACCTTATGGTTTTAATAGATAGAGATAACATGCTTGGAGTAGCCTCAGTGTTTGGCATGAAGCTGTAACATAGGTTTGTGGACATTACCTTGCTTAAGCTTCTCTTGAGCAAAATGGAAAGGGAGATTGCAATTTTAAGCTGGAATCCTAATCGGTGCTCAAAAGTGTTAACAAGAAAATTGAAGGATGTCTAACCTATGCTTTTTAACTTGATGGGCGGTCAATAGAATTTTATGCATTTAAGCAAGGGTGTGTAATTACATGGGCAGAATTTTACTGTTTGTGAACTGCATACAATTATCAATTAATTTCAATTCAATGATGCATGGTGCTATGTGTAATATGATGCAAGTTTCAATTAATAAGAAAAATGTTCTGATGCTTGTTTTTTCTCTGATCCTCGACAATCAAATGCAGCTTTCATGCAATGCCCATACCATTTGTGACAGTGAGCTGGGACCCCTGGGAACAGGACTGTATCCTGTTATTTCCATTATTAACCACAGGTAATCATCTTATTGGAAACTAATATTTGTTTCACACACACATATCATGGTTTGTTTATCTCCTTTTTGTTCTCGTCTGCAGTTGCTTACCCAATGCTGTTTTGGTATTTGAGGGAAGGCAGGCTGTGGTACGTGCTGTACAACACATAGCAAAAAGGGATGAGGTAAAGCCACTTTTTCTTACCCATTATGTTCTATGAATTAACAGAAGAAGTGACGGTGCTGTTTTTCATGTGGCTAATTGGCTAGGTCTACTCATTTGACAATCATCTTAGAACTTTATCAGCCTAAAGAGTTTTTGAGAATTGTTTTTCTTGCAAAGTTATTCATTCTGTACTTTGAGTGTATCAATGTTTCCCTATGTAGTATGCTATTCAAAAGGATGTTCAAGGAACATTTTCAAAGTCTGCAAGGATAGAAATTTGATGTGAAGTATGTTTTTTCTTGGAAATTATAGATAGAATTTTGCTCTTAGAACTCTATAGGTTAACTCTTTAAGAAGTCCACATTATCAATCGCATGGCACAGTCCCAAAGAATTCTGAAACTTATAATATCTCCTGAAACAAATGAACCTCCCAGGGAACTTGATATGGTTGCAAATACAGAGTTGAGTAAATTTAAATATATAAGAACTAATTGAAGATTAAAACTTTGTGCTTCTAGATTGCTGAGCATTGCATGTTAGGATTTAAAATATTTGGTGGTAGCTTATTATAAGATTAGACAAAAAAAGTTATCTGAATGACGATTTCCAACCTAACTAGTCACTATAGAAAAGCTAAACGATCAAAGTAGGCCATGATAGTCTTACATTGAATTGGAACATAATTTGGCATATTATTTGTGAGATTCAAACTTGTTCTTTCACAAGTCATGCATCATTCTGTAAAATAAAATGGCCCTGCAATATGTTTGTACCTTTGCATGCAGCTTGTACCTATTCCAACATCAAGACATTACTTGCCTGCTTTTCTCCTTTTTTTGTTAGGGGTTTTCTAGCATCCGTTCAACATTCTTATCGAAAATATGATGTTGCTTGAGACTAGTTATGTTGCATATTCTCTAACAGCAACCAGTATTTCTCCTTTGTTGCCTTCTTCTCAAATTCTAATTGTATTTTATTTGTTGATTTGGTTTAAGGTGTTTATTAGTTACATAGAAACTGCTGGAAGCACTATGACACGGCAAGAGACTCTGAAGCAACAGTATTTTTTTACTTGTTCATGTCCTCGTTGCATTAAATTGGTATTTCATTTTTGAGTTGAATAAAAATCTTCTGAGTTACTTTCATTTATCTGCTACTTGATGTGTATGTTCTATTGAAGGGTCAAAAAGATGATATCCAGGAAAGTGCAACTCTGGAAGGATACAGGTGTAAAGATGACAGATGCTACGGTTTTCTGCTTCGTGATTCTGGTATGTGTTTTAGTTGTATTCTGTCAACCAGATGGTTTGCACAACTTATATATATATGTATATATATTTTCAATGTGCAGGTGACAGAGGATTTGTATGCCAACACTGTGGGCTCCTTAGGAGCAAAGAAGAGGTGACACAGTTAACAGCTGAAATTAAAGCAGCTTCAGACAAGGCCTCCAAGTCTATGTCCTCTGGCAGTATCCTTTACTGTTGTTTGGATCGAGAATCCTTCATCTTTTTGCCCATTTGACCTCAGAAACCTCGTTCTTTCGTTCTTTCCATGGTTCAAATTCTGCTGCTTTTTTTTTTTCTTTCCCTTTTTTGGCCAAGCCTAAGTTGTATGGGAATGGGTTCACATGAATATCATTAAACCAAAAGTTTAGCCTCAAGTTAGCTAAGATGTGCAGGAAACCATTTCAATGTATAAGAGTATTGAGGAACTTCAAAGTAAATTCTGCCATCCCTTTTCAATTAGCTTGATGCAAACTCGAGAAAAGCTTCTGAAGGTAGCATTTTGAGTTCATTTTTATTTGTAGTTAATTCTCTTATTGAATTGTCTATATTTCGGTGATACAGAACTCAGTGCTTTTATCAATATGTTACAAATATTAACATATGCATGTGATTGGAATTATTTGCTTTTTGTAGATGTTGATGGAGCTGGAAGACTGGACACAAGCTCTGTCATATTGCAAATTGACCATCACTGTGTACCAAAGTAGGCCATTTTTTGACGTTAATCCTAAATAGGAGTTACTAGAAATGCTATTTTAATTATTATCAGGCTCTGATAGCATTTGGAGATTCTGCTATGGATAGTATTCTTTCATTCCTTCATTAATTTCTAAAAAAGAATTTCTATTTCAGTCTTGAAACACTAGTAAAAGCTTTGCTTGATAAGATTAAAATATATGGCTTATACATATACTATAGGGTTACAGTTGCACAAGCTCGTAACCACTGAATTGTGCTTTGATATAGAATGTTTTCTGTTGATTTAAAATGTTTCTTTGGATCTTTTGAGTTGCAAAATTGAAATAATTATTGCTGCTGATGCCTGACTGCAGCTTTCTGTTTCATTGTAGGGGTTTATCCAGAGTTTCATCCCTTGCTTGGATTGCAGTATTATACCTGTGGGAAACTTGAGTGGTTAGTTATTTTCCTTTTATAGATTTAGTTGATTTACCTGCACTTTTCAATTCACTTTCAACTCATGATTATCTGATGATACGCCAATTGCTTGAAACATCAATCCTTTTGCTTAAGTGGACAGAGGAACAGCTTTAATGGTCAACTGGGCCTTAGGAACTTGCAGATGCAGAAACATTGTTTTCCAAACCTTGGCTTGTGAAATATGAATCAATCGGGATATGTATTATGTAGAAAATGCGTTTAGTGTTTTTGAATAAGTTGATAAATTAACCAATATTTTAATTGGCCATGGTCCTAGTTTCCTCTGGGCTTGGCACTGAAAACGACGGTAGTATGGAATGCTGTTGCAAATTACGCATGCAATGTGTTTAAACAGTTATTGCAGATAATCATCGAGAAGATTCTGAACCATTCTTTGTAGTAAATAACATGTGAAGTAATTCTTTTTTAAGATCTGCTATGCAATTGTTATTTAAGAATATGGTGATTATATCTCTAAATATGAATATTCAACCTGCTGTGAATTGACCGGGACCAGATGCTATTATGCACTAGCGAAAAGAGCTACTTTGAATACCTTGATTACTTTTCATGTGATATCACCATTTTCAGTGTGTTGTGCTAAAAAACTGGCTGCTGTTACTGATGTTAAAGGTTGCTCGGAGACACGGACAGTGCTATCAAATTATTCACCAAGGCAGTGGATACACTTAGAATTACTCACGGGACAAATGCGCCCTTCATGAAGGAGCTGATGATGAAGTTGGAGGAAGCACGTGCAGAAGCTTCTTACAAACTTTCTTCTAAAGATGATGAGTAGCACTGCACTTGTTATTATTATTGAAGATTACTATATACTATCTCCCATCGGTGGTAACTCTTTTTTCCTGCTGCAAGGGAATGCCTCTGCTTATGTGTGGAATGAAATATTAAGAGACCATTGGTTTCTGTTCAGACATTTTTTTAAACATTTGCGAATTTGATCTGCCAAGATCTGCCGGTAAACTCTGCACAAATTCCTGCACCAGCCCGGATGAGAAAGCCACCAACTTCGCTCACATTTCATTTACTTGGACTCAACATTAACTTCTCTGAATTTGTTTACTAGACTGTTTCTGCCTTGCAGCCCATCCGCCTTGCTGTCAAATATTTGACTAAATTTTGAACTTCGAAATAGGCTATCTCTGGTATATTGCCAATTTGGATTTTACTGAAATTGTATGCAAAAGTGACAACATTGACAAGTGGCAGAAATGATTTCTGTTGTCGATTTTGCTAGATGAAGAACGACAATGCTTCTGTACTTCTCATTGAATATTATAGAACCATCAACAGTTTCATTGCAATTTCAATTTGATCCAACGATAATTGGAGTTGCATCCAAGTATGCTTTAATTAAAGGAAAATAAAAAAGCAAAGCATGTTCATATTTCTTTTTTCGTTTTTTTTTTTTTAAGGAGTCGCATAATTTGCAAAACATGCTCCAAAATCTAAAATTTTCCTGAGCACAACAATTGTGTGGAAGCTTATCTATCTGCCATAAATATATATCCAACATATGCGGGACTAAATTCAGTGTCCAACAGAGAGATAGATACCTACATTAGGCGCAGATTATAATTTCTCTTATATCAAAAATATGACACAAACCCGGACAGCTACGTCCAGAAAGATGTAATAGGACTGAGCATGATTTATCACAATTCCCTTCAGGAATAAAGGAACTTCCCAAAGTTGGTTAATTTGTACAGTTGGATCCGTTTCTAGTTCCTCTCCATCTTCGACAAACATTCCCACAGTTTAAAGCTAAGCTTAGACAATTGAGACAGTACCATACATTGCTGGTCTCGTGGAGCTAATGACTGAGATGTTAGAGATAAGGCTGGATCCCTAAGAAATTGTTGAAGGTCGCAGCAGAGCTTAGTGGCTTCCTGGCTACCAGCACACGCTTCAGCAACAAGTTGAAGCAGCTTACAGTTTTGATCTTGAGACAAATCGGATGGTTGGGGAGGTATGGGAGGAACAAGAAAAGGGTGTTTAAGTAGTTGAGGGATTCTCCACCTTTCATTGCGATCCCAGGCTAGACATTTTTTCATGAGATCAAGAAGCCATGGGTTACAAACTGGTTCATAAGTTATCTCATGGTTTGGATCTGTTATGACTTTGAACTTTGCCCAGAAGGTCTTGTACTCTGCAAAGGGGGTCCTCCCATAGACCATTTGGTAAAGTATGCACCCAAGTGACCATATATCCGATGGCCTACCACACTTTATAGTGTTTCCGTTTGCATCATTCTCATTGCACATGAATGCCTCGGGAGACATGTAACTTAGAGTACCTACCTGCATCAGTGCAACTACTAAGCAAACAGTGGGACTGAAATCCTCGACTCAGCAAATCTTTGGTTTCTAAAGTGATATGTAAATATGACAACATATGAAGCAGAAGAAGCTTATTTTAATTCCAAGATTCCAGGTTGATAAAGAACCCAGGATGGAAACTGCCAATTGCTTCTTCAACAAGTAGATCCAGCATATAAATGCATAGGACACAAATTGTGAACATAAACCAAGAGTTAGCCATTTGACAGTATAAGAAATTATACTAACCAGCCTAGTGACTTTCAGCAATAATGAAGATCCAAATTCAAATAACAGAAACAACTTTGAATTGAGAATTGTCAAAAGGGTGCATTAAGGTCAGGAGCTGCTTTTTGCAAAAGCATCCTTTGGATGTTGCAAAAAAAACTGTCTGAAACCATTATTCAGCTGTTTCAGAATAGAAAATTTATCTTCAAAACTCATTTTTAATGATTCTAATGGATATTATGCCTGATATTTAATGAAATCAGATTCTTAATGACATAGAAGTAATGATCCATGATGAAGAAATATAACCAATATAAATAATAAACCTAGGAAACAGCAAAGGTTGAATACATGAGAGCTGGAAATTTACTTTCTAGGATTACATATTAGTAGTATGTTCTGAGATTGCTCAATTTTAATCATTAAATAAAATTAAAGCATCAATCTAATAAATGATTTTTAGCAACCAGAGAATATCTGCCTTTTGGCAATTTGAAAATTTAGGTTACCGGTTCTTGTTAAATATGAATGATCCAATCCCTACTTCCACAAAAATACAGTAGTAGGTAGTGTTTCCTGAAAGGAAGATCTGGCAAGTCATATGCTTGGTCTACAGAGTGGGCAACATACTTCTAAATCAAACAAGGCATAAGTAAATTTTACCTGTGAATCCCTTTGAATGTTGGTTGTATCACTCATTATGGCTTTGGCAATACCAAAATCAATCAACTTCAAGGAACCTTTGACAAGGAGAAAATTAGCAGGCTTCAAGTCAGAGTGCACTATGCGTTCCTCATGTATGGTATTGACAGCTAGAAGTATTTGCTACAAAATATTTTAAACAATAATGTCAATCTTTCATTTACACAACAATAAGCAAGATAATTCCTATGCTAAAACAAAAGAAGTTCATGGTGTCCTTCAGATTATTGGACGTTGGTGACAAAAACTGGATGTCAATGTCATGCTCAGTGACTTAAATATGACTTTTAGTATATATGCCCAACCTAGGTAATCCATACTAGAGAGGAGAACAATTATAAAAATAAAAATACATAAACATCAGGAGAATGGTAAAATGCCAATAATCCAGGCTACATCAAATGTAAGAACTGATTCAACTTAAAAAGTCATAAGTTTTGATTGCATGACTGGTGACCCTAACAGCTAAGAAAAGATCTCCACCTTTCAGGATCAGTAAGACTTTGTTCAAGTGGTGAACCACCAGATGTTTATTGATTATTATCTATAACCATTATATGCTTAGAACAGTGATAAGTGTTAAGCAGAATAAAAGTGAAAAATAATGTCCTAAAAGAAACAATAGAGAGCATCAATACAAATATAAATTAGCAACATGGCAAAATGTGATGTGTAATCAAGGACCTGCCAGTAAAATCTGAGCCAATTTTCATCAATGGTCTGATTGGTGCTATCCAATTCTTTCCATTTCTGTGACAGCATGTGAGCTAAATCAATTTCACCATATTCAAGGACCATGTATGTATACCCATCATCTTTAACTCTGCCATCTTTACTGCTTATAGATCCATTCATGACCTCACGAAGCAAACTTTTATCTGTCACCTAATGCCAGAAAATAAAGTTAGAGATACCTTATAACTGGATAAAAAAATCTACAATAAAGCCTTCTAGAGGTACTAAGCATTTGACATATGGGAATCTCAGAGATTTAACTTGCTCAGCATGACTGATGAGGACAGTAGGTCCTTTTCAAGACATAATATTTGCAAGTGCAAGAGTATCTGGAAGAACTGATGACAATATGAAGAGTTTACTACTGCAATATCACATCTTGAACTATGCCATCTTGACATCAAAAACTTCATTGCTGTAATGTTTAGCAGCTATTTTAACTCCAATTTATAATCCATTTTGAGGTATTTAAAACACTGCTCCATTATAGCATATCTAAATTTACTAGCTTGATATTCCATGTTTCTAATATGACAATAACAGGAGATATAACATGGACTATTCACTGTACAGTCAACAGTGACACAAACTATGCTAGTAAACAGACATTTTCGTGAGTTGCTAGTGAGTACCTCATAATCTAATAACCGTATGATGTTGTTCTTTCCCTTCAATTTTTATTTAGATACAAGATTTCCTGACAAAAACCATATGCAGTTGCATAATCACGACCCTTGAGCTTGATTTTCTTGAGCGCATAGATTGTGCAGTCCGAAGAAATGACTTTGTGGACCTCACTGCTTCTCTCACTACCTATCTTACAAGCCTTTGATAGAGCTTTCCATTGACCTTGAAAGAACAAGTCGGGGTCATAATTCTTTTTACGAGGCACTGACGCACTTTTACTGCTTGCAACTTTTTCTGGTTTTTCAGGTTTAGATGGCTCCAACTTTGCATCTGTAGATGGGTTTTTGGACAATTGATCCTGAGATTGTAAATCAGCAAAATCTTCTGCTGCTTCTCTTCCTCTAATTGTGCTATCACATACACAAGAAGGATCCTTTGGATGTCATTTTCCTTTGTGAGACTGCCCTCTTTCTCCTTACCTTGATGATGTCCTTCATTTGAGCATCAGTAATGGGAATAGAAGCTTGGGCTGTGGTGACTCTCTGGTCAACTGCGATCCCACTTGTGTCTTTTAGCGAGGGGTAAGACACCTGCTCCATGTTTCTTTGAGTCTTAAGCTGAGAATTAAGATTCAAATCTCCCAATGGTTCAACTGCCACATGAGTTTCCACTTTCTGGATGTGAATGAGAGCAATAAGTCGTCGAGTTAAGCATGGCTACTGAAGTAGAGTGGACAGATGTTGTCGTAGGACATGATGGGCCGCCAACTGAAGATTGAGTAGCAGGTTGGCTTAAAAAGTTCCTCAATTGATGTAGTTGGTCCTGAACAACCATTGTTCTTTTTGCCAACATAGACGCTGCACCGTCAGACCTCAAACAAACATCAGGTTCCATGTTCTGAAAATTATGATGCTTTGATTCATCAATAATCCCATTCAGTGCCTCTACTTGATTGCTTGCATCCCATTCCATTTCTTGTCAATGCAAGTGAACCCATATGAGAAGGTAAGTTCTCCAATCCAGTGGGCCATTTGATCATCGGCCCCTGCATGTTGGAACAGAAAGGAAAGAAAAATATGTCCAGAGCATAGTGACAAATTCAAGAATGATTTCCATCAGCGAAATTCAGAAAATTTTTTGTGAATCACAGAGAATGTGACAAGAACAATTATCACAGGAGAAATAAGTTTGACACGAGAAGCTCATAATAATGGGGAGCAATATATTACCTTGAGAAGCAGCATTGTTTGCCATTGAAAATTGGACTTTTCTCTTGACATCGATATGTTTAGATTCTACATGTGATAAAGGCATTTGTTTATTCTCTTTACAATCAATATCAGATTTGAAGTGATCTCTCTGCAACATCAGATGTTCTGTAACTCTCATCGAAATTTGTGATGGTGCCACAAACGGAAGGAGGGGTAATTGATGCATCTTCTTGAGTTTCCCTAACAGCAGCAACTGGATTCTTGGTTTTCATAATTGAATCTCTTACAGCTTGACCCTGACTTGATGGAATGGCATCTTGAGATTTCTCCGTCCCCATGTCAGAAACTGAACTTTTATATATTTCACGCTGTGGGGACCAATATACGCCTAGGTTTTATATTATTTGTCTGCACGATACCTAAGATAAGCATGCCAATAATTCAGGGATTGGCAACTTCTGTAACTAAATAGCCAAAGTGATACTTAAATTTTCTATTTGAAAGAGAAAAAACATTTCCTTGAACCATCATCATATTCTCCCGACTTTCGACTTCATATAAAATACTGGCAGTTCCAATTCTGACAGACGCAGTTTATCACTCCTAGCATAGCATATAGCTAACTTATCATTGTAAAAACCAACAAAAACCTCCAATTAACCAATTAAAATTTCCTTGAACCATCGCATTCTCCTGACTTGCAACTTCACATAAATTACTAGTAGTTCCAATTTAAATAGAAGCAATTTATCACTGTAATAAATTTTAATAGCTAAGGTAGCATATAACCTAATTTATTCTTTTAGTGAATCCTGGTAAAATGAAAACCCTAACTTCCCAATTTTAAGAAACGAAGAAACTATAGACAAAAAGCACGAAGTTGAAACCATTTTATAGAAAGCTATACATATAAGGTACAGGATAAAGAGGGGAAGGTACCAAGGGGGCGGTGGCGCTTGAAAGCAGCTTGAACATGGCGAAGAAAGTCCGGCGGGAAGGAGGAAGAGAATGAGGACGACGAGGATGACGTGGGATGGGCGTTGAGTATCGGGCGGATCAGATTCTTCGGGGGAGCAGCAGGTGGGACCGGAAGGTTAGCCTCCCTCTCCATGACCGGATCTCAAAGGCATTTCCGTACGGAAGAGGAGCAATTTTCGATCAAACTGGCCAGAAGATTATTCATTTAGGGGTCATTAGGGTTGAGGCGGTCGGTACGGAGAGAAGTAGAGAGATTTGAAAGAGTGTGAAAGCACCAGTTGCAGGTTAGTGGTCACTGGTCACGGCCAAAAAACGCAAGGAAAGAGACGACGAGATTTGAAATCTATTATTGGCGCTGTTCAGAAATACAGTGGGCTTTATTTGGGCTATGTCAGTAGAATGCTTGGGCTCATCAGTTTCAATATTTGGGCCCAGCTGTTTATTATTCGGCTGATTTGAGTAGATGATCCATGGACTTCTAGCCCTCTTATTTTTGCATCGATGGTGCAATAAAGGGTCAGTTAAAACGAATTTTTTCTCCAGAAATTTTCTACCATCATCAGGCATATATATATATCTATATATACACACGCTAAGCCGATGAAAAGTTGTTAGAAATATGCAGCAATTTATGAATGATTTAGCATATATACATCGGGTATGAGCAAAAATTTCCCTTTCTCGAGGAAGGGGAAAGTTTAGATAATATAAGTGAGAATCATCATTACAAATGTTGTAATGATGATTTCAATGAATTAGGGAACCTCCTCCTTAAATTCCAGGTCCTACACAGCCAAGTTTTTATCCTAATTCCTCCAATTGATTTTAAAATCTAAAAGCTGATTGCTTTGCAATAGGAATTGGCCTCCTCCCTAAACATATTTTATACACCCATAATTGGATTAATGGGATTTGTACACAATAAAAAGTGCATTAAAAAAAAGGTTAATTTTGTTGAAAAAAAAAATGGGAAGGGGAATTGATCGAATTGATAATTCTTCACTCAGGGTAATGAAGAAAGTTAAGAAAATAACTTTCGTTCTGCTTAGCTAGGAGCCCATAGAAACATAGTGTTCAGCTCCCCATAAAATATGAAAGAGAGAAAAACCACTAAGAATGTACTCTAGTCAATTATAGTTGAACTGGCTGCTGTTGAGATGAGATCTGATTTTTCATGTACTCAACTGTATCTAAAGTTGCAAGATCTATCTCTTAATATTAATAACCAGCTGACAAAAAAAAAATGCTCCGCATAAATACATAAAATTTCAAAATATTGTTCTTAGAGTAATTTTTAGCATAAATTATGAATATAACGTGACAACTTATGTTTAACTTAAATCATTTGATGTGGCAGGCATTTCAAGGAGATTCATATTACTCAAAAGTCCAAAATTTTATCAATGGTAAAAAATTGATTCTGTATTTCTCATAAGCTGATGCTATTAGCTATTTTTAGAGAATAAAAGTTTTAAAAATAAAATATATAAATATCTCATGAGGGTAGCAATTAGGTGAACAATAAATATATGAAAAATGAACTTATTTTATTTATTTACCTAACTATCAAAACAAAACACACTCAAGTAAAGATGTCAAAATGTCAACTCTTGCATAGGAGTAGGGAGATAGGCAATTAATGTGACAGAAGATTTACGATTAAAGTTATCATTAACGCATTAACATGGTACTAACACGTTGTAATAAAAAAAAACCTCGGAAAAGGCTTCATAAACCTATATAATATTGATTTTGCTCTTAAGTTGACCATACAAATTTTATTCATTTTTAACTTTTCAATGCTTCTGCTTTGATTTGAAAAACAAGCTTAATATGCCATCGTATGAAGTTGCTTATTCAAAATTCAAAAACATAAGCTCTACATGGTCCCTTTTAAAAATAATAATAATAATTACATGCTGATTAAAAGTGGCACATAGAAGTAAATGTTGTCGAGGAATAAAAAGAATATTGTACTTTACATTTCCATTAAAGTTGTAATTAGAACAAATAAAAGCACTAAGAAAGAAAAAGATGAAGAACATATCTCCCATTTAAATTTTTGTTATTCCGATTCTCCAATTTGGTATACCTTATTAGTAACGGTTATGATTTTTTTAATTTTTACTACTGAATGATTAGGAAATTGTTGCCCTAATATGAAAAAGTAAAAAGTGAAAAGCAAGACGGTCCATTAATTTTGATAGCATAGGGAATGAGATTTATTTTTTAGTTTTTAGCTTTATTTAATCTAATTACAATAAAGTAGAAGGCCTTAAGCATATGGGGTCGCATGATTTTGAGGCGAAAAGAATCATTCAGCTTTTTCTCCATAATTAAGAACCCCCATTATTTTCTAATTAGTGTGCAACTGGTTGCTCATGTGTTCCGTTTTCATCTTGGGATATGCTTAACTTATCAAAATTAAGCACATAATATTGTTATTTTCTTACATTATCATTTGTCATTTCAAATCTTTTAGCTTGACTAATTTGAATTTTTCGTTTAACATTTAAATTTATTAATCTGACTAATTTAAATTTTTACTGAATAAATTAATAAAATAGATAAACTATTTATTTTCAAGTATTGTAAAGATATTTTATAATTTGAGATATCAAGTTAAGAGAGTATGAAGTTCCATAATATTATCTCATCTTTCAAAGGTACAATTTAATGTTATTTAAGTCCCGAGCAAGGGAACTTATAAAAAGCCACATTTCCGCCAGGTTTCCTTGCTTTTAATAATTTTATATATGTTTTTTGTTTTTTATGTGGAAAAGATCTTTACGGAATAATATAGTAACATTACAAGATGAAAATTTAATCTAAATTAAGTATAAAATAATCCTTTCTCTCTAAAGACTTTACAACTTGATAACTATGAAAAAAATGTCTCTAAAGACCTAATTAAGTCGGTCCAACAACACTTGGCATGACCCAAACTTATTAACAAAAAGGCAAAACCATAAGCTGGAAAGACAAGACAGGAAGGCGATGTCTGATCGGACTGATGGGACATCACACCCTGTCAATCCACTGACACAAGCCAACGTCCATACGTTTCACCTGATTCCTGTCATATCGCCGCTCACCTGCTCCAATTACCGTTTATCACTCCCCGAGATATTCAAGTATCCCTCCTTTATCTCTTATAAATAATAAAAAATATAAAGACTTCAGGTATTAAATATTTGAGACTCTTTCTTTAAGCACTATTTCTCTAAAATCTACTAATTTAAGCTTCGGAGTGCTGACATTCGGCTCCGATCGGACGCTCATTCTTGCAGGCTTTGTCATCCGACCGGATCATCAGCTATCAACTCTCCTTCTTATAGAATAATTTTATATATGCTTTTTGTTTTTTATGTGGAAAAGATCTTTACGGAATAATATAATAACATTACAAGATGAAATTTAATCTAAATTAAGTATAAAATAATCCTTTCTCTCTAAAGTCTTTACAACTCTCGAAAATTTTGAATCTTGAAAAAAATTTAAGGATGCACCAAGTTAATTAGATTTTTGAATACTTTCGAGAACGGACTATAGAATAATCAGGAAAAATCGGGGTATTTATCCACCACACCTATACACTTATTAGCTATTCTATAGTCCGTTATTGAATAATTTCCATAAAAAAATCTATGATTATATAATAAATATAATATCTTATTGTTATAAGGCAAATGTCACTAATTAATTTGGAGCCTATTGTTTCCAAACAATACAAAATAGTTGGAGCCTACCAAATTGGGCTAGCAATAATTTTATGATAGTAGTTATAAATTGAGTCAAAATACAATATAAAATGAATAAAGTGATTCTTAAAGAAAAAAAAAAGGATATTCATATTCATTAATAAAAATCTTATATAAGCATATAACACTCCAATACAAGGAAGAATAGCAAAATTTCCTTTTTTTTTTCTTAATTAACATCTTAAATTCAAATTCTAAAACATTTTTAAATATTTAAAAATAAAAATTTTATTAAATTTATAAACTTGTTTAATGAAAATTTAAAATAACCAAATCAATAAAATACGGATACTAAGTAGAATTATAACATAATAAAGACTAGCACTACATGATTAGGAATTTAGAATGACTTTCTGCAGCCACTAATGCTATGCTAGTCCTTAATTTTCTGATGTCGTCTCCTTATTTACTGCCTCTATACCAAAGCCGTAAATATATTTTTTACATACCATAAATCACTACTTGTTTGATTATAATTTATCCAAATTATTTTGAGTAGATTATAAATTTAAATTTCAATAATAGGAGTCTTGTTGTTGATTTGAAGCAAACCCATACATGTGATACCAAAAACTTCACCAATCACGAATAAAGATAGGGACTCAATTGAAAACAAAAAGAAAATCAAAATGAAGACACGACATAGGGTAATTTAATACAGAGGGACCCATATTGATATCTTCTGCTACTGATCCAAGTATCTCAACTCATAGTAATTCAACGGTCAGATTCTCATCAACAAATATGTCCCATACACTCTTAATTAATATACTATTGTAAAAATATAAATTAAAATTTGTCCCATTTCAAACATTATCAAAATTAAAAATTCCATATCTGGAAAAAACAGAACACACTCTCTACATAACAGAACACACCTTCTCTTCCAAGCTGTTTATAGCAGGTGACCCAAAACAATACAAATACACCATTTCTTCAGTTAAAGCTTGCATTCTGATCATTGTCCAATGGCTAAGCCTAAACCCCAAACAAAACCCACACAGCAAATCCACCATTACCAAAACCACCATTCTCAAAAACCAGAAAAACAGCATTCATGGTCAGTTGTTAAAGGCCTTTTCACTTGCAAGGACTTGCAAACCCAGCAGCAGAAGCAACAAGAAGAGCTTAAGCAGCAAAAGCAAGAACAGCAGAACAAGAAAGAGAAGAAAAAACACCATCAAAATCATCAAGAACAAACCACGGAAGAAAATAGCAGCAAGAAATGCAAGAAAATAAAGTGTTCAGGCTCCCTGTGCAGTAACACAAAGGTCGTGCATAGGCCTGAAATAACCTCACCTGAACTTCGAAGGAAAAGGACTTCAATGGGATTAAGTAATACTAGCAGTATTGATAGCTCAAGCAGATCCATGAAGACTCCTTTGAATGAATTAAATGGTGTTATTTCTGCCACTAATTCCTCACTCTCAGCATCTTCTAATTCCTCAGTTAGTAATGGTGGTGGGTCTTTTAGAGTTATGCCATTCAGGAGATTCTCTGGGTGCTATGAGTGTAGAATGGTGGTAGATCCTGTGCTTGGATTCACTAGAGACCCTTCTTTAAGAAGCAGCATTTGTTCTTGTCCTGATTGTGGTGAGATCTTCATGAAAGCTGAAAACTTGGAGCTGCATCAAGCTGTTAGACATGCAGGTGACTCTCCGTTTCCTTCAAATTCTGTATTATTTTTCATCCAATTTTTTATTATTAAGTTTTGTCTTAGAAAATATAGATATTCATACCACTTTTCATCCATTTTAAGTTCAGGGTATAGATGATTTTGAGGCCATTTTTTGCTACCTTGAGCTATACTTATTTCAATGTCCCATTTTTCTTTTTCTTGTGCTATAAAAATCTCATTTTCCCATAAACAATTGCATGTATCCACACATTAAGCACTATAACCAATTCAAAATCTTTAACTCTTTCAATTTGGAATGGAATTTCCATTTTTTTGTTCACAGTATCAGAACTGGGTCCAGAGGACACGAGCAAGAACATAGTGGAAATAATATTCCAATCAAGCTGGCTAAAGAAACAAGTATCCATTTGCCAAATAGACAGAATTCTTAAAGTCCACAACACCCAAAGAACCATATCCAAATTTGAAGAATACAGAGACTCCATCAAAGCCAAAGCCAACAAGCTCCCAAAGAAACACCCACGTTGCATAGCAGATGGCAATGAGCTTCTCAGGTTTTACTGCACCAGCTTTGCCTGCTCTTTAGGCCTAAATGGCTCCTCTAATTTGTGCAATTCAATCCCAAATTGCAATGTATGCAGCATTATCAAAAATGGGTTCAAAGAACCAAGTGCTGAAGGTGCAAACAAAGATGGGGTTTTGACCACAGCAACAAGTGGTAAAGCCCATGATAAAGCTGCAATTATAGAAGACAGCAATAATGGGTATAGTGATAAGAGGGCAATGCTGGTTTGCAGAGTTATAGCAGGAAGAGTAAAGAAGAGTATGGAGGGTAAGAAGGAGGATTATGATTCAGTGGCTGGTGCTGTTGGGGTTTACTCTAACTTAGATGAATTGTATGTTTTTAATCCCAAGGCTATCTTGCCTTGCTTTGTTGTTATCTATGGAGGGTTTTAGTAGGATTGCAATTTGTTATTTGTACTTTGATTTTGTGACTATTTTGGCTATAAATGATATTTGGCTTAATATTATGTGAGGATATTGCAATCTTATTTACAAACAAACAGCTGGAGAGTGGAGATTGTGAAAAAACAACTGAAAATAAATTTTGCGGGGTGCAAGTTGGCGGGTTTCCTGTACAAGGCATTAATTGTACATTGGGTGTATCTTCTTGATCATGCTTACCAAAGCATAGTGGCAATAAATTTGAGCATTTTTTAACTTGCCCAGTTTGAAAATGAACATGGGTAAATAGGAATCAAAATTCTTGGTAAAAATGCAAGCCTTATTTAAATTGTTACTATGATTTCATGAAAAAAAAAGGTTGTACCATATAACCATTAAAAAATCATCACCAACCTAACTGATATATTCATTTCATCTACTTGTAATGACTACAAAGCAATTGTGCAATTCTGTCACATTCTTGCTTGCACGTTCTTGTCATGATATTGAGCAGATGAATTGTAACTGCAAAATGTACGTAATGTGCACACTTGGTGAGTTTTATGACCGTATTTTCTTACACCCTCATACATATAATTCATAACATTTAGTGATCTATAAATATTTTTTCTTTTTGCAATTTAATAGCCAGGGAATTTGAGTTTTAGATATTCTTCTCAATATTATAAAAAGAAAAACTTAAAAGAAAAATAATAAAAAAATTAGTGTTGTTCCAGTTCAGGATAATGGCTGGACAAAATATAGGCTTCGCGAAAATAGAAGTCCCCACTAATCTATGCTTACCTTACAGGAAATTGCTAGCGGAAACGGCTTTAAATATGTATATAAATAAACACTATGCATCCAAGTCCAATGCTTTGCTTATGCCACCAATCAAAATTATATCTTAAATATTTCACCATTTGACTGGAGGAATTTTCCACCCTCCCCCCCCTCTCAATCTACACCTATATATTTATTTGAAGATGATGTAAAAACTTTTTTTTTTCACAAAAATGAAAATGATAGATAATTTTATTAACATAATTATAAGTTAGTATTAGCTCCTTTTTTTTTTTTTTTTGAAGGAAAAGTATTAGCTCCGTTTATGAATAGCCTGTAATTGGATATATGACCCGAACTAAATGAAATATGCTAATGAATGCTGGAGAGTGATGAGGTGGCACGATTTTGTAAGAATTACACAGGAAGCATCAGCAAAAACCTGGCCCATAATCACAGATTGTTCCCTGTAAAGTGAAAGCTAATAGTGGGAGAGGACCAATGGACACAGTCTCCTACAATACAAATAGTTAAGCGTTAATGGTACAAAAACTGCATGAGCATTTGGTGAGTACTGAGTAGCCTGTGTTTTGGAGCCAGCAATAGCGGGGGCGCATGGGCATTCTTGATTTGTGTTAAATTTCCTAGATTTACTATATTTATTGACCCTTCTTTTGTACTCATTACCTCATCATTTCGAACTTTTCTTGATTTCTAAACTTAAAAGGTTAAGCATCCCAGTATGGGCTTAATTAATAAACCCTTGTTATACTGAACAACTGAGGTTTGAAAATCGAAATTAACTAACTAGGATCAGCATTCTTGGGGATCTAACCCACTATTATATACCCATGACGAAGCATTCTTTCTTTTCTTTCCATGCGAGGATCGTTTTGTGCGCGAGCGTGTGTGTATACATATATATTAAATAATTTTCACCTTCTTCTCAATGTGCACTATGCTTGGCGCCAAATTGATGGTCCTCAAAGAGGGATTTTCTCCATTTCTGTTGGAAGCAGCTTTAGAGCAATGCTTTTGGTATCACAGTAATTGAAAACATGAAAAAAGAGAGAATGTCAGTGTTTTAAAGAATAAAGGAAGGCACGATTCAAAATGTGGCTAGGTGCAGTAGATAAAAAGAAAATAGTGAAATGATTGAATAAGAAAGCAGCGTAGCATGACCAAAAAAAAGAAGTATTGGAGACAGATAACAGGTACAAGCATGGAATTGAACTGAAGCCTTACATACGCATACAAGCAAGGGATATATAAAAGCTTTAGATCAACAGTAGCAAAAGGGTTGGTGGGGCTCACTAGTCATGTTACAGCTGCTAAGTCAAGTCTCTGTTAGCTCTAGGCGGGGTGAAAAATGGCTAGACCTTGCTAACTGTTAGGACCATCTCTCTTTCTTCCTCCAGTAACTTTAGCAAGTCCATGCCAAAAGCAAGGATTGTTGAATCTTAGCATTTGCTTGCTAAACTGAGAATTGTACAAGGATTACCTTCCAGCACAGTCATCAATATGGACGAACAAACATGGTAGTGGTTTTAGATCATATGCTAGAATGAACTACAAATGCCACTGCCCAACATGCTCTTTCCTACATGAACATCAGTGTAATTTATTATTCAGTGAAACTAAAGTTATATTTGGCTTTCCAGATTTAGGATTTCTGCTCATAATAAAATGACCAAAGAAATAGGCTTCCTAGTTTTTCTTTTCTTAAGAAGTACAAAGCTGTAACCAAAATCAGCAAGATGGGTCAGAGGAGAGCATTAGACTGCCTGAGTAGCATTTTTCTCAATCTATCTTATGCAGGAGTATATTTAGGGAGATTGACAGATCCATTATGAGATTGCCAAGAGTAAGCATCTGCAAGTTCAAATGCACGAAAGTGTGTGGAAAAATCATAATTTTGTAACTTGTTGGGGAAGAATTTCAATTCACAGCACAGCTACTCTACAGAAAAATGGCTCTTTCTCCACCAGTATTTTTAGTCAACCCTCTCCTACTTCAAAAAACTACCCAAGTGTTGATTATCAATCAATTGAAGGAAAGCTCAAACGTTTAAGCTGTAGATACTTCTAAGGTTCACCCTTTTATTTCATATTTCTTTCATTTATTTTCACTTCCTCTCATTGCTTTGCAGGCAAACCAAATATAAGGTTCCGAAGGTTATCATTAAATTCTCATATGAATGTATCTGCAATCCATATCTTAATGACTCCTGCTCAAAGCACAGTTAAACAAAGACTAGTCTTTCCAAATAATGCCCTCCAAAACATAAAGAAAAATTGGAAAATAATTATTCCAATTTTTTCCTTTTCCTGATCTCTAGCACAACAGCTAATCTTACAACGTGCCATTTGTTGTTGCTCTTCCTTTTTCCTTATCACAATTGCTCAGTCAAAAATTCTCATAAGAAATTCATTGATATGCTAGAAAACACCTGATGCAACACCCATTGGAGATAGCATGTTAAAAATGAACAAACCATGGAAAACTTGAAACTGCAACCAACCATTTTTTTTTCCAAAGCAAGCAAATAACCAAAATTACAGATATAAGCATGGAACATATAATAATGCTTGACATCCTGCATCAAGGCATTCAAAACTCTAAACTGAAGTATAACATGTTTCCAGGCTTTCCTACAAGGATTATCCCTAGGGAGATGTTCTGACTGGCAATACACGATACATGTTGTCATGTCTCTGCATCCCAAAGAATACCCATGATTTCAGCTGCTAAAACCAGCTGTTCACACAGGTAGAGTTCTACAAGTTCACGTCCCTGGCAAGCAATGATTGATATGATTAGAGTGTCTAAACAATTGATTTGAACTTTAGACAATTTATTCATTTGGCTGTGATCTACAAATATTTCTTAAGTTGAAATCTCAATCCAGCTCTTTCCAGCCTTTTTAGTGCCAAACTGTTTAGCAGTTTCTCTTGCTTTGCTTACACTTTCCCACATGCTTAATGTTGCATAAGCATTTGAAAGCATCACATATACTGAAGGATCATCTGGGTAGGTAGCCAGAAGATTTTCTTCAATGATTCTAACCAGTTCAGTGTTCCTATGAGTGCCACATGCCCCAAGCAAGGAGCTCCATATGGTTTTATCAGGCTTAAATGGCATCTCAACAATCAATTTCTGCACTTCCTTGAAACAACCTGCTTGACCAAGAAGGTCAACCATACAGTAATAGTGTTCCATCTGAGGTTCAAGTCCGTGCTCAAATTTCATTGACTTAAATATGTTCCATGCCTCTTCAATGTAACCGGCATGTCTGCAGGCAGTAAGTACACCTAGAAAGGTGACTTCATTTGGTTCTATTCCTATTTGCACCATCTTTCGGTAAAGTTCAACAGCTTCCTTTGTTCTTCCATTCTGCCCACACCCTACAATGATCCCTGTCCAACAGACAACATCCCTTTCTTGAATGGAATTGAACAAAGTTAAGCCATCCTCAATTTCACCACATTTTGAGTACGTGTTGATGAGAGCTGTGACTATAACCCCTTCATTGTCATATCCAGTCTTAATACAAAAGGCGTGAGCCTGTTTGCCACTTCCAAGAGATGCTAAACTTGAACATGTTTTAAGAATGTTAGAAATAACATATTGATCGACTTCAAGATTCATGTTTACCATATCTCTGAACAGTGCAAAAGCTAACGAGTTTAATCCCATGTCGGCACACCCTATGATTAAACCAGACCAAGCGACAGCATCTTTCTTTGGGAGCCTATGAAACAGCTTAAAACCGTCCTCGACTTTTCCCAGTTTTGCATAGAATTCCACAAGGACACTTCCAACAGCATAATTTAACTCATATCCACCAATAACGAGCAAACCATGCACTTGAATCCCCAATCTTGAATTATGCAAGTTAATACAAACTTTCAGAGCACTACTGAAAGTGTAAGAATCCATGGAAGTACCAGAAAGATAGATTTCTGAAAGCATATTAAGAGCTGCACTATTTTCTCCATTGACAACATACCCAGAAAGCATAGAATTCCAAAGTGCTAAGTCATCAAAAATCAAATCCTTGCAACCCGAATACTGATCAAACAACTCTATTGCTTCAGTTAACTTACTGCAATTTGAGTACATATCAATCAGTGCTGAGATGGTGAAGCAGCTAGATGAAAAACCTGACTTTAAAACGTAACAGTGAATCTGTTGTCCCATAGCTAAGAAACCAACATAACTGCATGATTTAAGAGCACATGGAAACGTGAACACATCGAGCTTAAGACCTTCTCGGTGCATCATACAGACAAATTTCAAAGCGTCCAAACTCCTATTATCCATTAAAGCAGCAATAACGCTGTTCCAAGAAACAACATTCGGCTCCGGCATTTGATTAAACAAATTCAATGCCTCCTCCATTAAGCCTGATTTACAATACCCTGAAATGATTGTATTCCATGTAGTTGAATTCGCACTAAAAAGAATCCCATCAAAAACTTTCCTTGCATCAACCAAACTACCACATTTAACATACATATCCAAAAGGGTATTCATTAGAACAATGTCCTTATCTAAATTCTCTGCAGAAATTCTCTTGTGAATAAGTTTACCAAGTTCGCTATTACCCACAAGCCCACAAGCTTTTAAAACGACGGAATACATGAACCCATTGGGCACCTCGGCTTTAGAATCCATCATCTGGGTATATAATTCTATAGCTTCATGAGGTTTTTCATAGCTGGTATACGCAGAGACCATCGTAGTCCAGGTAACAATATTTTTATCAGGCATTTCATCGAATAGCTTACGTGCATTCTCCAGTAATGAGCAAGACACATAAAAAGATATTAAATTGCAGGCCGCATAGACATTATAAGAACGCCCGGTTTTGATCAGATGAGCATGAAATGATTTGCCATGTTTGAGCGCCTGAACTCGCCTACAATGGCTTATCGCGGCCACGATATGTTTGAATTCCATTTCCATTAGCCATGAAGAGTACAGTACTCACAGAATTACGAGCACAGACACTTCTGGAAGGCGTTCGTAGGACAAAGGGAAGGAAAGCAAGAATCCGGTGCCATGCCCACCTTTTGATTTCGAATCAAACTAAACATTGTTGAAGTTTTGATCCAACGGTGTACCTACCGCCTCACGAAACTTACATCTCATTTATCTTCAACGATTTTTAAAATTAAGAGAAGCGCTTTTGTTTTTTTCGCCAAAACCAAGGCTCTAATTTGGTGGCAATGCAATATAGCCCGCATGTAATGCAAGCACATTCAAACCGTTCAATTTTATATATTTCGAACATTTAAATGCATATGCATCACATACAAGTATTAAATTCTAATTTTATTTAAATATGCATCACATACAAGTATTAAATTATAATTTTTTAAAATTAGGATAAATTTTATCATAATAAAAAAATGTTAGAAAAAATTACGATCCTCTAAAAAAAACTCATAAAATAAATATATTGAAATTAACTTTAGAAATGAACAAATTATTTTAAAACAACAACCAGCCCACTGCAATCAAGTCAATCTGTTCACGCTTATATAAAGTTTACCAAATATTATAATTAACCAAATATCACTATTATAAACATAATGTAGTTACATATCGTATGGATGAAATATTTGAAGCTAAATAAAAAGAAGAAAAACTCATATAAAAAAAGTTCAACATATAACTCTTAAAATGAAAAGACTTAAATAGGTAAAATAGTTAATTAAACAAGTGTAATTGGGAGGATAATCCTAATTGCTGTTGGAGATAATTTCACATATGATATTTAAAAGAAAATAAGAAGATTTTAAAATTGCGAGGGAACTATGACCTAGAACTAACTATATAATGATTCATTTTAAAGTAATTGTGAATTTACAATTATCAAATCAAACTCTCCATGCTCACACAGATTCCACAAAAAAATTCTCTCCTAAAATGTTAAACCCAAAACACAAGAAAGGAATTTTCTTCCCTTACAAATCCCATCTCAGCTCTTTTGACACACTCAAAATGGAGGCATAATTTCTTGTAGTTCAGATAGGCCTGTTTAAAAATGGTGCAAGCGATTCAATTCATTTAACCCAAGCCATTCAATCTATCCAACCTAATCCATATAAACTATTTTAAAATTTTTTTAAAAAATATAAATGGATTATGGATTATTGTATAACCCAACAATTTAACCCATTGTTTTTAATAGCCCAAATCCAAATTCTCCAAAATCTCTCAGTTTCTTTCTACTGCCTTGTGTCGTCTCTATTTCTCTCATTTTCTCACCCCAAAATCTCATTGCCTCTCTCACTCTCACCGTCAGGTCATCGCCAACCATTTGGAGCTACTATAGTCACCGCAGTTCTCTCCACTTCCTCACTCTCTTTCTCTATCTGCAAACTAACCTGAAAAATGTGGATTTGAAAATGCACCTGCTTTTGTGTTAGATTTCAAATCCTACACATTTCACCTAAGCAAACACAATCCACCACCACAAAATAAGCTCAATTCAAATTTCAATTTCCATTTTTCGATAGATCCTTCTATTTTCTGGTTCCAATATTTGGTTTTGCTGTATTGGTTTCGGTTTGTATATCTCTCCGTGTTGTAGATCTTTAGAAGCTTTTCACAAATCTATTTCTTTTCTCACTTCCCTTATAGTTCCAAAAAATAATAAGGTGAATCTCTTATAGTACCGCTTTCCCTTTTGTTTGATGATTTTTCATTTGAATAACTTTTCAAGTATATAATCATCTAAATATGATGAAGTCTATTTGCATAACGTCATATAAATATATTCCTAATGATTTTGCATATTTAATTTTTTGGTGGAGCATAGCTTGTTTTTGTTCATCAATTTGTGGTGATCAAGTTGTCATGCACATTAATTTGTTCAAAAAGTTGATTTTATGTTATTTTAATAGTTAAATGTGATTTTCCTTGCTTTCCTCTTATATTTTTAATATATTATTTGATTTGTAATTACTGTAGTAAGGATTATACATGTGACGCTAGACATGGTACTAGTAATCTTTGGGCTCATCTAACCTATAAGTGTTTAGAGTAGCCTTACGACCTTAACAAAAAATAAAAGAGTACAGAGGAGTCTAGAGATAAAGAACTACAGGTTTTTATGTTAAGCAAATAAGAGTGCAACTTGCAAAAATGATAATGGTTGATGAGTTATCATTTAGCATTGTAGAAGGAGAAGGATTTAAGTAATATTTTGAATATTTACACCTTGGATTGTAATTCCTTCTCACATAACTGTTGCTAGAGATTGTTTGAAGTTATATTCAGATGAGAAGTAAAAATTAAAAAGTATTTTGAAGTTACAACATGTATGTCTCACTACTATACTTAGACATCAATCCAAAATTTAAATTGCATGTGCCGTACTATGCATTAGATTGATAGTGATTAAAAATTGCATAAGAAGATATTAAATTTTTGTCTAGTTCCTAATCATAAGGGATTGACAATAGGTGCTACTGTTGATGTTTGTTTATTAGATTGAGGCATTGATTATATCTTCACTTTCATGGTTGATAATGAAAGTTCCAATTATAATGCAATTAGATATTTGAAAAGTGAAACCAAACATTGAAAGGGTACTGTTTTAAGTCATAAGTATTTACATGTTAGGTGTTGCGCACACATTTTGAATTTAATTGTGAAGGAGGCTTTAGATGATTTGGATGAGTCAATTATTAAAATTTGTAATGTAGTTAGATATGTGAGATCACATCCATCTAGATTACAGATTTTCAAAAAGTGTGTGGAGAAAGTGAAAGTAAAAAGTAAAAATGTTTTGTGCTTAGATGTTAAAACTAGATGGAATTTGACTTACAAAATGTTAAAAGTAGTTGAGAAATTTGAAAAAACTTTTCAAAAGTTAGAAGTTGATGATTCTAAGTTTCTTTTATATTTTGATAGGAGTGAGAATGAAAATGATAAAAGTGGAGATGGGAAAAAGAAAGGAGAAACAGGGAAAGGGAATAAAATCATTGGGCTACCTGAAGAAGAAGATTGGAAGAAAACAAAATGCTTTATCAAGTTTTTGAGATTTTTCCACAATGTAACATTGAATTTTTCAGGATCATTATTCGTGACCTTTAATAACTTTTTCGTGAGACTATGTCATTGCAGACCATGATTCACAAGTTGAGTTTAAGTAATGATAATATAATGAGTGTCTTGGCTATAAATATGTAGTTGAAATGTGATAAATATTTGGATAATGTGGATAATTTGAATCTTTTGCTATATGTTGTTATCATTTTGGACCCTCGTTATAAAATGAAATATGTGAAGTTTTGTCTTGAGAAAAGTTATGGAAAAAAGAAGGCTAAAAGGATGTCAAATAGGGTGGAAATGATTTTGACTCGACTATATAAATATTATTATGAATGTAGTTCAACTGAAAAAAATATAGGAGGTTTATATGGTTAGAGTCAAAATATTGGTGATGTGAATATGGATGATGAAGAGGTTGATGGTGGGGAGATATTGAACAACCTATTTGATGGGTATCTGGAAGATGAAGAGAGTATAGAAAATAAGTCAGAAGTGGTAAAATATTTATCGGATGATTTTGAATCTAGAGTTGATCCTTTTAATATTTTGGGTTGGTGGAGAAAAAATTCACTTAAGTTTCAGATTCTTTCTCTAATAGCTAGAGATGTTTTGGCAATACCAATTTTCTCTGTAACTTCAAAATCTGCTTTCAGCACAGGTGATCGAGTGCTTGATCTTTTTAGAACCTCTCTTTCTCCAATGATGGTGGAAGCGCTAGTGTGTGGTCAAAATTGGTTAAAATCAATACCGGTGCCCATTGACATTCGCCATAAAATGGATGAATATGAAAAATATGAAGAAATTGAGATAGGTAATGCTTAATCTTTTTAATATTTTATTTTGTCTTGTAATAAGTATTGAATGATTCTAATTATTATGTTGTTGCAGATTTTGTACTAGTAAGATCTCCAATAATAATGGAATCATCTTTACCAATCAATAAATGATTTCAATGTTGAAAGCAAATAAAAGATGTATTGCTTAAATGGAACATGTATTTTTTATATGTATTTTGTCTTTTTATGTATTATAATTAAATCAATTCATTCATAGTTTAAAAATTTATATGTAATTTTAAATTTTAGGGCACTAGTAATTTTTTTTGTTGTTTTTGAATTTTCTTTAAAAAAATAAAACATGCATGCTGTATTTAAAAAAATATTTATAAAAATAAAATTAATGCTTTGTATTTAAAAATATAAAAATATAAAAAAATTTATAATTTATATGTTTATAATATAATATAATATAATATAATATAATATAATATAATATAATATAATATAATATAATATAATATAATATAATATAATATAATATAATATAATATAATATAATTAACATAATCCATATAACCCAATATAAATCAACTAACCCAACATAAAAAAAATTTAGGAATTTTTTCACAAATATCACAAAAAAAAAAAACACATTTCATATTTGCAGTCTCTTATTTTTCTTTTTCTGAAATACTATTTTTAAAATTTTTTATTTCATAATTACCATTTTTAAAATTTTAAGTTTTAAAAATGCTCCATATCCTACTAACATATCAATGTTATCCATTTGCTTGTTGCCTACCCTCATTCCCATTCCCCAACTTATTGGGATTCTTTATATTATTATTATGAAATAAACTAAATGCAATTTTTTTTTGGAAACATTTCTTTTCCCTATATTAAATGCAATTTTGAGCTATGCATCATGATTTATATGTTTTGGTTTATGAGTTTTTGCAGTTTCCCGCTTCAAATGATTATTCGCTCCATCTTCTTTTTCCTTTTGCTAGTTGTGTCTTTTTCTATCAGGTGAACAACTTAGTTAGGGTTTTTATATTGTTTGTTAAATCATCTTCCAATAATAGCAAAATAATGCCATAAACTTTGAATTTTTAGTTTAGAGCTTATCATTTCTCTTTCGATTTCCTTTTTCTTCCTATTGGTTTCATTACGAGTATATCTAATGAAACATCTCTCTATAGGCTATTCATGTTTTTTGGTTTGGTATTTAGTATCATTTTATTTAGTAACTCAATTTACTGGTAAGTGTTAAAGCATGTGTTTTTATCCATATCGGTATCTTGAAGCTGAGTATTTCACTAGCCAATAAAATTGCTATATGTGTCTCCCATTAAGTTTCTTATTGTATGCAATTTTGAGTCTTTTTGATTAATTTTATTGAAATTGCCTTTGAAAACCATTCAAGAATGATCTCTTGCCAAAACTTTGCAATTAATATACTTAATTGGTAGAATTAAGAAATTACTAGGAAGTTAAAGGGTTGTATGATATCACATATGTGTGATTCCATCCTTGGAAACCTTTTTAGTCATTTTATGCTAGTCTTTAAGACATTTTATATCATTATCCAAAATAAAATTATATATAAAAGAAAATATAATGTATTTATTTATATACAAAGGTAAATACACTGTATTTTAGTAAAAAAAAAATAGTGTATTGAGTTTCATCAAAAGATAATACATTGTATTTATTTTATATACAAAAGTAAATATATTGTAAGAAAATACAATGTATTTTCTTTTTCTTTTGACTAAAATACAGTGTATTGAGTTTCCTAAAAAAATATATTGTATTTATTTATATAGAAAAATAAATACACTGTATTTTAGTCAAAAGAAAAAAATACAGTGTATTGAGTTTAGTCAAAAGAAAATACACTTTATTTATTTATGTACAAGTAAACACATTGTATTTTAGTAAAAAAAAAAAAGAAAATATAGTGTATTGAGTTTAGTCAAAAGAAAATATATTGTATTTATTTATGTATAAAAGTAAATGCACTATATTTTAGTCAAAAGAAAAAGGTAATACAGTGTATTGAGTTTCGTCAAAAGAAAATACACTGTATTTATTTATGTACAAAAGTAAATATACTATATTTTAGTCAAAAAAAAGAAAATACACTGTATTTATTTTATTTACAAAAGTAAATACACTGTATGTTAATAAAAAAAATATAATGCATTGAGTTTCATCATACACTTATTGTTCATTATTTTTTTTAGGATTATTTTTTTCAACTTTATATTCTATTTTTCCAGGGTTTTTTTGGGGAGAACTTGTAGAAGTTACTGTATTTGTGAAATTGTCTGGTAGTTGAGAGTTGTATTCAAGTGCCTAATCAACAAGACAACCTCAAAAAACAAGATAGTCTTTTATTATTTTTGATATATCAAAAATTTTGATATTTACAACCTCCATCTACTTCTGCTGCTCTCACAGTCCTGATCATTAAGGGGCAACTCTTCTCCTAAAGAAGAAATACTGGATGATGACCACAACAAGCTACTTTGATCACTCTAGCAAGCAACCACTACAATTAATGGAGCACTGGTTGCTTATGAAGAGCACTAGTTGCTCTCTTTAAGAAGTAGATATATATAAAATCAATGGAGCACAATGGAATATAAGCTGAATTCCTTGTTTATCAATTTACAACATTTTCATCCGGAAAACACCTGATTTGAATTCCTGAGCTTGGTTGCTCTCTTAAGATTTTGCTTGATGGTGCTTTTGGAATTGTTTCTATGAAGAATACACGATTTATTCTCTTGTAAAACACCACCTGCATCATTTACCAATGCAATCATCATCAGCTCTAACTCATATATAATAAATGTCAAAAAAAAAAAAAGGAAATACCTGTTTGGAAAGAGTTAAGAAGGCAAACTTATATGCTTATTATGAAAAAGGTGTTTGTTCCTTTAGTTGACGTTTTTTAATTTCTCATATGTTCAGTGAGCACGCTCTGTCTATTTGATATGTGTTCCATAGCAAATTCTGAATATATGATGCATGTGATTGGCTCTAGAGATATATTGGCAATTTTATTCTTATAACATTTATGTGAAAATTTAAATTTATGTAAATTAAAGTTGGAACCTTTTGATTTCCAGTAATGTTTTGCTTCGCATAAAAGATATTTATTTGCTGTATAATCTCCATTTTTGATATTGCATTTCAGCTTTTTTGGGTTGAATTTTTAATTTTATGAACTCTTGAATCTTGATGTGGGTCAGGACTTAGCATTGATGAATTCTCAAGGAAGAAGTTGGACTTGACAGCAGAGGAGTTGTCTGAGGAGAAGTCTCTCGCCTGCTCACGCCTCTCATAAATCGTCATTTTATCAGTGGTGTGTAACAAGTGGACCTCTGACCCTTGGCTGCAGAAGGCATGGTTACAATTTTCAATAAAGACACTGAAAAGTTTTAACCGTCAATGATGGAGAAACCGCTTATTGGGTTTTTCCTTCTGAATAACCACACCCACCAATCAACGAATATGAATTTCAATTTTAAAAAACAATCAATTGAATTGGGTAACAAAAACCCTAAATCCAATCAGAGAGAGAGTGAGAGGAGAAGGATCGATTTTCATAGAGAGAAATAGACAAATAAAAACAGTTCACGCTTCTCTACAAATAGTTTAATGAAAGAAGGCAAAAAAAAAAAGATATGCTATAGAGAAATAAAAGGGTATTTTTGAAATAGACAAAGCCAAATAACTGAAATAAGACATTTTTGAAATATAAAAATACAAAAATGAAAGTTTCGAAAAATGATCGAGTATTTTTGAAAAAGGATCTGAAAAATGTAGCAATTGATGTCATTTTCTCAAAAATTTAATTCATAATCACACTAATTTGGATTGAATTCAATTTATTTAAAAGTTAAAAAATCAATTGTAATTCATCCAACCCATATTTGAACCCCTCTAAGTTCAATACCTTTTATCATTATTTCTCATTTAACACTTCTCGTTTCTCCCAGAGCAAATCGTCAATATTTCTTTTACTCTGTCCTTTGATGCACTCAAGTAAACACAATATCCAATAGAGAGACACTAGGCAGCCAACATAACAGGAAAGTTGCAAGAATTTTTAACAACCAATGCTGGAAAGCAGCTTAGCTCTGCCCAATGCAAACTAGGCAGCCAAACATATACCAAATTCAAGAAATCTTGTTTCTGGAGAAGCAGTTTAGAGCAAAGAGAATAGTTATATGGCCTTCCATAAAAAGAACAAAAGAAAAGTTTATGAAATATTTCGTGCCTTGTTATAATTACACTGCAGATATCAGCTTTTCTAAAAAAAAATAAACACCTGTATTGAACATAAATTGACAGGGAAAACAGGTCAACTTGTAGCACACAATCAGAGCTAGCAAGTCTCCAACTCAGCGACTGAATTTGAATCTCCGACGCTGCTCGTATCAAACAAGAACCTATTGCACCACTCAACTATCAAAAACTAGATACACAATCTCTCCTCATAAACAATTTATAGCATCAGATGAATTCCATGAGTCATCAAAATTGGAATTCCTGAATCTCTCAATGGCAACTGAATAGGTCATCTGCTTTTGCACTCACCATTCTAGCAATCTTTGCCGGAAAAAGACCAGGCTTCAAAAGAGAATAACTAAAAGCTGCACAACTGTACAGGAGAAAACTAATTTAACGTGTTGATTATCTTGTGGACTCCAGATGGGTATGCATGTTTGTAGCATGGGTCAATTGGAGAGATGAGTTTTGTGATTGTAGACACCCACATTCTGGTAAAGGATATGTATAAATGGAAGTTTTTCTGTTGATTTTTCTCACTCTCGGTACCAGCAATCCCTTACGGTCGCTGTTGGTAAGCATCACTCCCATTTGATCCTTGAAGGCCTTCCAACTGCAAATCAAAAGTAGACATTGCATCATCATAACTGACAAAATACTGCTTACCTTGGCCATTTGCCAAAATTCACAATTGCCTTCAAATTGTAAGCTCCACCTTTCAACTTAATTTCAAGCCTCTCTTCAAAACTTTTAACCAAAACTTTAGAGCTTGTTTGGATGAAATTGAGTATGGGGTGGTATCGTATAGTATGGTGCACTATAATTATTGCTATCATGTTTAGAGAAATGGTATGATTTAATAAATTAAATTTTTTATAGGAAGAGGAATAAAAACTAAAAATAATTTTGTAAAAAAAAAAATATTAAAGTATAAAGGGAGTTATTAAAAATAAATAAAGCTGGTAAGAGAAAAAAAATATATATATATAGAAAACCATAGAAAGCTATTAATTTGGTGGTTTAAAAATTTGAACAAAATAAAACTATGGGTTGACCATGAAAAAAACATAATCATATGGAGCTCATCTTTCCAAACACATTACACCATACCACTATATACCATTTCGTTGCAAACCATAATCAGAACAAGGCCTTATGAAAAGCTTCCAATAAGTTTTAGATGTAAAAAATTCCTGGTAGAGTTTTAATGTGATGTTCACCAGCGAGCCTTGTAACTAGAAAATTTCAGTGTCTAGTTGTTAAAAATAGAGGTTCTATGGGCTCATATATGGCGACATCATCAATTTGGAAAGGTACAATTAGAATTTAAGTCCAAAAACACAGCATCTGGCGTGAATATATTCCTGTTAATAACAGTACATAAACAAAGAAGAAAATGCAATTAAATGGGTAAGATACCTCATCCCCAAGTCCTGCATGAGAATAACAAGTTTGCGCTTATCAGGTATGATGGTCTTTGCATGCCCATCAAAAAGGAATCTCCTATGACCCATCAGAAAATGTGGGAAGTTTCCACCCTGAGTTGTCACGAACACCTCACTAAACAAGCATACAGTGTAATCCAAAGCTGCCAACCTTGAAGAGTAGCCCTACCAACAGATGAAAAGAAAGATATTTGAGCATATTAATAGAACCTGAATGGCATCAGCAAATTACCGTCAGTTGCTTGCAGCTGGGTAACTTTGTAAACAACTCTGAACCGAACTAGCCGGTCTATTAACAAATTGTGAACTGATTCAATTGAACTTTGAAAAATGCAAAATCCCAATTTAAGACTCAAGTTTCATTAGAATAAAAAAACTATCATTTGGGACTTTCCTCACAGTGAAATTACTGATCTGACAGATGCATAAGGCTTACCTTATTATTACTTTCTAAGAAACTTAAGCATATGAGTAGGGGGAGTTAATAATGCAAGTTAAAAGCTTTATATGAAGAAGATGGATATAGCTGGATTTACCCATCAAACAACTCGCTGCATATACATATACTTTCAGCCACCATCTAAATATGAACAATGGTCAACTTGCAAAAATCAAGAGGTCCAAGAGATTTCATCAAGCATGAAGTATACCTCAAATGGAGCGAGTTCATCTGGGGTTGCTAGAGATTCCTTGGTGTAAAGAAGTGGAAACATCTTCAGTAGAGGAGCTAAATTTCTTTCTGAATTGTAAATTTTCCCAGAAGCTAAATAAATTGTTGTATTGTTGTCAAATCCCATACCACGTAGCATCATCCCAACCTATGCTGACAGTAAATCGTCAAACAAAAAGAGTCATGTTTTGCCAATTGCCAAACAAGACAAGCATGCCGGCAAGGTGCAATCACAACAGATCATAAATTTAACTAGCTTGCTTGGAGAATATTATCTACATGAAGCACACATTACATGGGCCATAAAATAGCATCAAAATTGCTATTTTTATATTATGACATGGTATCAAAAATCTTGCTTCAGTTTTGGTGTAGATAATAAATCAAACAAGAAAAAATGACATAGATATCAATAAGCCAGAAGCCTAGAGAAAAGTTATGACTCTTCCTTTGAAGCTGTGATAGTATTACACATGTGACAGAAGCAATCAACAACCAAAACATAACATATTGAAACAGTAAAAGCAAAAAATAGAAACCTGACAACAAACCAGAATCCATATTAATCCTAATTGTTTGATTTGTCCACCAAATTACAAGCCTCAATATCAGTTTTGGTGCCCATATCAAGCAAACGGCACCTTGAAATAAATAATTTACTCTACAAGGAAAAACTGGACCAGAGAATTGAGGCTGTCGATAGAGCGCAATGCAACAGCTTCCACCAAAGGATAGCCCTAAACAGAGTTGCTACAAAAGCTGAAATTAAAATGCCTGAGGTCCAAAATACAAATTGAAGACATTGGTATACGAGGTACCTCCAAGGGGGTTAGAGGGCATTTTCCTTCGATACGATTGAAACCGAGTAAAATGACACGGTCTTTTCTTTTGAATTTCTCCTTCCACCCTTTTTCTCTAATTGAATCCATTTTGAGCTTCTCAGCATGTCCTCCGTCATACACACAGCATGAGAAGGCCACCATATCCTGAAGGTTAAGAGAGATCCTTCATAGTTACCTTAAGCTGAAACATTAGAGAAAAAAGGTAGAGAAACTAGTTTAAACGATATGTAAATCACAAGCACCTCCTCGAAACGGAGGTGGACAGAAACATATTTCCCACCACTCCTTGAGCCGTTCTCAATCATTCGGTTCACTAGCTTTTGCCCCAATGTTGATATAGGGGAAGAAAATCTCAGTGCTTTATAATTTGCTATGCATCTCAGCAATTGTATATGAGATGGGACATTCATTGCCAATCTATTGGCAAAAGGGGCAATGCGGATAACCCTGCTTTCAGAATGCACAAGTTAGAAAAAAGCTGGAAGTTTATCTCTATAAATTTTAGGTTAAACAATATAGTTATGGAAACTAATAAACAGATTAGGACCAAGTAGCATGACACAGATTGTCAACCCCAAAGCATTTGTGCATTTCTGCCTCAGTACCACCAAGATTGACATTTTACATAAGGCAACATTCTAGTTCAGCACAAAGACATAATTGAAATTTATGTCAAATAAAATGAAAAGTGAAAACGAACAAAACTACTAAAGGAGCTGTAGCCTGTACCCTTGCTCTAGAAGGACAGGATAAACTGCCCCAAGGTAATAACTAGCAGGAGCCCATGCCTGGACACGGATGGTTGGAATATTAGTCATGTTACGATCATACTTTTCCATCACTTCATCAGGTAGCTCTTTAACCACTTTTACATAACCCTCAAGGGTGGCTATAAAATGGCCCCGATCATATATGTCTTCAAATTCACTGCACAACAGATGAATTTAAGTGAAAAAATGATATGATGAGAAGGAAACCATTGTAACAGAAAATCATAGGATAATGTAAGGTCAAGCTCAATCAGATATATGATTCTCAAAATTCAAGTCGCTAGGTTTATCATTGAAAATTGTTTCGCACAAGACATTGAGAACCATAAGTAACTTTATCTCACCTTGGATCCCTCCAAACACTGTTGAATTCAAAATGAGGGATGACGAGTATCGCATTCAAAAGCCCTGCCAGAGCAACTGCATTGCAGATCTACAGCATGATATAAAAAATCAGATAAGAGGTAGGATCAGATATCAAAACATACTGTGGATATTGTCACACAATACCAGATTTGGCATGACCTAATGCTCTAACTGGCACAGAATAGACAAAAACTAGCAGGTGACTGATATCAAAGGCACAAACATACCGCAGAACGCTGTTGGTTAAGACCACCATTTGCCTCAACCATCAAATAACCACTATGGCCAGCTGACTCTGCAAATCATGGAAGGAATATGAGCTTAAATTTACACAATTGTTTCCCAAAAGAGGGGTTTAAGATGTTAATATGCATGTGTAGATTAAGGGGAAAATATAAAAAAGCCTATGCTTCTAGTGTGCAAAAATAGCAAGCAGAAATACTAACTTTTCATATATATTTTGTCCTAGGGTTTGCACCAGCTGTTTGCGGGGAAATTACCAAATCGCTGATGGGACAGTTTCAAACATTTATGCCAGTAGACTATAAGAAGCCATCTTAACAAGAATTTAAAGCTACCTCCATTTGCAGGAAAATATTGCCTGGCAGTTGAATTCGGACATGGTCTATGCACTTTCAACCTCCTTTTGAATTTCCATACCGAGGATAGCTGGGAAAAAAAAAATTCAGGTTAGCAATTTATGATTTGTTACGCAAAGATGCTCTACAAAGTACCAATAAATCATTTAATTTATCCAAAGCATATTTCCCCTTAATAAATTTCTATTAATTTTCTCCACCAATTAAAAATAAAGCAGCAATTCACAAATAACTTAGACGTCAAGTAGTCCAAACGTTAACTGTTAAAAATTAGCAAGCCTAGCGAGCTCAACATTGAAAACACCAAATCCAGCAACAGTGGGTCAGCAACAAGCATATCTTGCCGATCAAATAAAACAAATGCTAAAGAATATAAAAATGAAAATAAAAAGTAGGAGTTCAGGTAATGAGGACCCTGTGACTGAGTTCCATTAGATTATTTTAAATATTTTTAAACTTGTTTTGTCGTTTACTTCCGATCTTATGTAATTATACAATTGCCCGAAAATATTTTTTTCCATGTCCCTTTCCTTTCTCCACTTTTTCTCAACAACCAAACAGAAAAAAAAGACTTGAAATGAAGCGAAAATTAACTAAAATCAAGAGATGAACAAAACAAAAAAAAAATGAGGAAACCTCAATTGCAGTAGAATTATCAGCTGAAATATCCGGCCAAAGCTTCGCAAACAACTCATGACTCCGGTACACAGCACCTGGAAGACTGGGCTGAAGCAACGCCGAGAAGGGCCCCACGCACATAATCAGTCCAGAAATGTACAGCAATGGCAAGAGCAACAAGTACCGAATATTCCACCGGAGAAAGATCCCGGCGCTCAGATTCTCCCGGCGAAAATGAGACTGAACTTTAGAGCGTAAACGGCGGCGGCACTGAGAGATGCTGATCTGGTGGTTGCGGCGGGGAGAAGGCGGAGGACTAGGAGAGTTGCTGTCGGTGCTGCCGTCGCTGGCGCCGCAGGCATTATTTCCTCCGCTAGCATTGTGGGCCTTGGCTTTGGTAGCAGAGTTAATGGCCATGCAAATATTTTTATAAAAAGAAAACAGAAATGGCCTTCTAGAGAAAGAAATTGAGAGAAGACCGTTGGTTGCTTGTAAGCAGGGAAAGTGAAAAAGATGGCTTTTGATTTTTTGTGTCAATAATGGCAGTGCTGTTTTCTGTTTTCAGGCGATTTTATTATTTCTTTTAAGATCGCAGAATAGTGCAGGGAGATGAAGAGTGAAGAGGCTTTAGCTTTTATTTAGCGGCGCGGCTTGGCGCCAATAATTGAGACAGACAAAGTTGCTTTTTCTTTAAATAAATTAAAGAGAACTTTGTTTCAAAAAAAAAAAAAATTAAAGAGAACTTTTTTTTTTTAGAATTTGACGAAATAACTTCCCGCGCTAAATGTAACCAATCTTGTTATTCAATCATTTGATCTTAAAAACATGTGAATCATAGTAGAAAATCAATACAATGCATGAATTGACATGAAATAAATTATTTAAATCATTACGAAATTAACTATATTTATCTATATTTTCATTCTTTAAATGTACAACTTATTTTACTACAAAACTTAGACTTGATTATAAAATAAGATTTCTAATTTCAAAAGTAATAAAAAAACTTATAATATTAGTCCCAATTTTTAATTATTTTTTCAATTTACGGACTCCGTTAATTTTTAAATTTTAATTTTTCAGAAATTTTTTAGTTTTTTTCTAGTAACTAATATTGTTAAACATTAATAATATTTTTTATTATTATAATTGATAAATGACAATTTTTTATAAAAAAGGGAGAGGTTTCCGTATAGGAAATAGGGAGAGATTCGATGGTCAAGAGAGCAGATTCTGATCGGACTGAAGAAGATAAGCTCTGCAAAAGGTGTCTGCCCAATTGGTCCAGGCATTAGCACTTCGATGCTTAGATTAATAATAGGGAGAAAAACTCTCAAAGAGAGAATATATATTTAACTTTAGAGAGATATGGAGTGGAGTGTTTTACAGAATGAACCTGCTACTTATAGTGCTCGAGGAAGCTTGAACAGTGCTCTCGAATAATTAGCCTACTATGAAGCAGGTATGGCCTATTGTATAAGTAATGGTGATTTAATGCAGGCGTGTGTCATACGGTCTTGCTGAAGCAGGGAAAAGTCACGTCTAATCGGACGACCTTTATTTTTCGCGCTCATCACCTTATCAAAGTTAAGAAATAAAATTTGATAAACAAATTTTATTCATCGATCTTTCGATCAGAATAATAACAAATTTTCATCGATTTTTCGATCGGATAATAAAAAAATTTGACCAATCTTTCGATCAGAATAATAACAAAATTTCATCGATCGTTCGATCGGAATTACAACAATTTATTTGATAAGCTTTGGTTTTTTATTTGTAACTTTGTTGAATCCAGCCAACTCTTGGAACGATGACTATTTTTTTCTTATTTTGAGGCACTCATTTTTAAGCCTTTTTTGCCATAGGAAAATGTATCAACTGAGTGTGAACCTGTTAGTTTTTGACATCGATCGCCATGGGTTCTTAAGGAGATCTGCTTTGCTTCTTTTTCTCCTTTGCTATCTGGCATTTTCTCTAATCAGCATCTTCCTTTGGCATTAGTGCCTCCTTTATCCAATTTGACTTCCTCCTCTTAATACCTTCTGGACTGATCGGATGAGGAAAAGGTAGTTCCTGCTCGTTTGTTTTTTTCCTTTCCTTTACGTCCAATCATACTTCATCCTTTTGTCCTTACTTTATTTCTCTATATTTACTGAAAGGAGAAGCTAGTGAGGCAAAAGTGTTAACAGCCATATTTCGGATTATCGGAGTGTATGGAGGCAGTTTTTTGTTCCTCCCGTGTCTTTTTTTACAGGAGAACTGTGAGGATTTACGCCTTGATATATGATATCGAGGAAGGGGGGTGTTTCATCCTCCTTTAATATTAGTGCAGGCAATTTCATCTTCCTTCAATATTAGGTATGTTTTCTCCAAAGCTGCTTATAGAATTGCTTCGATGGAGATTTCCATCCCAATCAGCTCTATCGCTTATGGGCAAAGATCCTTTTAAGATGACCCTTTGGTCCTAATACTTAGGCCATGAGGTCAGTCCTTTTTTTTTAGACAAGAAGAGGGGTGACCTTTATCTGATTTACCTAGAGACAAAGAGAGGGGCGACAATTTCATCCCTCCCAGTGCTTTTCCCAGTATGTTAGTTCTCGGAGTCTCCTATGTCTGTTGTATGATATCTCGAAAGGAAGACATTTTGCTTCCTTTCCGCCCTAGCACACAATTTTTCTTTCTTTCAATCCTGGATTTTGTTTTTATCATATATTGTCTTCCCATGTAGTCTCTGAGACTTTCATGGTATTTTCATTTGTCGATGTTCTTCTCTATGGTTGTGAATTCGTACTTCTCCCAGAGTTATAGATGTTGGATGCTTCTACTTAGCCATCGACTCTTAACGAGAGTACCAAATGATAAGTTACAAATTTTTATAGAAGAGAGAGGTTTCCATATAGGAAAGAGGGAGAGATTCAATGGTCAAGAGAGCAAATTTGGATTGGACTGAAGAAGATAAGCCCTGCAAAAGGTGCTTGCCCAGTTATTCTGGGCGTTAGCACTCCGATACTTAAGTTAGCTGATAACTGTGGTTTTAATTATGTTTTTAGTATGTTTTTAGGTGTTTAATTTTGTTAATTTGGTTTTAATTTAGTTAATTTTATGATTAATTTGTTAAATTAGTTATCTGTTGGCTTAATTGAGAATTTTGGTATTTTTAGGGATTTAATTAAAAGAAGAAAGGTTGAAATTGCAAGTAGAAAGAAGACTTGGGGCAAAAGTGCAAAAATTGGAAAGTTAACTTAAGTGAAGCACATGAAGACAGGAGCAAAGTGCTCTCCTAAGCAGAAATTATGCTCTCCCAAGCATAATTTTACTCTCCCAAGTAGGAAACGTGCTCTCCCAAGTATCTTGATCACTCTCCCATGTAAAAATAGAAAAGTTGACGATAAAAGTCTTCCTATTCAAGAGAAACTCCAACTCAACCTCAGAAAATGAAGTCTTGGCCAACAAAACTTCTTCTTTAGCAGTGACTCCAGTCTATAAAAAGGCATCAAAGCTAAGAAAGAAGCAGGGGAGTAGAGATTGAGAAAGACAAAGTTTAGCATTTGAAGTGTTTACGTAGTTTTCTATTTCTGTTATTTTACTATTTTCTTTAGAAGCTTTGTTTTGATTTTAAAGATTTCTAATGAGTAGTTTTCTTTAACTTTTGCTAAAGGATATTTGAATCCTTAACTTTTATTGTTATGACTTAAGCTTGTACTTTAATTTAATACAAGTTGATTATTTCTTAGTTTTTAAACACATTCTTATCTTTATTTAACTGAAAATTGGTTGTTAACTTGATTAAGCATTGGTTAGTAATTGGTTTTTGATTGAATCATTGATATGCATGTTCTTAGGTTAGTTTTCTTGGGTTGATACATAATTATGTTCTGAATAAGAGATAATTTTGTGTTAATTAAAGTAAGTTAAGATTAAGAAAAAGTGTAACTAAGAATATGTAAAATTTAAATGTCTTGAAAAAGGATTTAATAGACATCTAGGAGGATTAATTCAGATCTTTATGCTAAATGTTGAATTGTTCTGAATAAGAGAATTTTAATGCTCGGAATGCTAATCTTGAGTAAAGTTATCTGATTTTATTTATCTGAATTCTTCATAATCACTTGTGTTTCTCTTTTGAGTAAGTCATAATAATATTAGTTAAGGTGGATAGTCTTTTAGTAAAAGTTGCTTTTTAAAATCGATTTTTACCTCATTCAATTTACATGCTTTCATTTTATGTTTAATTATCTCAACTTTTTCAATTGTTTTATTTTATTTTTAGCTTTAAAATTCTGTTTTTAAGTTTTTTAAATTCTGTTTTGAAGTTTTTAATCTTCAACTATCACAATTTTGGGATTTCTCTTCTTTCTTCTTCACACAAATTCTGTTTTAAAATTAAAATCACTCACACAAACACAAGTTTCCCTTAGGTTTAATATTTTGGGTCATAATTATATTTTTCTATATTACTTAGTCGATCTAGTACACTTGCTAGACACCGGTCATTAGCAATAAGGAGAAAAGCTCTTAAAGAGAGAATATATATTTAACTTTAGAGAGATATGGAGTGGAGTATTTTATAGAATGAACATGCTATTTTTAAAGCTCGGGGAAGCTTGAACAATGCTCTTGAATAGTTGGCCTACTCTGAAACAGGTATGGCCTATTGTATAGGTAATGGTGATTTGATGGAGGCGTGTGTCAGATGGCCTCGCTGAAGCAGGAAAAGGTCATGTACAATTGAACGAACCTTGTTTCCCGTGTTTAGCCAACTGGCTTGAAAAGGTTTTCATGGACCTTATAATTATGGGCCTCTTAATTATGGGTTTTATGGATTTTATGGTTTTAATTTTTCAGTGTATTATCAATAATTAATGAATGTTCATAATAATTACATAAAATGAAATGAAATTATAATTAATTAAAAAATTATGACTATATAAGTTTTTTTTATTTTAAACCTATTTGAATGAAATTAAATTATTGTTAGTTTTGAAAACAACTCTTATGCATTCTAATAAATTAAATTCTAGATAAAAATACAAATTATTTGTAAAAAAATATTAAATGATCTAGATGTGTAATAAAATACACAATATTTTGTAACAAGGAGAATGAATTAGTGAAAGAACTGATAATAATTTTTATTGAAATTCCTCAACTTAAATTAAAAAATAAAAAAATGTCAAAATATTTTATTTATTCAAATATCATAAAAATAAAAAAAAACTTATATCGTCATTATTTTTAATTAATCTAAAAATAATTATTATTTTAATGTTAATTTAATTTGTTTTAGGTAATTATAAATATTCATTAATTATAACAATAAGAAGCCATTATTGATTTTAAATAATATTAATTACTAGAAAATTGAAAATATAATTTAAAAAAATTAAATTTCTAATAAAAAAAACTAGCAGAGTTCCTAAATTGAAAGGACAATTAAAGTTTCAGACTGACATTGTAAGATTTTTTTTGTTAGGTCTGAAATTAAAACTACTTTATAATTCATATTTGGTTTTGTAATTGTTTGATCATTTTTTATGAATCAAACAATATGTAAGAGTGATTGCGAGCGTGCTAGAAAATTAAAATATTTTTAAATTAATTAATGCGTGTCTATCTAACTTCTATTATAATGTTTGAATTATCCTAAATTATTATTTCACCAAAAAACTCCAAAAATTCTAAAAACTGCACTAAAAATAAATGGAAATTGCAATTGTGTTGAATGGAAAACTAAATTACAAGGCAAATTTAATCCTAAAAACTAGAATCTCCCTCTAACTGGGTAATTCGGTCTTTCATCTATAACTTATGATTTGCATGTTCTTAGTTTAATTCACTTAAGTTAATGCATGATTATGTTCTAAAAATTAAGGTAATTTTGTGTTAGTCAAAAGTGGAATTAAGTTTAATGAATGTTTAGGGTTTTATAAACCGGATCAATATGCTAAGTATTTGATTATTCATAATCCAAGGATTTAATGTTTAGAATGATATTCTGAATAAAATATCTAACTTTACTCTAGTTTTCTATAATCACTTGTGTTATTTTTTATTGAGTCATTGCAATAGAAGTTGAGATGGATAGTTCCTTTAGCAGAAGTGTTTTTAATACTGAATTTTTATCAACTTTTACTATCTTATTCTATTCTTAGCTTACTATCTTAATTTCATTATTTAATTTGTTTAGTTATTATTTTAATTTAGTTAATTAATCATCACTTTAAAACTTGGGAATCCTTTCACACATCACTTACTCTAAAATCTAAAATATACAATTTATACAGTCTATAGGGTACGATATTTCAGGGTCTTAATCTTATTTTTCTATACTACTAGTCGATCTAGTACACTTGTTAGCATCGGTCAATGTGAAAAGTGTTCTTTTTAGTATGTATCCAGATAAAGTTTCAGGATTAGATGGATTTAATCTAGGATTTTATCAAAAATTTTAGAGTATAATAGGGTCATATGTGACTTCTGAATGTTTAGGAATCATTAATAATGTGTCGTTACCTGATGGGTTAAATGATACTGCTATAACTCTTATTCCGAAGAAGAAGCATGTGGAGTCTATTGCTTATTTAAGGCTTATAGCTTTGTGCAATATTTTGTATAAGATTGTTGCTAAGATGTTGGCTAACCGTTTGAAACATATTTTACCCTCTATTATCTCAGAAACTCAGAGTGCTTTTGTTCCTAATATATTGATAACGGATAATATGGTGGTTGCGTTTAAGATTATACATTTCCTTAAAAGAAAAACGTAGGGTGTTGAAGGCATTACAGCTCTTAAAGTGGATATGAGAAAGTATATGAATGTATGAAATGGCATTATTGATCTGATGTTATGTGTGCCTTGGGGTTTCATGATAGATGGATTTTACTTATAAAGATGTGCTTCCAATCGGTGCAATACTTTGTTAATTATGAGAACAAACTGTTGGGTCCAATTTTTACATCTAGAGCTCTTCATCAAGGCGATCCTCTGTCACAGTATCTCTTCATTTTGGGGGTTGAAGCCCTTTCTTCTTTTATCAAGCGCCATGAAAATATGAATTTGCTTACTAGATGTTGGGTAGCTACTGAAGCTCATTCTATCAGTCATTTATTTTTTATGGATGATAGTTATATTTTTTTCAAGGCCTCCATTGATGAAGTTGAGATCATGAAGAATATTCTGAATATATATGCTGCTGACTTTGGACAGCTCATAAATTTCAATAAGTCTTCTCTAAAATTTAGTTCTATTACTTTAATGCTAGTGAGAGATCCGGTGTGTCTTGCTCTTTCGGTTATTGCTGCTATGGAGTGTGATTCTTATCTTGAATTAACTTCCATGATTGGGAGAGATAAAAAAACATATTTTCTCCTTTATTGAGCATAAAATTTGGAGGAAAATGCAAGGTTGGAATCGTACTTTTTTATCTTGTGTTGGCAAAGAAATTCTTTTGAAGACTTTTGTAACATCCCAAATTTTGCATCTGACATGCATGACATGTTCTAGAGTATGAATAGTAATCTTAAAATAGTTTTTAGGGTAATTAGAGTAGATTAAGACAAAAAAATTTAAAAGTGTTTAAGGGTTAAACGTGTCATGCCAGGGAAATCCAATGATGGATGACCTAACGGGCAGTTTGACCTAACACTAGAATATGAAAATTGGTGTTAAATGGAGCCCAGTGATACAATTTAACAAGAAATTGAGCTTAAACATACCCTCAAATCAGATAGAGATGTTTTTACCCAGTATCATAAACTAGGTTGATCAAAAGTTTGACCAAATCATAAATACTTTAAGGACCTCCAAAAATTATTCTGATCATATATACATGTTTGATATGCCTTAGATTAACTACTAGAAGTGAAAATTAATTTTTTCGATAGTTTCAAAATTTTGGATTTCGGACCTGTTGATTTTACCTCAGGAGCTAGAAGTATACCGAAACATTATTAGAATAACTTGAAATTTTTACCATGTATTTCTGCATATGTCAATGTATGTGGGAAAAAATTTCATAGCATCCTGACAAGCGGAGCATTAAATTCAGAAAAATAGAAAAAAACTAAAATTAAATTAATCGGAGGGCTTAAAGACCATAATTAATTCATCTAAGGACATGATGGTCATTAAAAATGAGCCATAATCATATTCATGTGTCATCATAGCTTAAAGAGGAGTAGGGAGCAAGAAAATGGTGACAAGTGGCTTCAAAATAAGCCATTGGATGAAACAGTAAATGGAGAAATTTGGGCCATTGATTTGGTGGACCAATGGGCAGCATGAAGAAGTCTAGAATACTCCATATTTCTGTCTAAAAATTTGTAATCTTCCTCCCTATTTCTTGAAGAAACCGACCAGCCATAAGAAAAAAGATTTCACAATTTTTCTTTTGATTCTTTCCATCTCCCTCCATATTTCATGCCCTAATTTTACTTAATTACATTACAAGACACCCTCTTCATCTTAGAATCTTGATTGGAGCAAAGAGAAGCTTAGAAAATAAAGAATTTTTGTGAGAGAAAGTAACCATAACTAGGTAAGACATGGTGTTTTAGCTAGTTTTATTTGAGATTTTCTATATAGGTTTATATAGCATCTCAAGCATGACTAGTAAGTAGCATTTTGACATAAAAATTCATCACATAAACTCACCAATTTCTCTCTCTCCAATTCGGCCAAAAGGGAAAAATCAAGAGGAAGAGAAGAACCAAGAGGAGGAAGGCAAAGGAAGGAAAGATTAGGTGAATTCAGGCTTGATTAAGGTTAGTGAATGCATTCTCTACACCTAATTTCATTTAATTTTGAAATTTTTCATAGAAATTACATTATGTAGCAAATGAAAATTAAGAAATAATGGAAAATAATTTAAGAGAACCTTGTAGAATGATGAGTTAACATTAAATAAGTATGAAATTATAAAGGAAACAAGCATAAATGTGGTGAACTAGTTGTGGCCGAATTGTACCCAAAAAGGGATGTAAGGTGTATTTGATGTTAAATGATGTATTAAGCATTAATTTAGCAATACAATGATAAATAAACACTCTAAGATTGATTTGAGTAAAAATCACGTAAGTGTATAAGAGTTAGTATGTAAACATAATGGTATTTACATAAGTAACATAATAATACTAAGGTAAAATATGTATTAGCTAATATATATATGTGTGATTTAATCCTAGGAACATAAATGGCATGAAATTAAGTATGAAAAACATATGGTATGATAGGTGACCTAATGAGGCCGAATGGGTTACCTAATAGTAATGAGATAGTTTCATCATGTTTGGTTGTTATTTCTTATATACATTATGATTTTATGTGTATTATGCATGATTGTAACAAAAAATAAGGTGTATAATATGTTACATAATGGGTATGCTATGATAAGTACAATGGAAATACAACATACTATATAATATTTGGTTGCCCTTAGTATTAAGTGGGTGATCCAGGGTCCTAGGATATAATTGCTAGCCATAGGGCCCATATATCGCAGCAAAAATATACATTAAATTTATTATCGAGAAATGACTATATTTAAGATGTCACATCACTCATACAGTATACTCATACAGTCCTCGTTTTGCATATCGGGTTCAAAAATTTTCACTGATGACTACCAGGGGTAAAATGGTAAGCATGCAAGAAAACATGGACTGGATGGTAAATTTTACATAAAAAGAAGTCATAAATGTAAATAAATAGGAAATAACGTGAAAAATAAGATTAATATGTTCATAAAGGGTAAAATAGTAATTTGGTATTAAAAAGGTGATTAAAAGGATTAAAAAGGTCAAATAAGGCAACAAGGGTAAAACCATAATTAATTAAAAGTTCAAGGACTAATATATAATTTTCCACCTTATAGACAAATATGAGGACCAAAAAGGGAATTTACCATCTAGTTTAAATTAAAGATCAAAGAAAGTCAAAGGAGTCAAAATAGAAGTCAAATGAGATCAAATAAATTAAGTAAAAAGTTTAGGGACCTAACCGTAATTTCATATCCAAGTAAGAATATTATAGTAATTAATAAGAAAAATAAGTATAATAAGGCTCGGGTGTTAAATTAGGAATTAAACAAGTTAATTGAATTAAATTAGTAAAGATAACATTAAGGGGCAAAATGGTAATTTAATAAAAATAATATTATTGAATGAAATTTTGTATAGTTGTATCCACCGCTAGACAACATGGTTGTTTAGCACGTGGTTTTATTTATTGCGCGCAAGATGTTGTCTAACACGTGATTTTATTTATTGCGCGCAAGGAGAGGTACATAAAGGATTCAAAGGAAGCGAGATTCGAAGGCATATACATGTGTCACATTTTGGGATCGAGATTAAATCACTTTTTGTTTAGACTATTTTTGAATTATGGCATGTAAATTATTACTTGTATTGGGAAGGCTAATCGAAGACGAATGTATATGAAAGATATGTATGCATATATGAACTTGTAAATGTATGTTTGTGCTGGATTGTTGGGCGATGGATAAATATAGAAGTGCTATGTATGAAAATGGAGTATTGGAGGCGGAGGTTGACTATGTTGGGTTTTGAAATATTAAATTAAAAATTCACAGTGGAAAGGAAAACCCATCATGGATCCAAGCGATCCAATTAATTCAATAGAAAGAGAAGTGTAATAGTTACGAACCTCTTAAAGCGCAGATAAATCAAATTGTAGGTGCGACTTCAAGCGAAATGACACCATCTACTGGTATCCACATGCGAATGCAATGAAGAGAATTGCCTGGGGTGCTAGGTCCCTTCCTTGGCAGCTAGGGTTTGTTTTCTCTCTTTTGAGATTACAGAAGAAAAACAATTTTTCTTTTTTCTCTCTTAAGTGGCAGTTATAACTTATTCTTTTTGCTTAATTAGGGTTATATATATATATATATATATATATATATATATATATAGTTGACCTAATCCTAATTAAGAGAAAGAAAACTTCGGGCCCACATTTTCTTATTAAAATAAGAAATACCTTATTTCTTATTTAAAATAATAATAATAATCTTAATTATTATTATTATTATTATTATTATTATTATTATTATTATTGTTGTTGTTGTTGTTGTTGTTGTTGTTGTTGTTGTTTATTTCGAATTTTAATTTATCACAAAATAAAATTCGAAATGTCCGAATTAACCCTTAGTCCATTCATCACTTCTATGTGTACAATCCAATAGGTTCATATTATATTGGCAGTGAGCTTCAATCCCATCATGAGCCCACAAGTTATAAGCGGCCTCTAGCAAGACATTATGACTGCCCATATAATATGAATATCGATAATTTGATTTTAACCTAATAGAACATGTTATAATCCCTTTTTCACACGATATCTTATTTGAACATACGTCATGGTCCATGTCAAATTTATATAGTCCAAATATATAATTTCTCGATCACTAAGTAGACTGATAATATAAAATGATATTGATCACTCCATCAATTCATTTGAGCACAGCCATGCATTTCTCAGTTCTACTTATTGAGGGGCTCAATAGATATCTATCTCATAAGAGAGGGACAAATTTCTTCTTGATTATTCACTATCCTCTGCATGATTCTCATTATGTCCAATCATAATCTTTATAATTATCTGATTAAAGATAACGTTTGATTATGTCAAAATATAATGTTCGTCATGTAGGATACTGTGGTAATTTCAGGTCTAACGATCGATAACATAACTATTATGAGATCACTAATGACATTAACCCAGGTAGTATCTCATTGCGAATCTATCCAGTACTCTGTTATCTAACAAGTACTTTCAAGTTTAATTCATATCACCATATATAATCATCCTATGATTATCAATCAAACTTATTCTAGTTTTTATTTATCATTGTTCATTTAATGATAAATGACTAGGGATGGTCAAAATAACATTAGATTGTTATTTACAAACATTATTATAATGTAACATGCCAACAATATAATAATATGAAGAAAACCCAATTTGATTAAATGAAATGCGACATTACATAAAGAGCCTAATGTTTGGCCTAGGGCATAACCACTAATAGACTATTAGGACTGTTAAATCTTAAATTTGCAAATTTAGGTAGCACGATTTTTAAGCCGTTGTGTTGTCAAAATTTTAACCAAATGAATAGTAACTGAGCGACACCAAATTTGAGTTGGAACCTAAAGTATAATCTTAATATGTTAATCATCAAATTGAATGGTCTATCACAACAATAACATATAACGTTATTATGACATACATACCCTATATGAAAAGCCTACATGTTAGTAGGATGTTACAACTATTGTGCAGGCAATTCCAAATTATGCTATGAGTGTCTTTTTTGCTTCCTTTGGGCTTATGCAAGAAATTAGAACATCGATTTAATAATTTTTGGTGGGGCTCAAAATCTGATAAAAGGTAAGGGATTAATTGGATATCTTGAGACTAAAGGTGTTGGCCTAAAAAGTTTGGTGGTTTGGGTTTTTGGTCTATTTATAATTTTGATTTGGCTTTGCTAGAAAACAGTGTTGGCGCCTCCTTTTTAACAATTCTTCCTTCATGGCTAGAGTGATTAAAACAAAGTATTATCCTTGAAAATCTTTTCTGGATGCTAGGCTTGGTGTTAACCTAAGTTTTGTTTGGTGAGGTTTTGTTAAAGCTCCATCTGTTCTTTGAAGAGGCAGTAAACTTCGCATTAGGAGTGGCCAATAAGTGATTGTTTTAAAAGATCCATGGCATCCCGACCCTATGAATCCAATGATTACATCTAATCTTGACAGCTCTTTTGAGTCTCTTTTTGTTTGTGATTTGGTTAATCATTATAGTAAACATAGGAGGTGTGATTTCATTTGTACTAATTTTAATAAAAGAGATTAAAATTGGATCTTAAGTATTCCTCTCAGTTGACACCGAGCCCATGATGTGTGGCAGTGGGTTTTGGAGAAGTCAGGCTTTTATTTTATCAAGTCTGCCTATAGAGCTATTCACCAGGTTCCATCAAATTTGAACCATTATTTGGATTAGCCCTGTTGGAATAAATTTTTAAGTTTACTTGTGCCCCCAAAGATGAAAAATCTGATATGAAGAGCTATTCATTCTGTATTGCTGATTCATTCTTTATTAATTAAAAAGGGTATTGATATTCCTACTCTTTGCCCTATTTGTGGTTTGAATGAGGAAATTATTTTTCATATTTTTGTGGATTGTCCTTTTGCTAAAGATGTTTGGTTAAAATCAAATGTTTGTTATGTGAGAGGCGAATTTGCTGATTTTATCTCTTAGTTTGTTTTTATTTTTAAACATCTTTCACTGGTTAATTGTAGCTCTGTGGTTTCTCTTTGCCGGCGTCTATGGAAGAATAGAAATGAAGTCGTTTTGAAGGATTCTCATATTTCCCCTAATGTTGTTATTTGGTTATATGCTGAAGTTCTTGGCTCTTCATTGGTTGCTAATAAGAACAACCCTTCATTTGGCAGTAGCAGCTCTGTTACTTATCCTTTGTCTCGTCGGCTGCCCCCTCTTGTTGGTTGTTATAAAGTGAATACGATGCTGCTATTTTTTTTAATCTAAATGGATCGGATATTGCCTTCATTGTTCTTGATCATCTTTGAGGCTTTATAATTGTTGGATATAAATCTTTTCTTGGTGTTTTGGATCCTTGCATTGCTGAAGCAGTTAGTGTTCGAAAAGCTCTTAGTTGACTCAAAAATAAACCATTTTCAAATGTTGTTATTGAGTTAGAATCTATCTTGGTGATCAAAGCTATTCAAAATAGGTCTTGCTCAAATTCTAATTTCATTTAATTATTCAAGATTGTTTAGCTCTTTCTAATGTAAACCGTCATTTGGTTTCATTAAGAGATCTACGAACCAATGTGCTCATTTACTTACTTGTGCTTTTAGTTCTATGTCTGATCTCTTGGTTTGGGACTTGACTCTCCCTACTTTCTTGTATTAAGCTCTATGAGCTTATTTCTCTTCTTAATGAAGTTGTTTTTCTGTCGAAGAAGAAAAAATTATAAGTGATAAAGCACGAAATATCTTTATCTGTAAGAAAGAGAGCTGGAAGTTTTACGATGTCCGATTGGATGGCTGGACCTGCAAAAAAGAGTGTTTGGTCGGACTGGATTTTAGCACTCCGAAGCTTAAGTTAGTAGCTTTTAGAGAAAGAGTATTTAGAGAGAAAATCTCAGATATTCAATATGTAACGCTCTCCTTTAAAAAAATACCTAATATAATTTCTTTTAATAACCTTCTAATGTCTAAATAATTTATTAAAAATTTTGGCGGCATAACGTCTAATAATTAAAAATCCCAAAACCTGCAAATGTCAAAATACACTCCCTAATTCAATCCTCCTTACACCTGAACTCCATTCAATCAACTCAAATACTTCTAAATTCATCATACATCAACACATCTCAAATAGTATGCATATAAATTTAATTTACATAACCATAACGTAACTTCAATTATGCTTACATAATAATTTATAAATCTTAATTATTTTACATAACCAAAATTCTTAGGTACATGCCACCAAAATTCTGCTTCTCACTGTAAGTCTCCCTGTACCTGTCCCTGCGCGCAGTCAAATAAAACTACATGCTGATCAATATAGTCGCTCAGTGTTGGATGCAATTACATAAAAATTTCACTAACTAAATATTAGTAATTAATTTAACTCAAATTATTACTTTATTTTTAACAAATGTAATTTAATCAAGTTACTCAATTTCTATTTATTTCCCTCCATTAATTAGTTTGAATTATTATAATAATAAATTTTCCTATGTTATTTTAACTATTTACTAAACTTTATAAAATTTTGCAATTAAATTCCTACGTTGACTTTTTCTTCAATTTGATTTCAAATTTGACTCATTTGACTTCGTTTGACTTTTATTTAATTTCTAATGTACAAATTATATTTTTAATCCTTCAAATTCCTCAAAAATAGTAAATTTATATTTTAGTCCCTAAACTTTTAACTAATTATGATTTTACCCTTTTTCTTCATTTAGCCATTTTAACTTCCTTAATCACTCTTTTTGTTTCAAATCATCATTTTACCCTCACTTAATCGCGTAATTACTAATTTGCCCTTAATTATCATATTGATCTCATTTTTTTACATTATTTATTTCATATTTATTAATATGGCATAATTTTCATTATAATTACTCTTTTATTCCAATTTTTGTGCAAAATTCCTCTTTTGCCCCTAGGTGACACCAGTGGAGAACCACGAACTGGATAAACAAGACGTAAATACGGTGTATCGGAGGGATACCACCACTAGGTGTGACACCAAAGCCCCAGTACTAATGCATATAATATGCCGGCTATCATGTCTTATATCTCATAGTCATTTTTTATAACAATTATCTCATAGGCTCATGGTATCCTGCGGAATAAATTCCTATGGCTAGCCATACTATCCAAGAGCTGGAATTACCCACTTTACATTAAGGGCATTATTAAATTTTATCTTTTCTTTTTTTTTTTGTTATTATTTATTCTTATTACTTTATTTTAATCACATTATGCTCCCAAACTTATTCAAATAAGCTCATTAATTGCACATTCATCATATAAAAGCTTTATATCACAAGAATTTAAACAAAACATATTATTTTAATTAGAGTTGCTATTCGGCCATCAAAGAATTTGCCACTTACAATTTATTCTTTGCTCCAAATTAATGCCATACCTTATTTTATGTCCATTTTAGGTCACTATATGGTGATAAATGATAATTACACATAAAAGTTTACAAGTTTCATCAACTTTTTACATTATGTAACTATGACATAATGTTCCCTAATAATCATTTTTCATTTTATCTAGCATATTTTCATTTCTCATGCACTAAATAGATTAAATAACATCAATTGCCCAAATTTCAAATAGTTTGCATTAAGGTACCTTTAATACCCTAATTTGACTACTAAGGTAAGTACTACTTAATTTTTATTTTCTTAATTTATTTAAGTCTCTAATTACTTATTTTAGCATATTATTGATTAATATTAAATTAATTCACTATCTTAAGCCCTATGACATAGTTACATAATAGAAAAATTAGGGAAAATTCAAGTAAATTAGTGAAATTAAAGGTAATTTGCATCCACTAACCTCCAAATTGCTGGAAAAGAGCTTATTACACCTTCTCCTTTCCTTTATCCTTGTAAACTTGCCTTTCCTTCTCTTTTTCTTCTAATAGCCAAAATTTACAAAGGAAGAATTATGAGTTTTTACCACAATATTAATCCATTTAAAGCTATAAATCAACTCTCCTAATCAATATATACATGCTCATAAAAATTCTCCCACATATCTCATCTAATTCTCACAAAATCATAAAATTTATCTTACTTTCTCCTACCTTTTATCTTAAAGTTCTTGGCCTCCTTTTGATACCAGATTCTTACTAAGTTAGAGAGGGATAAATTCTGAGTCTAGAGTAAATTTTTGGGCTGGAAATTCAAAAGAATAAGGCTTGGTTAGAAGAAAATGGTGAGATGAGAGAAGAAATGGTGAATTTCGGATTTTCACAAGAAAGGAGGAGAAGATGGCCGATAATTCCAGATATTTTCTGATATTTTGGTCCTTATATATGGTGTTTTAAGTGTACCAAAGGAGAGGCCAAGAATCACCTTGCAACTATTAAATCTAATGGCTTTAAATAATGCCACATGTCACTCATTCAAGCATGCACACACATTGTACTGTCCTAATCTTGCACACACATGACCATAGCTTCACAATAATGATCTCCATGAATTTTCATGGTCAGATTCACGATTTTGACTCCTTAAATGGCTCGATTTTGGTTTTTCACCTCGAAAATTGAGCTTTTGATCTGGAAGTCAGAATGCTCTGAAATTTTACCTAGAGTGTCACAATATATTCAATAATATATGGTAAAAATTTCAGCTCATTTAAACTTTTTTTCGATATACTTTTAGCTTTGACGGATTGTGCAGCCCGTTCGAGATCAGAAATTACAGATTTGCCAGAATTGCTATTTTCTAGTTCCCTGAGCGTCACTACACTATTTATGACATATATTTAAAATATTAAGTCAATCGGAGATCTCTAAGGTCTCCAAATATTCAGTCAAAATTTTTAGTTGAACCTACGCTGACTCAGGAAATTTTTCTTTGTTTACCCTTTTGGAGGCCTATTTGACCTCAATTTTCACTCAAATTGTACCACCGTACTCCACTTAACATATACTTTCATATTTTATATTAAATTCATATTGCCCAATGGGTTGCCCATTTTCGGGTTTCTCGGCTCGGGCACGATTAACGGTACATTCTTTTTAAATTTCCTGTTTTACTCAACTCTAATTACTCCAAAACTCAACCTAAGTTAACTATTCACACTTTACACATGTCATGCATGGAAATTTCAAATATTTGGGGTCGTTACACAATACCTGAAGCCTTTATATTTTTTGCTATTTATAAGAGATAAAGAAGAGGTACTTGAGTACCTCAACGAGTGATAACCGGCAGTTGGAGCAGGTGAGTGGCAATGTGATAGGGAGCAGGTGGAGCATATGGACATTGGCTTGTATTAGTGGATTGACAGGACGTATTATCCCATCAGTTTGATCGGACATCACCTTTCATGATATTTATTTTTTCTTCTGCTGCTGCCGATCATGATGAGTTCATGAAATTTATTTTTTTAAAAATTATAAGAAAACACGTGCTAATTGTTAGTAGGAAGAGCCCAAGGAAAGACCCAGGAGCCAAGCCGATCATTATCACAGCTTGACTTTTGTATGATAGTTATAATCTTATATAGTTAATTTTGAATCCATAATCATGTCTAATTTGACTAATAGTCTGGTAAACTACTACTATTGCTGGATTATGCATAAATAGTAAGGACCCAAGAGAGGCGCCAGACTAAAAAACGGGCCGTTTGTTACCGGTTGCCAGTTTAGGAATGCCCACGACAACCGCTGCCTTTGAAGCCAAAATATTATTCGTTATGTTTCATCAAATTATTATTTTTTACATAAATTATTTTTTTCTTGCTCTATTTCATTAGATCATTATTTTTTATATGAATTAGTTTCAAGAAAATAAATATCAATTTTATTAATTTTCTAAAAAATTATATTGAATAAATTATAATATTTTTTAATTTAGATTATCATAACAAAATGTATGGAAAAAGAAAATATTAATCAAATTATAAAATATTCTATTGTTATTATATAAAAAGTAAAATTAAAAAAATATGCATTAAATATTCTTTTTATTTTAATAAAATGACAATTTCCCCGAATAATTTTTTTTTTTAAATGACAAGTCGATAGGAATAAGGAAATATATCATAGCATGTTTCAATCGTAATTAAAAGTAATTTTATATCACATAAACTCATTCCAAATTCGTTTATAATTAAATTTTATAAAGTAGTTACTCATGGACTAAAAGGGCTAAGTGCGCCTCAAATTTGAAAAATTATCAATAGGTCCCTTATTAAAAAAATTAAAATCAAGGCCAAATTTTGACCCCCTGAAAAATATTGGTTTTGTAAAAGATAAAAATTACTCATCATTTGATTAAAAATTTCAAAATGCACACTTATTATTTAACTAATGCACGAATTTAGTAAAGAATTTAATAATTAAATTTTTACTTTTTCAAAATAAAATCTAATGGGTAATTACTATTTAAAAGACAATACACGACCAATTAATAAAATAAAAAAAATTAATTAATTTTACTTCTTCTCAAATTTCTATGCTATTGTTTATTTTTCTCAAATTCATAAAAAAATTCAATTTGCCCCTTAAAATTCTTGCTACATTCAATTTATTCAAAAACTTTTAGAATAAATTAGTAAAATAATTGATAAATACATTAGGTGCAATCAAAATAAAAAATCTCAATCAATATAACTTGGTTTCTAATAGGAATTTTTTTTGAATAATTTTTTTTTTAAATTCAAAATATGGTGCATATCAAAAATTATTTGGAGAATTAGAGTTTTTTACAAAAATATAGGTACTGTTTGCATTATTAGAACGGGGCCCAGCTAACAGTTGACTTGAAAATGCAACCCACTACTACGTTTTCATACATTTCAAATATTCACATCATGATCTAATTGAAAATTAAATCCTTGAACGCCTATATAAACTTTGGATGATAAACTTCAGTTGCATCCGAAGCAATTTATCAATTGTTAGCATGCGAAAATTTTATTCACTCACAAAAAGTAATTTTTGTAGCAATGTTTTGATATTTTCAGAATTATTGTTTAAAATAAGTAAAATTTACATTCGATTATTTATAATTTCAAGTATTAATTATATTTGTGCTATAATGACATTTATTATTTTTTTTTGTTTTATCTATTTAAAATTACAAGCAAGTAACAAAACACGCAGTTAAATTATCTAAGTCAAGTATTTTATTAATTTTAGTATATTTATTTATCATATATGTTTACATAACAATTGATAAATTTGAATGGATATTTATTATTGCTATACCATATGAATAATATATTTATTATTAAATTTGATATGACAAAATTTTGTTAGTGACTTAAGATATGATGTACATATTATATTTGAGGATTTAAATTAATTATTTTTTTACATTAAAGAAGGAAAAAATAAATTGTAAGATTTTAAGTTAGCTCATTTATGAAATCAAATTTTCAATCTAAAATAATTTTAAATTTAGACAATGTTGTGGAATAATTTAATTTACGACTTTTTAAATATATTTATATGACATTTTGTCTATAAATATTGAATCACTTAAGAATATTGGTTTATTATTAAAGTTTAAATATGAATGTATTTTTTTTAAATATATTTTTGATTTTTATAGTATTATTTTCATAATTTTTATATTAACTTTTGAAAATAATATTGTTTAATTTTATTTGGATACAATAAATTAGAAAATTAAAAATTATACAAATTAAATTGTAATATAATATTTATTTTTATTATTTTCATATAATATATGGTACATACATATTTAGATCTATGAGCCGTGATAAGTGATATTGTAAGAAAAATTATGTTCCTAAAATGGAAAAATTTGTACAACTGTAAAATCGAAAATGGCATAACATATCTTAACATATTATTACAATAAATAAAAAGTTAAAAGATATTATAATGACCGGATATCGAAAGTAAAAATGGTGAACACTTTTTGCACGACATTACCAATTATTTATTTGAATTCTATAATATTTCAAATAGGAAGCATATAAAAAAATATGAAAAATTGGTTATAATATTTTTGAAAGATGTAATTAAAGTTAGTGATGAAAACTTTTTAAAAATTAGAGATACTATGCCAGTAGATTCCAAATTGTCTTAGATATCTATCGGGTTGGTGTCACTCAATAATATGAAAATATATTAATAGCACGATAGATCTTCAACTCGCATGTCCACTTGTACAAAAATGTGGCAATAAGTGCATCACATTCTTGTACTCCCAATCCATCTAAAAAAAAATTAAAATCACAAAAATGTTGTTACAAAATAATTATTTGTTATTATCGATATTAAATAATTTACTATAACTTTAAAAATAAATATAAACTTGATTATAGTGCTGCAAGTCTAAATCTTCACGGTACTTTGAAATATTTATTATTATTATTATTATTATTATTATTATTTCTTAAATCTAATAAGATCGCCACCTGTTACACAACAAATAATCAAATTGCCAATATAATTTTAAAAAAAATAAAACTAAAAATATCCCAACATGAAATATAATAAATAAAATTTACCTATAACCCTAAGACCTGCTCTGATGTAGAACAAATGTGTAGATAAAAGGCGATCAAAATTGAGCCAGTTTTTTTCATGCCCATATTTGTATTAATTGATAATATCTACCAAATTCATTTGCATTTAGTCAGGTAGCACGACATAACTCTATATATAGTCATGCCAAAATTGCTGATCCCCAGCTATACACATCGACTTCAGCTAAATATTCCAACAGTGGAAGCCACATCAAATGTATATAATTATTAGTTTGTCTTAGACATAGTAGTCCACCAATACAACTTAGAATCCCAACATAGGCAAAGTATTGTATATGGTAGTTCATTGCATCGGCTAGTAAGTGACTAAAATTTTGACTCAACCATATCATTTTTATTTTAAGTCATCTGATGAAGTTTTGTGGGAGAACTTGCCCCAAAAGCTGCGCACAAAAATCTACCCAGTCATGTTGAAAATGTCCTATAACAGTATGTCTTTCAACCCCGGTGAGTATCTGTATATCTTCTATTGTAATTGTAGTTTCACCAACAGAAAAATAAAAAATATATATCCCTGGCCTCCACCTTTCGACAATAGCAGTTATCAATTCAACATTAATTATCATTATATTGATTTGTGACACTTCATAAAATCCTAATAATCTCAAGTAAGGTATGATTCTTTCATCAATATTCCTATAATAACTATCAACACTAGTTTTTCGTGCAAACAAAACATCGTGTTGAATCTAAAAATAAACAAAACTATTAGAACAATATATATAATATATTTAATTTAAAATTATTTAATATTTAATGATAGAGTGGAAATATAATTATAGTTTCACTTCAAACCGCATCAGCTCGGTACTTGCCATGCAAAGTTAGTAGGTCATCAATGCAAGGTTTCAAATTAATAAATTATTCGCTTCTAAAAGGTTCCCTTTTTTTTATATAACCTATATGCAAATACACCAACATGTGTTACATGTGCATATAAAAGAAAATTAGTATTGATTAACTATATATGCAAAATAAAAAAATTTCGCATAATTATAATATACCTATCACATAATATATAAATGAAATAAATATCTCAAATAAATACATATTTCACAAATATAAAATATGTCTATATTTTTATATTACATGAATATTTTATACTTTAGCATAAAATAATTTTATATTAAGATTTCAATTTATATTAATAAAATAATTCTTATATATTATTTTATCACATAATAATTTACATTATTTGATATCATTTTCACCTAAAAAAAGTAAAATAATGATCTTTTTTTGAGTGTCACAAATATAATTAATAAAATAGACTTATAAATTACATAATAACACAATTAAGAATAGTAATAAAATAATATTTGATAACTTCTACACAAATTCAATGGATAATAATGCATTTAATTTATTTAACTTCAATAAAAATATAAATAAATTAATAAATAACTAATCAAATATAACACACGTAATCCATACCAAATGCATGGAAAAATATCAATCACATATTTTATAAACAAATTACACACATATTTTAATAATATATGCAAATTTTAATTAACACTAATATACATTTTTTCATAATATATAAAACTATTATTTAAACATCCAACATTATAAAATATTGTACATCATTAAAAAATATTAAAAGTGATAACTTGCTTTTTTTTCGCGTCTTCAAATTAATTATTAACAAATATCTACAATTTATACAATACTACAATTAAATATTTATAAAATTTATACACTATATAGTTCGGTTAAATATTTATTCCATTTTATGTGATAATCTCATGATTTTATGTGCAACTTGAAAAAAAACAGAGTCACAGAATAATAAATTATACTATTTCTAACCTTTTTATGTGATAATCTCACGTTCTATGAGCAACTTGGAAAAAAAAATTGAGTTACAACAATGGAGACAGGATTAAGAGAGAAAGGGAAGGCAAAATGATGAAGGGTGAAGAATGAAATATGTGTTTATATAAGGGGGTTATAATATTAAAATATTTATTTCAAAAGTCAATTTGATTTAACCGTTCACTTCAGCATCAAGTGACCCAAAAAAATTCTTGCCACGTCTGATAAAGCAATCACCTGCTACGATTTTAGGTGGGGTCACATGAAATTTTGACAATTTGATAACGCAGTCATGTGTAGCGTTTTTATGGTCTACAGTTTTGATGTGATGACGCAGCAGTCTATTGCATTTTTAATCGAAAAATCTTAATTTTCTAAGTACTTTCTTACATGTACTATTTTTTTATTAAAAAAATTATTTAAAAAAATTTTCTGTTTCTCTAATTCTTATACTATTATTTATCCAATAAAATTAGCAAAAATTCAATTTACCTTTTAAATTTTTAGCAACATCTAGTTTGTTTAATAATCAAAATTTGATCCAATTTAGCATTTTATTTGCAATTTTTTGTCAATTTCCCCCATTTTTTCCAAGATAATGTTATTTTTTAATTTTTTCTTATATTTTTACATAATTAACTGTATAATTAATATAAATTTATAGTAGATAAATATTTGATAAAAAATATATTTTAGAGATTAAATGAGAAAAATGACAGAAAGTTGAAAATATTGCACTGATTAATTTAGACCACAAATAACCATTAGGTGAATCAAATGTCATAAACAAAAAAAAAAAGGGCAAACTATTTTTTTTATTATAACAATTTATTCATATGTTCTTATATTTATGGCCTGCTAATGTAATTTTCTGACTCTGCCCATAAGAATAATAAATAAATGAATTTAGAAAGAATTTTTGCATTGTAAATTTATTATCTGTGATGGATGCAAATATAATTCAAATTTAAACATTTGTACTTGTTAGCATAATAGCTCGATTATAAAACATTTATTTTAATTATAAATTTATTATTTATATTGATTTTAATTTTATATATTTTTTTAAAAATATCAATAAATGTGTATTTAAATAAATATAAAAAAAATATGGATATTAATTACAAAATTTAAGACGGATATAGTTACACTTAGATGATGTTTTTAATTGGATCATTATTAATAAACGAGTTTCGTAATCGAGTTGCTTTGTCAGTAAGATATTCAACTGGAAATGTACGTCAACAAAACATCACCTTGGGTTCCGCATAGTGGCGAAGCCACGTGGTAAAGAAGGGGGCAATTGCCCCCTTAATTTTTGAATTTTTTTTATTATATATATAAATAGATCATTTTGCATGATATGTTATATTTTTGTTTAAGTATAATTTATATTTTTACCTTTTTATTTATAAATTTTGGTTTTACCACTGGCTCAGCATATACCTCTCGGACATTTTCAAAATCTGTTCCGGACGAATTTTCCCCCACGAATTCAAGGACTAGAAAGATTTTGGGTTAGTTTCTGGTGAATTGAAATAAAAATAAGTATCCACTGTCCATCATGTTTATCCATGCAACATTTAAAATCTAACGATGATAAGTATAGGCTCCTCTTGATGGAATATGTCATGGTATGCACATAAAGATCACGCAGCGAAAAACAATAAAATTTGATCATACATGCCATACAATTTCATGACAAGAATCGAAACATGCAATTTTAGGGTTTTAAAACTTACAACTTTAGATACCTTTAAAACTTGATTTTGATGATGACCAGCAACCAAGGAGGATATCTTAGCCTTAAACCTTCACCACCAATGCCAAGGAACAACCTTTTACACCAATCTTCTCTATGTTCACACATACAATTGCACCGACGGCTTAAAATCGAAATTGCTAGCTCTCTTTTAAGGTATTGTGTAATGGCTATGGTTTAAAGCTATAAAATTTGATTTTGTACTTCTCTTAGGTTGCTATTACTACCCAAGAACACAAGAAAATGAGGAACAATCCTTTCTCCTTGTGAAAAATTGGGCCAAAAGAATTAAGTGAGAGAGAGATGTAATTCACGCCAAAACCAAAGCTAGGGTTTTTCATGCCAAAACCTAGTTGTCTCCCTTAGGGTTTTATTTCTTTTCATATATATATCATTATCTTTTGGCAAGTGTTCAAGATAATTAATTCAACTTCAATCACTTCCTAAAAATAAGTAATATATATTGATTTAAACTCCTTTGAATTTAAAATTCAAATTTGAAATAAAACACAAGACATTTAATTAAATAAAATCACTTAATATAAATAATGAACATGTGCCGAAATTTCTTGATTTTCATCTTGGAATTTCGGCCACTCCATCTATTATTTAAATTATTTAATTTAATTTAAATTCTTTTAGGCTTTAATGCTCAATTAACTTAATTAATATAAGATAATTAATTAATTGAAATTAAACCTTGTGGGTTGAATTTTTCTCTCTCATGGACCAATGTCCAATAGCAATTTTAAAACCCATTACACACATTAATTTGACTTTAATTAAAAGCCTAAATTAATGCCCAATACTTTACTTAAATATTTTAAGCCTAATGCTTTGTGTGCGATCCTATAGGTCCATTTAATATTGGTAATGAATTAATAAATTAATTCAAAGGCTATATATATTCTCTAGCAATATATTATAGCATTCTAAATTAAATGAAAATGCATATGGCATTTAGTGACCTAATGCAATTTTGCATAGTCTCTTACCCATAAATATCAGAATTAATATAAGGCATGGAATTAGTCATCCTTATATATATTAATTCATTTCTTGATATTCCAGTGACACTGAACTCTCAGATAAACAATGATTACTCATTATTTTATCTCGGTATGGCCATACACTTCCAATTCACTAATCAAGTGGCCGATGATATTTTTCTCTCTTATAGAGAGGGGTAATCCCTTCACTTCTCTCATGCTCTCTAACATGAATTAATACATACCCAAGCATACCCGTACTTGTCACTCTGTTACGAGCACGTTAGGTGTATGTCAAAACACACAGTAATTTATTTAAGAGTTTCATAGAGATTTTAGGTCTAAGAACTCCGATACAAAACTTGCATATGAGAAACACTTATGACTTGTACCATGTAGTGTTCTCATGAGTGGATCGAATCCATATACCATGTTCTTTAACATGTATCTATGATCTCTGATTGACACTCTTGTCCTTATGATCCGTAAGACAGAACTCAACTTATCAGAGAGAGCATACCAGTCTTAATTCATTGTTATTCCCATAACAATGACTGACTAGGAATATTTAGAATGAAGTCTCATTTGTTTCAAGGTCTTACAACTATGTGCCTCACATATGATAACTTAAACTGAAACAACATTATTGGATAGTTCTATCTATTGATATGCACGGGAATACAATAGATAAAACAAATGCCTCATTCATTAACCAAAGTGTTTTATTACAATATATTGGGGCTAGGGCTTACACTAACACCTCTTCCTCCTCTCTTTTTTTTAACCGAACTCTATCCAACCATTATAATAGTTAATAAATGGATTTAAAACGTGTTTAAACAATAATTTATAACACTTGATAAGCAATTCTAATTTAACTCTTTTAAATATTCCTTAATTTTTAGTTATTTTTTAATGAATTTTAACTTTTTATCATGATTGTAATTATTTTGATTTATTTTTATAATTAAATTTAATTTGATTAATTTTTATATGTTGATTTGATTATAAATTTATTGTTTGTATTTATTTTTATTTTATATTATTTTTTTGTTTATTTTTGAAATAATATTGATAAATGAATATGAATAATCACTACAAGAAATTATATCTTTTGTGACAAATTTTTTAGTGACACATAAATTTTCGTCACTAATAATTATCACTTACCGTGACAAATTGGTTAAAATGTCATCATATTATTTATTACTATGACAAAATTGTCTTGTGTCACTTTATGTTTACATTTTCGTCACTAATAGGTTAATTTTGTGACAAAAAATATCTTTCGTCATTGTATCTTTAGGAGGAAAAAATTTTCACTTTTTTTTGGAGGAAAAAAATTTTAATGAAAAAATAATAACTTATTGTAACATATAAATTCGTCCCAAAAAATTTTTTTGACCTCTCTCTCCACTATATACTAATCCTATTAGGGTATGCTTTGGGGCCTTAAAGCTACAACCTCTTTAGAAGTAAACAAATATAAATAAAGTTTTTCTTTAGGAACCAGTCGACTCGACAATGGTGGACTAGCAAGAAATCCCTTCAATTCTTCAAAAGCTTTTTGGTATTTAAGATATTCGAAAATATGGTATTTACGATCGGATGTACTGATGTACTTGGGCATTTTAATCTCTTTAAATCTACTAAGAAGTTTAGCTTCTCGAATTTCTTGGCTGAATGTCGAGACAATATTGCTATCGAATATTAGCTTCTTAGGATGTGCCAGACCGTATTTTTTGACTTATTACAGAAACTACTGCTCATTCCAATCGAATACAAGGTCATCAACTTCTTCTTTAGCTTTATTTGCCAATCTTCTTTTGGAAGTGCACATGTATCCCAAATCATCTCCCAGTTTAGTGAAGGGAAAGGGAGATTGCTTCGGGGTATGGGTTGGATTGTTTATAAAAGAATAGCTCATACCTATTGATGATACCTTCCTCTTTCTCTTGTCCTTTTTATCAGCTTCTCGTACCTTAGAGCACGTGCTAGACCTAAGCTCTTCATTGGGCTCCTCGATTCGTAACCCTGTGTTCCTGCATCTTCTTTTATCTCTTCTTGCACTTTCACCTTCTAATTTTGTTACAGAGATTTCAAGTTGCTTGCCTTTTCGAATAGACCTTATGATGCTTTAGCCAAAGTCTCTAAATACCATTTTCAAATCCTTTATAGTAATGGGGGTAGAGTCATGCTAGGCCATGAACTCCTCATTAAATGCCTTTATGAGATTTTCGTAAGTAGGGGACCTAAGAGGGGTCTTGTCTGTATCATCTCTCCTTGCAATAGACCTAGGTCTTTTGCGATCGTCATTAGAGTGATTATCAGCTCTGGATTTTGGATGCTTGGATTGTCTTTGTGAATCTCCCATTGCTTTCATTGAAAATACTAAATGATATTGCAGAGAATATCTTAAAAAGAGCAAGAGTAGGAGAATGGAGAATCCAGTCAGATTAGCTAACCATATGAGACCTGCAAGAAAGATAATCAAATCATATTGGGAAATACTTTAATTCTTAAGTTAGTAAACTTTTAGAGAGAAAAATTGTAGAGTGAGAATATCTCAAATAGGATTACCTAGGACCTTCAAAAGTGAAGCTATTTATAGTGTATGGTGAGTAGTAAACACCTTAAGCACTTGAGTGCTTAAGCATGTAGTCTAACACAATTGGTGACTAGTTGATATGGATATGCAGCTCATGTTAGAGGATGCAACATTGATTGGGTGCTGTCAGACAATTGACCATACCTGTCAAATTAATCCAATTAGATCGGTATTCTGAAGCTGGGGTTAGGCCTTGTTGCTTGTCTTATGGGCTTAGATAATAAGGTATTATCAAGTGGTAACAATGATTGTATATTAATATATAAGGGTAATTTGCACAATAGGCCTTTGAATTTCATGTCTTATAAGTTATAGAGGTGAGCAAAAAAAATTAAAAATATGGTTAACTGTAAAACATGTCCAAAATTGAATTGATTTTTTTGATTAACCGATCCAATTGATTCGATTACTATTTTTAATTTTTATATTTTCAGTTTTTTGGTTATGGTTTCGATTTTGTGATACCGGTTAACTGTTAGTTTACGATTAGCTGGTTAATAGTTAATTTTTTAGGTTAATCGATCCAATTGACTCGATTACTATTTTTAATTAATTTATCTATTTATTTTTATGCTTAATTTTTTTTTATTTTTTTTTCTATTTATCTCTATAACTTACATAAAATAATACTTAAAAATATATTTAAATTATATTTTTATTTTTATACCTTAAGTTTTTATATTTTCTTATAAAATTTATATAATACCTTAAACTAAATTTATATTATGTCAGTCTTTTTAATGATATAACAAAATTTATATGTAATAATCGATTGACTTTTATATATGTTATTTTTTTATTATATATTATATAATTTAATTATGTTTTTTTTATATTTTATATTTAATATTATCCAAAATTTTATTTGATTTAAAATCAAGCATGTTAATTTTCAACATATATCAAATATATTTTATAATATTAACTATTAATTTGTTGAACATGAATTTTTAATAATAAATTATTTATTTGATATTTTTATTTTAAACATTTGAAATTGAATTAAATTTTTTTTAATATTTTTTATAATTTTATGTTATAAATTTTAATAATTAATTAAAAAATATTAATTAATTAAATTAAAAAAAATTAAAACCGATAAATTAATTAACCGAATGTAAAAATCTAATTAATGGTTAATAATTTAAAAAAATTAATATTAATAAATTGATTAATTTTTTTATTTATTAATTGATTAATTAGTCTATACTTACCCGTAGTTAAAATCGTATAATTTTAATTGTTATAGCTAAAAATATCCCATAATCAATTTCCATTGATTTCTTTCAATTGAGTGATGATATGGATGGTTACTTTTATATTCTCTGACACAATTAAATCCTATTCAGTATTTTATTTCTCCTATAATGACAAAGTTGTAGCCCATTCATTTAACATTTCGGTGCCATTTGAATTGAGATAGAAAAAACCAAATGTTAGATGGCTTTTGATTATGTCAAAAAATGATAAGAAACCTTTCGTGTCACTGTTTAACGGAAAGAAAATAATAAAAACTAATTAATCTGATTTTTTAGTGAAGGTAATTGAAGTTAGAAAATTTTAATATTATAAATTGAAATTAAGTGACTTTAGTGTTAAAGAGATAAAATTGGAGAATTTACTGTGTAAAATACCTATTAATATAGGATAAAATTTTCTCAAAAGTTCTTCACCATTTTTTTTTTAATATATTTTCTGACGTAACGGAGTATGAAAGGGCAAACAGTAAAAGCAGAAAAGAAGAAAATAGAACAGGTGGTGACAGAATCACGTGAGGGGAATCAAAACGATGGCCGAAATCTCTCCGAGACATCCGCTTTGGCCGCTTTCGGAGGATTCCCCGCCGCATGGTATTAACTCAATGAAGATTAACGGCATCAGTTATTTTACCAAAGTGCCCCTCCGTTAAGGAATGTTGTTTGACTTTTAGCGGTTGTTCAGGTCTATTTGAGCTCCAAATCTCAAGTATTTATCAATTTTATAATGCCTTTTTGGTATTTTAAAATTCTAACGGCGTTGCTTTTCATAGTGTCGTTATCATTCATAGCTCATACATCCACACCGTGCACTCCACTCTCCCAAACATAAAAAGCAGTGCACTAAAACTTTCAAAAATTAAATCAGAAAAATCAAATTTATTTATTTCTTAAAGAAGAAAAAAATACTTAATTATAATGATAAAGGTTATATTTTTTTAAATCAACATAAACAATATCAGGAAAAAATTAAAATCCGAATATTCTTTGATTTTAATTGGGAAATAATTCTTGTCCAAATTCGGTTTAGATAAATTTTATAAATCATTCTAATAGTATATTATTATTCATGCATTTTAATTACTATTTCGTTAATTTTTCAATCAATTCTGATTCATTTATCTAATTTAGATTAGGTCTAAATAAGATTTTTTTTCATTGCTAGAACGAGTTTAAATACTTTCCAATCTATGAAAAGAAACCTTCATTGGATCTCACAATTGAAAAATATTACGTTTAAACTAAATTCTTTAGAATTTCAACAGATGAGTTATAGAAGTATATTATGATCCAATCTGAAGCACCTTGGTATAAAAAAACATTATGCTAAAAAATATAAAACTTGATTTCCACGCAATAACGATCTGAAAAAACCAAGAAGAACATTATTCTTCTTTCATACTGTAGTGTGTAATAAAATGTTGTTTATGGAAATTGGAAAGTGATGGTCACGTCTGCTACTTCCCAGCGGCAGACAGTGTATAAACTTTGAATCTCAAAGCATGCAAGCTTAATTGAAGAAACTGAGACATTATTAGAAAAATGATAAACTTTGATGCATACTGATAACCGGATGTATGGAGTGAACACTCCAGAAATATGGATATTATATATTTCATTGATAATATTGATACTTTATTTTTCATAATTATTTGTTTATTTATTTATTTGCATCATGGATCTTTAGCCTTTGGGAACCCCATTATAACGCAAGAAGTTTAAAAAAATCCAAAAAAGTCACCAAAATAATTATTTTAAACCAAACTTTAATATTTTGATAAAACAAATAAAATAAAATAGTACGATGGGAAGACGTGTCCCCCATTTGTGGCGCTTGGCATTGCATTTCTAGTGACCCCATTGCCATAATGTTGGCCGCATTAGAGGATGATGATTCGGGAGACATGAAAAAGACAGTCAAGTGATGGATGGGGCCGATGAATTCGGAGATATTTAATGATGGATGGGGCCGATGAATTCGGAGATATTTAATTTTTGGAAGCCTGAAATTAAATGCAACCTCTAATTGCTTTTGTCCTCTTCCCCACTCCTTTAAAATCTACAGTGTCGTCCTTTATTTTCACTATTTATTATGCAATTGAGTTTCTACATTCCTTCGTAAATAATTGCCATTATAAAAATATGATAATTATTACCGATCAGTTTTGATAATTTAATTATAATTACGTAATTTAATATTAAATTTAAATTAATTTAATATTTTTTAATTATAATAAAAATAACAAAATTAATATATAAAAAAGAATGAAAAAAGTATTAGACGTATGAATTTTAATTTAATAAAATGTGGAATTAGATTTTTAGAAAATATGATCCAATTTTGAGAGTTTGATTGATAAGTTTATGGCGAGCTCATGAAGTAGGTTGGCAGTTTTTTGGGGTAAAAAGAACAGCTACTCCCATCTTTATTCTTTTCGAAACTTCTTGGACACCCGTCATTTTCTCATCCCCCTTTATAAGTGCTGTTGGCTCATGAGAATTAAGTTTAGTTGAGATTTGTTCTAAATTTTGTTGACACAAAGAAATAAGGTATGGGAAAAATATTAAAACCATAAATACGACACGTGAACTCATTCAATGAGCCTTCATTTTTGCTTTTAACGACATACTTTTGTTAATGCTCTCTGCCTTCCTATGAACGTATAAGAATTTTTCTTGCTACCCCTGATTCCATGAATGAACTTATAGATACATTCAATTATAATTTATCATTTGATATATCCGAAATCTAAAATTTATTGTTCCAGTTAATTTCAATTCATGTTGGATAAATTTAAAGGAGTTAAAACGCTTTTTTTTTTTTTAAATGTAGTTAAATGCTTTCTTCCCAATATTTAATGTGTTTTTAATTTGAAACTGAACTCTCACATTAATAAAAGAAAAGATTGCATTTTATCCGTTGAAAATATTTGACATGTGCAAATTTATTATTAAATGTGTATATGAATTATACATGAATTTAATTTAGGTAACTTTTATGGATTTTTGTCATAAGCCAGGGACTTATTACAGATACGGGTTTGGGCTTAAGCCTTTTTTACTCGTGAATTTTCATTCGCATTCAGCCCATGCAACATAAAGATAAAATGTTTGACGGAATTGGGATCAAAGATTGGAATTCATCGTTCGACGCTGTTCATGATGGGAGTACGAAAATCCTCAAAAGGAGTCGAAGAGAAAATTGGTCTGGTTGCAGAGAAGCTCAGTTGCTAAGCATGCGTTTACTTACATAAAATAATTTTTTATTTTTTTTAAAAATTAAAATATTTATTTTTATAAAAAATTTAAAAAACGCATTCATTTATCAATAAATAAAAAATTAAACTATTTATTTTCTATATATATACACATATATTGCATGTTTGTTTATGTATGTATGTATGTATGTGTGTGTATTACAGAAAATAATTTTTTATTTTTTTAAAAAATTAAACTATTTATTTTATGTAAAAAAATTTAAAAAACGTATTTATTTATCGACAAATGAAAAATTAAAATATTTATTTTCTGTATATACACACATATGTATGTATGTCTGTTTATGTATGTATGCATATATGTATATATGTGTACGCGCGTGCGCGTACATTCATACATATGTATATGTATATACATATCTATGTAAATATATGCACATACATACACATGTACGTATACGTACATATGTACGTGCATGTGTAAGTGTGTGTGTGTGTATATATACACACACACACACACTTACACATGCACGTACATATGTACGTATACGTACATGTGTATGTATGTGCATATATATATATATATATAAATGTATATGTATATTTATGTGTATGTAGATGCATATGTATATATGTATATGCATATATGTGCATAAATACATATGTATATATATGTAGATAGATAGATACATATATATATACATACCTAAATACATATGTATGTACATATATATACATATACATACATATGCATATGTTTATGCATGTACATACATATATTACATATACACACACATATACATATGTATGCATATGTTTATGTATATACATACATATATATACATATCCATATGTATATATGTATACATGTACTATATGTACATGCATATACTTATGTACGTATGTATGTGTATGCGCATTAAAATTATTTAAAAAATTTGAAAAATAAACTTTATTAATTTATTAATTTTTTTTTATTTTGAAAAACTAAAAATTTATTTTTTATTCTATATTTTAAAAAATTGATCAAAATAAATATAAACTATATTTTCTGTAAAAAATATTTCTGAAAAACTAAAATAATTTTCTGAAGTAATTTTTTATAAGTAAACAAGTACTAAATGTGTTTTTTGTGCTAGATGAAACGAGAAAAATGCTAAAGAATGAAAGGCAACCACCGGAGAAGGATTGGATTTAGGTGTCCTATTCGGATTTGGTCATGGTTTGACTGTTGCGAGCGTTGCGCTACGCAGCTCTGCCATTGAGCACTGAGTCACCAGATAAACTAATCCAGGCAAAGAACATGGTCGAACCATTCATGATTATATTTTCCAAAAAAAAAACATATTTTTAACAAGTTTCAGATAAAAATGGCAACAGGTACAACCCTACGTACCAGAGATTGTATCAAACTAAAACAGAAATAAAACATATAAATTTAAATTATCATTAGACAAGTGTTAATGCACGGGCATGAAGCTAGTAGAAAATAAATGAGAGCTTCGAATTCCATTATTCAGTAACAAAGCCACCACTGTGGCTAATTTCCCTCCGAGTTCATAAACTATGTATCAATTACATCAGTATCAGTATGATAAGCATAAGCAAGGAGACTATCACCAAGCTCTCAGTTTTTCTCAATATAGCAAAAAACATGTCTCGCTCAGCTAAAACAGTATCAAACTGACCGACATAGATATTGCTCTCTTTACTAGGTAGACTATGTCTTGCTTTAGTCGGTGCCTCCAACCCTATCCCGTGGGATCAATCGCAGCTCAGAACCATGTTTAAGGAAGACATTGCCTGAGGAAATCAAAATCAAGCCAAAAAGAGAAATCGAAAACCAAGTTGAAAGTCAGCATACAGTATATTGCACAACAAATTACAGCGAAAATATTTCCAATGCCTCTGCATATCAACATGGCACACTCATAAGGTGTTTTGATGGCTTCCCAAATACGAATATATATTTGTACAAATCACAGCAGTGAACCCTCAAATGCATCAATTGTGCCACAATAATAATTTTCTCAGACATTTTACAAAACTTTGCATCAGGTTTACTGAAGAAACTCAAAATTAATCAAAGATAATGAAGTCTTTCCAAGAAAATAATATTCATTCAAAACAAGAACGGTAAACCGCTATCAAGAAGGTGCTAATTTGACAGCATCTCTAAAAGGAACCCTTGTCCCATCCAAGCCCCAAGTTCTTTTCCAAATTTCAGATACCTATAATGACACTAACAATTGGAGCTATGCCTAGATGCAAGGTTCCGTCTAACAGAAAAATTGAAATAAATCCAACAGGAAATTTTGGTAGCAGCATCAGCTAAAATAAATCATCATCTATGCATCTTACCATATCAGTGTAATCAAAAGTAAGCTAGTACCATTAGAATTATGGTATAAGATGTAACAATCCTCTCTAGTTATGAGATATTCAGCACTCATGTGGTAGCGTGAAGAAAAAACATAGTACACTAATGTATGCAATATAAGATTCAAGAAAAATAGGTTGACTAGATCTCAAGTTAGGTAATAGAGACAGTTTCAGCATACCTGCACTTTGCTGAGGATTAATTCCTACTCCATCTGTAAGTCAAAACAACATATGTAAGAAAGATTAAAGAATGCAACCTAGTTGACATACTCTCTCTCTCTCTCTCTCTTTTTGTTTTTTGAGATTAGGTGGTGGTCACTGACTAATCTTCATTTTGTAGAAGCTAGAGATTGAAACTAGTAGCACTGAGTTTAAATGCTTGATGATCAAGAATTTAAAGCACATGGAGATTAACACCATCACTTCATTAATGTAATCAAGCAGTTTTTCTCATTTGTCCGGTTAGTTTCAATTATCCATTGCCATCTGAAAAGGGTTGGTCAATTGGCATCCCAACGCCAATGGAAAAAGAGTTGAGATGTATCAATAAAGATCCTTCATAAATTAAAAATTTTGAATTGTGCACGGGAAAAATGCGAAACCAAAACAGTCAAGCGGTTATTTTACGAGTTTTCTGCTAATATAGGGGGTAAAAATAAGCATATCCCAAAACCAATTTCAAAAAGGAAAAGTACGTGTACCCACATCAATTTCAATCAAATCACATATAACATTCACCAAGGTCTAGGAAAACACATACCCAAAAGCAATCGCCCTCTTTTTTTTTTCAAAAAAAAAAAAAGGAATTGAACTGGGAAACCCAAGCATTTTCAGACCGAAAGGCTCAAATAATTGCTTAATAAGACCATACTCAATCTTTACACTACATTGCATACCTTAGTTCGGCTTATAGGCTTAATAGTTCCCTTGTTCCACAAAATTACGATTTTTTAGACTAAAAACAATTTTTTAAAAGAACTTAGGAAAAAAACCTGAAATCTGGAAATAAGCACGGCAATTTTAGGGGAGCAAAAATGAATATAAGAGAGAGAGAGAATTATATGATCGAAGTGGAAAACCCTAGGCATTAAATGGAAGAAAAGGGGAATACCGTTGGTGATGATAGCGCTGGTTTGTGGAGGAACTTTAAATTCCTCAGCGGCGAATTTCAAAACAGCAGTGAACGGGGCTGCTTCTGGTACGCTAAACCTGAAATTCAAAATAATCAACCCAATTAGCCATGATCAAAACACAATCCCAAAACCTAGGAAGAGCTAAATTGAAACGAATTACACATACACTTTGAAAGGAAGCTTTGGATCGGAGGTGAGCGTGACCTTGAACGAGACCTTTCCTCCACCACCGGTCGCCATTTTTCCGAATTGGACTTTGTGCCGATAGATCCTTTTTCTGGCAAGGCGGTTGCTTTTGTGGCGTAATTTAAACGCAACCATGACCCAATAGGCCCAAGCAAGCGAAGCCCATAAATGATTCTGATTCAACCCAATGGCCCAGCTTCTAGTACAGGCCACGCACACATATATTTCTTTTTTTTTTTTCCTAGGACACATAATTATAAAATTTTTGTATTTTTTTATATTTTTCTAAGGAAATGACAATTTATTTATTTTTAATGCAAAGAATTAAATTTTATTTATGTTTAGTAATTATATGAAACCCAAAAAATATCTAACCGTTTGTATTTAAAATTTACTGATTCGACTAACTCAAATTTTTGTCGATCGAATTTACATTGGGGGAAAAATATTTATTTTTAATTATTTAAAAATTGAGTTATATACATAATTAGAATTTGAGATTTTTAATTAAGAAAAAAAATTATTACCAACACATTTCATTTTTTAGAGTTTATGAAATTCGTTTTTATTTGTTAATTTATGGAATCGGGACAGGACAACTGAAATAAATGCCAGTTATTTGAAATTTTTTCCCCATAATATCGCAATGAATGATACTTTTCCAATTGAATGGAATAAAAATGCATTGATTTTTCAGAATATTTTGCGAGTATAGTGGCTCATCTTCCGGCCAGAGTCTCAGAATTTGTGACAAGCCTTCATGTTCGGTTAAGCTTTTGCCCTGACTTTTTGTACAGCCTTGGGTGCTGATTCTTTTTAATGAAGTATCCTTTTCTTTCAAAAAAAAAAAAGTGGGCTCAATGATTGCTATTTTGCTAATGGGCTGGAAAATAAAAAATTGGAATTATATGCTGATATTTTATAGGATGTAACGATTTAATAATTTATTTGCAAACTACACGAATTAAGATTTATGAAAAAAAAAAGAAAAAAAAAAGAAGCCTGAAGTGGAAAAGAAAGAATATCTCGGGTATGACAAGATAGTAAGCAAAGTTAAATTGATTCTTGACCTTGTGTACAAGAAATACAAAAATAGTTGAATTGAAGCAATTAATTTACCCATACAAATTTCCACGTTGGACATTTTTCCAGCGGAGGGAAAGAATAAATCCTTTCACAAGCTGAAAAAGGCAGCCTTAGCAATCAAATAATAAAATATATAAAATCCTTCCCCTAATTATCAAAAAAAAAAAAAAAATCTATAAAATCCAAAGATTAATCATTAATGGGAATGCAAGCAGGAGAATGCCCCATTTTCCCATCATTGATTTTAATCCTGGAGAGCCTCCTTTTGCTCCTCCGCAAACAAGCTTTTTATCATGATATGTGCATACCTGTTGCTTCCTGAAATCATTCCAGTAAATTTATAAAAAGCTATCAATATTAAAAAAAAAAGGATAAATAACCAGTAAAAATGCATTATGACTAAAGATAAAAGGGATTTTATTAAACTTGCAATTCTAGTACCCTTATAGTTCCTGGGAAATTATTATTATTTGATTTTGACATGATGTGAATTAAATACGAACCTTTCCGTAATGATTCGTTTATAATCCATTTGTTTGATCTGTAAAATAATTTGATTAATCGACTCATTTATAATATATTTATAATTCGTTTATGATATTTTATACTATTTTAAATTAATACTTTTTTAGCATGAAAATTGAAAAATAATTATTTTGATAGATTATGCATATTCTTTTAATTTTTATTGAAAAATTTTAAAAAATAAAAAAAATATCATACAATTTAATTTGTTTATAATACATTTAATTATGACTCATCTATATTATTCCCTTCGTTTTTTTATCAGTCACTTTTATTGTTTTTACTAGGATTAAGAAATAATAAATAGTCTTAAATTTAGTATTAAATTGCCTGATTGAAACTAAATTATCAAATTTGATTAGTTATAACTTTATTGAAAAAAATAAATTAAAAAAATAAATTAAATTATATTAAAAATTTAAAAATAATAATTAAATAGAATTTAAATTTTACTTAAAAGTGATAGATAAAAAAGAACGAAAAGAGTATGATTTAAGGTGAGTTAATCCGTATATAACTTCTAAAATTTTGACCCGAATCTAAATCTACCCTGACTTGATACGTTTGCGAACTCTACTTGTCTATTAAATATTATTAATTCAACCAAAAAACGATGAAAATAGTAAATTAAACTGACCTCTGACCACAGAAGGTGACAACATAATCAGTACCAGAGCAAGTAAAAATGCTAGTAGGATCATCATAAGCATAACTATAAGCAGTGGGGCAAGCCTCCTTAAATTTCTTGGAATAATAAGTTGGTTGGCACACAATTGGATTCCCATACACTCCTCTGCAGCAATACTCATCTGTATTAAACACATCACATGCACTTCTACAAGCTATCACTTTCCCGTTCGATTTCGTTGCCAATTCCGATGGGCAGCTTGATCTTAAATCTGAATCACACCCCGCTATGCTGCAATTCCCCTGCCCGTTAATCGGCGTCACTACTAACGGCACATTGAACCCGTCTACCAGACTCACGTCGTAGAAATCTACTGCCGCCAGTGTGAATTCCGCTAGTGTAACTGGTGTGACCCCTGATGCTTTGCATTTTAGGTCTGATCCACATGATCCCGTTAGGCATGTTCCGTTGCCCTTTTTATCGAATTTGCACCCTGTTCTTCCCCATATCCGCCCGCTCCATCCCACCGGAGCAGTGAACACGATGGATTGGCCGGGTTTTAATAAGAATCCACCGCCGTTGAAGTTGTCGCCGGGTGTTATTCCTGGCCATACTGTCTCTTTGCAGTAGTTTATTATGGTGAATATTCTGGCACTTTCGCTCAGCTTTGTCTCTTTAGAAAAATGAAAATTATATTAGCAGTCATTAATGTTAGTGGAAAGAACTTAATCAACCTGTCAACCGTCTACCAACTAATTAGAAACTGTAATTTAAATTTTTTTTTAATACATGGGGATTTTTAATTGGCTCATCAATTCACGTTGATAGGATAAAATTTTAAATTCTACCCAAAAAATTACTTCAAAAAAATATTTAATATTGGAAATGATAATAGGAAAAGGAAAATATATTGTATATACCTAACGAAATGACGAGTAGGATGAAGAGAATTGGTAAAAGCCAATGGAGATTTGCCATTTCTATCTGTATGTTTGTCTGGTCCCTGTGGGGATAAGAAAGATTGAGCATTGGAGCTAAAATATAATGAAAAGAGGTGAAGAATACGTGCAGAAGGAGAGATGGTAGAATGAAAATAATAATAAAAAAACATTAGTTATAGCGGATAGCAAGAAAGTTTTGGGGCAAACATTTAGATGATTCCTTTCCCAGTCGTTTCATGCAAGTTTATTCAGGTTCCATATTCTTTCCTTTTATATACTTCTTTCGCCAATAGATTCTGTCATGCACGTGAAAGAATTTGATTGGTAATTTCGCTTCCCATTGTTTGAAACTTTTTCGGAGAGAACAAATTAAGCATTGTGTATAATATTCTTGTACTTTTCATCGAAACTTTCAACTAATCTAAATTACAGCTAATGCATTTGCTATGCACAATTCCACTTTTAGAGAATTATATGAAAAAAATTGACAAGTACAAAAAGTATTGAAGAAAAAAATTAAATTATGTTACATAGGGGCTACATGAAGAAAACCTGGAATCTACTATAGCTTCCTTGCGTATTAAGCCTAAAAAAATTTGATCAGTTTATTTCAACTTATTATAAGGTTCTATTAGCATTTAAAATGAATTTAACTTGATTAATTAAAAAGGCTCATGAATTACGACAGCGGGATTTTTTTGATTTGGTGTAAATTTTAAAAATAATTAGAAATGTGGTGCTGCAGTTAAAAATATTAGAAATTTAATGTGTTAAAAAAAGTACTATCTTTGCCATTTTACATCAGCGTAGGACCCAGTGTTGGAGGTTAAAAATGAGGATGAAAAACGGCACATAAAGTTGCCATTTTTTCAATATGTTAAAACGATGTTGTTTGGCATCTGAAATGAAATTCTGACACATTGCTGGAAAACAACACATGTAGTTGCTATTTTCTATACACAAAAACGGTGTCGTTTGATTTTTGGATTAAGTGACAAATTTGGGACTCTGTCAGTGGGACCTGCCTGACATAAAATGATAATCACTTTGCCGTTTTCTAAATTTAGTTTTTAACGGAAAAACCGGGTCAATTTCACCCATGGTCACTGAACTTAGGCCATATTACCCAAAAGTAACTGACTTATTTTTTCTAACATAAATGTCACTGAACTTAGTACCTTTTTTCATAAAAGTCATGTTCACCGGTTTCCGGCGACGATCTTGGCCGGAATGCTGACGTGGCACGCCACGTCATCCGCCACGTCAGCAACCCTTGCCGAAATGATGACGTGGCACGCCACGTCATCCGCCACGTCACGTGAAGATGCCACGTCAGCCGCCATGTCACCTGTTGAAATAAACAAATGAGAAAATGACACATGTCAACCAATTTGCCTTAACCAAATCCAAATTGGGTCATCCATCCAAATTAGGTCTTGCTAAGGTAATGGGCCTCCAACCTTATAAACCCATGCCACTCCCTTTCTCTTTCCAATGTGGGATATGGGAAGTTTGAGAACATGATATTTTCATGGTTTTTCTAGCTTTTTTAACCATTGAATCCATCACATTTTCATAATTTTTTTTGCTTTAACCATTTCTAATTCTTTCATGGGATGTGTATGTGATGGTTAAAGCCAAAAAAATTATAAAAATGTGATGGATTCAATGGTTAAGAAAGCAAGAAAAACCATGAAAAAAGAATAATCTTCTCAAACTTTATTTTTTCATGGTTTTTCTTGCTTTCTTAACAATTGAATCCATCACATTTTTATAATTTTTTTGGCTTTAACCATCACATACACATCCCATGAAAGAATTAGAAATGGTTAAAGCAAAAAAAATTATGAAAATGTGATGGATTCAATGGTTAAAAAAGCTAGAAAAACCATGAAAATATCATGTTCTCAAACTTCCCATATCCCACATTGGAAAGAGAAAGGGAGTGGCATGGGTTTATAAGGTTGGAGGCCCATTACCTTAGCAAGACCTAATTTGGATGGATGACCCAATTTGGATTTGGTTAAGGCAAATTGGTTGACATGTGTCATTTTCTCATTTGTTTATTTCAACAGGTGACATGGCGGCTGACGTGGCATCTTCACGTGACGTGGCGGATGACGTGGCGTGCCACGTCATCATTTCGGCAAGGGTTGCTGACGTGGCGGATGACGTGGCGTGCCACGTCATCATTCCGGCAAAGGACTGCTGACGTGGCATGCCACGTCAGCATTCCGGCCAAGATCGTCGCCGAAAACCGGTGAACATGACTTTTATGAAAAAAGGTACTAAGTTCAGTGACATTTATGTTAGAAAAAATAAGTCAGTTACTTTTGGGTAATATGGCCTAAGTTCAGTGACCATGGGTGAAATTGACCCCGGAAAAACCTGTAGGTACACGAAATTTACTGTAAATTGTAGAGCACACAGTAAATGACAGTTTATAGTAAATTTTGTGCTTGCTGCAACCTACAGTAAATCCCGTGCCTGCAGCGGAACACCGGACTTAGTAAATTCTTTTTTTTTTGAAATTCTTGCTTTAAATACCAATATTCAAACTTCTTTGTTACCTTATGCTTCCTTCTCATCTTATATGCCTCGTTCTCATTTCCTTCTTGCTTTCCTGTTCTTTATTTATAGATGTGGCAAATGGGCGGGTTGGACGGATTTGAATTGGGTCATTAATGGATGGGTTATTAATGGATTGGATTATTAATGGGTCAAAAAATATGAGTCATTAATGGATTGGATTATTAATGTGTTGGGTTGATTTGGATCGACCCATAGATGATATCCAATGGGTTAATACCCATAACAAAATCAAATTTTGAAGGGAAAATTTGTATTTTTATAAAAATTATAAGAAAACAATACAAAGTTTTTACACAAAAGTAATTTTCTTATTTAGTTTATATAAAACCAAATAATAAAGAAAAAAATTACTTGTTGGGCTAGGCCATCTGTACGGCCTAGGGTGAGCACAAAACCCTAACCCTACAAATACTCTACGGAATTTAAGTAACAGAAAATTTACAAAATCATCCTCATTTGCGGAGGCGGCCAAGTTTTCTTTTCCTTCAGAGGCCAACGCAGCCATGTTGGGGTGAGTGTTTCTCTTGTCAGCTACTGCAATTTGATATATGAATGCAAGAAGTTTCAATCTTTCTTCAGTTTGTGAAATTGGTTCTGTGCACGTTGCATTGGGTTTTAAAATCTACATAAAAATCAATAACTTTTGAGCAGTGAGGATGGTGCCATTGCTGTGGAGACAGCTGCACAGCCTCTGGGAGAGGCCATGGACTTAATGACTGCATTGCAGTTAGTGTTGAGAAAATCACTAAAACTGAATTCGTTTTGACAACCCACATAAAACACCCAATGGGTCAAGATCTTTGAATCTTGAAAACACCCATTGGGTTAATACCCAATGGGTTAAAAAGTGAAATGGGTTAATTTTGGGTTGATTCATTGGGTATTGGGTTGAAAAATAAAATGGATCAATTTTGGATTGACCCAATGGATATTTATGTGGATTGGGTTGGGTTTGGGTTAATTTTTTTTGGGTAAATTTGAGTCGACCCATGGGTTTGAGTCAATTTTACCAGGTCTACTTATTTATAATCATTTTATTTTTCTTTCCTACTTCTTATTTTCCATTTTACATTCAATTTTCCATTTCAGTAGTTAATTTTCGTGCTAGTAATTTTGTTGAAGTTATAGTAGAAAATTTTATTCAAGGTTGAAAAAAAGGTAATGTTATGTAACTATATTATAAATTAATTTTGGTATTTAAATTATAATTTATTACTAACTTTATTTTAATATTTAAATTGTACGTGTTGTTAACCTTGTTATATAATTCCGGTGAATATTATGAAAGGTAAGTTCTTATTATTTAATTTATTTTGAAAATATCTTTAGTTTAAGTTAAAATAATTAATTTGTACATGCACCTTAATTTATTTAACTGATTGTTTATTTATTTTTACTATATCAATCATATAATTTATCTGAAAAGGTAAAATATATAAATTTAATTGAGAAAAATATTATTAGATATTGACATATATATTATGACCCACTTAAAAATTTTTGTTTGCATGATTTGCATATAAATTTGATAATTGATAATTTATCTCTTACATTTTTTTTATTTATATTTACAAATTTGATATATACAGTTGATGCATATGTTATAATTTCGTAACAAAATAGTAATATAATAAATGTTAATTTCATAAAAGAATATAATTTATTTCAACCTCATCCTATAATATCGTAAAAAAAAAGATAAATGTTAAAAAATTTAGTTTTATATAGCATGTATTCTTGTGAGTTTTAGATGAAATTGTTAATTGACTATATATTTTTAATTTTATTTAAATTTTTATATTGTTATTAGGGAATTCGGTATAAAAAGGTGATGAATGTATTGTTTTTTTTTTTCTAACAAAACAATATTATGAATTGTTAATTTCATAAACTTATATAATTTATTTTAACTACAAAAAAGAAGAATATAAATAAAATCTAAATATTAAAAATATTATTTTTATATAATATTTATTTTGATGTATTTTACATTATAAATGGTATACACATATTTAACTATAAGAGCAATGATAAGTGATATTACAAAGGCAATTGTCAAGCAAAAATGAAATGATTTGTATAGCAGCCAAATTGAAAAGGGCATAACAATATGCGATTATATTATTAAAATAAATAAAAAATTACAAAATATTATAATGCAAGTATATCCCATAATAGAAACAAAGATGGTGGAAGGATTTTGGATGGCAGTACCATCACTACAAAAAAACTGCTAATTAGCGACGAAAAATTCCGTTGCTAATTACCAGAATTCCGTCCCTAAATTAAATTAGCAATGCGGCGACGAACAGTCGCTAAAAGGCCAGTAGTGAATATATTAGCGACGGATTCAAAATCAGTCGCTACTTTTTTCCGGCGCTAATTTATATTCCTAATTAGTCGCTGAATTATAATAATAATATTTAGCGACTACATTTTTCGTCGCTAATTATAAATTTATTGTAAAAGTTAGCGACGAAATATTTGTAGCTAATTATTTGTTAAATTCTAACGTTTGTGCAATAGCGACAGTTGCTGTTGCGAATCCGTCGCTAAATTATTGTATAATTTATATATATATATATTAATAAATTCATTACAAATATAGAGTTAACATAAAAAATAATATATCAAACAAAGTATTGTTTATATAAAACAGAAGTAATTAATAACAAAATATCCAATCTAACATAATAAATTCGCTTTCTTATCCCAATTTTATTATTACAAATAAGAAAACTGCAACAAAAACTAGCAATAGGAAAAGGAACTTGACAAGCAGCTCATCATTAGGATTTTTACCACCTCCAATTCTAGGAAGGGATTCCTCAAGCTGTTCCCTGGCATTGTGCATCATTAGCAAAGAAATCATATATTGACTAGCTTAAAAGCTAACCAAACAAACTTCAAAGCAAATCCCTCACTTTAATAAGTAACAAAAAAAAAAAAAAACAAAACAAAAAGGAAGACAGGAGAGCATTGTAACAACAATAAGCCATCATTTCAAACAGTCAAAGATTCAGCATCACAATTGACTAACAGATACTGCCAAAATTAGTAAAATAAAACCTAGACAATTATAGATGAAACAAAGTATAGTAAACTACCTATAGTTAATTACTTCTCAACAGTTTTAACAGTCTAATCATGGCATTTGGTAACTTTGTCTAATTTGGTACCTGGTAACTTTGGCCAAGCAAAAGAAGGGATAGAGAAAAATAAGCAAACTAAAGAAATATCATAAAGAAAGTACACAGGAAAATAAACATATCAAAGATAAAAGTTCACAGACCACAAGTACAACTTTCTATCAATTGAAAGCTATGCAAATTTTGCAATTTAATAACAGACTAACCAATATAGAACTACAATAAATAAGATAACTAATAAAAATTAACTAAAATTAGGAAAATCAAGTCAATATAGATCATATATCCTGTGCAAACTGATGTTGAAAATTATCTCACATTCCTATCCTGGTAGCTTTAATGATGACCCCAATCATACCCTTTATTAAAACAAAACATATCAAAGGTAAATAACAAATTTATTACCAAATTTATACAAGCAATTTTATTTCTTCATGATTGTTTCTTTATTTTACTTCAATACCGTTTGCTGTCATAGTCTCATAATAGTCCAATTAATATTTTCTAACTCAGTTTATTATCCAACTTATGGATTTCTCATCAATCATATTGTTCACATCATATATGACTTACAGATTCCTAATCATATTTTACACTAGTCATTATACAGTCATTCTAATTCACATAGTTGTATCTTAACATCAAGAGATCATTCAATATTCTCAGGATCATTGTTGGTACACTAATTTAAAATACTCAATTTATTATTCACAACGATTCAGGTGGATTAATTGATCCCTTTAATATACAAATTTTTGATTCAAACTTAAATTCATTTTCCATGTTCAGATTGATTTCTATAATTCTTGACACCATAGTGCTGTATCCCTGTCGTTTACAATCTTAGTTTATCAATTATATTCATCATTGGCATCGTTTTTACACATCATATATACTTTTAAAATAAATTAAGCTAATCCTAATACCAAGGACCGAATGTAATTCATTTACATTAAATTAGACAAGTGATATAATATCATATCTTTTCTAATAAACTTTGTTGCTGCACTAATGTCAAATATTATCAAACCCACTAAAAGCATTAACAACATAAAATTTAATTTTTACTTAAATTAGACTCACAATTAAAGGTAGATAGTTTTAAATCAAATAGATAAAATCCATAGTTAGAGCACAAAAATAATTTCCTAATATTTATCAACAGGCGATCCACCAAGCCAACAGTAAAGTGACATTCCACCAACTTACTTTCTCTTTTAAACATGCTTCTTCAGGTGTCAATTTAAAATTAAACATTACATACAATATGCATTATATTCATTTCTCCAATATTTATAAAGAAATTTCACAATCAAACTATACCATCGTTTTACTGTTTAACGCTACATGTTATTTGTGCCAGTTTAACAAAATTTTCCGAATTAAATGCATTTTACAAATATTATTATTTTTTTATCATATAATATTTACAATCATAATCTGCCAAGGCTAAATTTGCATTTTCTAATAAACGAATTACAAAATTCAACTTACGAACTTTATGATTAACAGACTTTAGCATTCTAATTTGACACTATATATATGGCAATTATAACATTTAAATCATAACCAAATCAAAGTGATCATCATAATCTTAATACTTAAATTCCTATAAACTAAAATTTCTCTAACCAACAATTCATAGGTTAAATTTTAATCAAAATTTTCGAAAATAAATTTGGTAATCACATACTATTTAGTGTCGAACTTCTGAATTTTTCCTCATTCTGTCCATTTTGATGCTCATTGGAGCTTCATCGGATCCTCGCTGGAGCTTTGTTGGTGATGTCTCATGCAGTCATCTCGTAGATCGGGATCCCAGGATCCCTTTTTTGGTGGTCACGCGCTCCGATGCCATGCTATTTGGTTAAGATCTGCTAAAAAAGATGTTGCCTTCTCCTATTCCGATATGTTTATTGCAGGTGTTTGGGAAGGGAGAGAGGCTACCAAAGCAATCACCTCGCCCTTAAGAGCTCACCAACGTTGTGCATGTCATCGGTGGCCATCATAGCTCACCGGAGAAAAAGGGGCTACGATAAGGTGAGGAAGATCGAGGTTGGGAAAGGATGCAGCGAGCAGCGATTCGACGAGCAGGCCGAGGGAATGTCAATAGGCAGCGGGAGAAAATGCTGATGGGCGGCGGGAGGAAATGCCGATGGGCGACGGAAGGCCCGATCCCAACCTCCTGATGAGGATTTAATTGAACCCTTAGTCTCACTAGACTGCGTATAGTATGAGTAGGGTATCGTTCCAAAGGGAACGGAGTAAATTTTATATTGACGTAATAACAAGTAAATGGATAGGTAACAATTTCAATTAAAATCATGCAATTAATGTAAATACTAAACTACTTAAAATATATTAAGTTAATTTTGGATAATAGATTACTCAAAAGATGGGATAAACATACATTATAACCAAATAAACAAGTTCATCTTTGAATTAATTATCAATTGTATGAATGTAGAATTTAGCCAAGATTCTTTAAAGCAATTCTCATTGTCAATAAAGAATGTTCTTACTTAGAGTCTATAAGCATTCTCATGTCATTATAGAGATAAATAAAAATCATGAAGTTCTATGCCAATTCTTTAACCCCTTAAAGTGAATTCCTTATCTCTAAGTGAATTCAATGCTTCAAGTAAATTCATTTAACTTTCCATCAAAGAATTCCAACTCTCATTGTGAATTAAATGACTAACATACTTAATATGGTGATCAAGCATACTAAGCAAATCAAAGCACTTAAACAAACTTAAATCATACTTCATACATAAATAAAATAAACATTCAATAGACAAAGATAAGTAGATGAATAACAACTTAAATTAAATAGTTATAATGTATCAAAAGAACTTAGCCATAAACAAAATTACAATAAAGATGAAATAAGAGACAAGAAAACATCACTCCCTAGAGTTTACTTTCTATTTTGACCTTCTGATAAATCTCTTATTCCTTTGGCTTTGCTCTTTTGTCATCCTTTGAAAACTAAGTAAAAAGAAAAATCCAAAACAACTAAAAATGTTCTTAAGTAAACAGTCAAAGAATTCTTTAATTTTTTTCCTTTCTCTCTAGAGTTTTTCTCCCATATATATAGAGCTTGACTCTATAGATATGCCCCTTAATAAGTCACGGAAGGTTGCTCTGAAAGGACATAATGTTTGGCTGAAAATTCGGGTGCAATAGACATGACGTTTGAGAAATAGTTTTCTTGTCCGACTCGTGGACACCCTCACGAGTCGTGATCTTTAGCTATTCTTCTGGACTCGTGATTTCTTGCTTTAGTCGTGATTTGTGCTGCTCTCCTTACTGAGTTGTGACTACCTTCACGACTCGTGAACTACTGCTAGGACTCGCGAATGGCTTGCTCTTTCTTCTTTACTCCTTCTCCACTCGTGAGGCTCTTCACTAGTCACACAAAACTATCCGAGTTGCGAACCACTTCACTACTCGTGATCTTTTTCTTCAAAATTTCACCATCTTCTTCCTTTTCTTCACACTTCACCAATTTTAACCTAAAAACAAACATAAACACATAAAAATACATATAATATTACATACTTAACTACATAAATAAGAGAAAAATACACATAAAAAGATAGACATTTTACATGACATCAAATTCCCCCACACTTAAACCTTACTTGTCCCCAAGCAAGAGAAAAGTGAGAAAATTTAATCTCAAGTCAAACTAAGTAAGTTACATTATAACGCATTGCTCAATTGTCACTTAAGATAAGATTGATATGAATTCAAATACCTTAACACTCAAAATATTAGTACATCAAGACTTAAAACATGCATCTTAAATCATCAAGTAATCTAAATTTACTAAATTCAACATCAAGAATATAAAGTCTCAAGACTAACCATACTCAAGAGAGAATAGTGATCATAAAGCCTAAGATCCTAAGACTATAGTTGCCTTTTTGGACAATTAAAAAGCACACATACCTTTAAACCCATCTCATGGCATTTTTAGACTATATTTTTCATCTTTTTTTTCTTCTTTTTTTTAGCATGGGTATACTTTTAGACTTTATCCCATGAATAGCAAGAGAATTTAGTATTGGGTGCGTTTTACGCTCCATCCCATACTTTATTAAGCTTTTAAATATGCATCTTGCTTTATTTAGTTTATTTGTGATCATCTTTTTTTATATATATTAGTCCTCATCCATTATTGAAAGGCTAAAAGTAAGTATTATGGCTATAGTTTCCATGAAGCAACTAAAATCCTAAAATCTTAAACTAAATGAGCATATTCTAACCTTAAAGCATAGTTAATGAAGAGACTAAATAACCTAAAATGTTTAAAGAAGTAAAAAGAGATAACTTTAAAAACATAAAACACATGCCAAAAATCTTGAAAAACTAATCAAATGAGTATAAAAGGTAAATGAATCTTCATAACAACCTATATTACATACAATATGAGCAATACTTATAACAAAACTCACTATAAAAGTTAGTCTATGTAAAGAAAAAGATAAACAAACAACAACACACACAAATGCTCCCCCACACTTAGAACACACATTGTCCTTAATGTGGAGAAACAAAACAAACACACAAACAAAAAGAAAATTAAAAATAAACAAAAGCATAGAGGAAAGAAAACTCCCCTCAAAGTCATGGTGAAGGTGGAGGCGAAACAATCACATAGCCCGATTGGGCAATGAAAGCGTCCACCTTGTGCTCAAGGCGGCGTTGACTATGAACCAATTGACTTGTGGTTTATTCCAATGAAGCCAATTGACTTTGGATGGAGGATTGATTGTGTAGCAATTGATTGAACATGGAAGTGGTGATATTCGAAGAAGATCCAGTAGTTGGTGTGAAAATAGGTGAATGACTAGGTGTACCCTCCATAGGATCATCACTTTGCCCTAACTCCGTTGGCCTTGACTCTTCCAAAGTACTTTCCATAGCAGCCACGTGGGGAGTAGAAGTGCTTGGTAATTCCTTCCAACAAGAACGATATACAGGTGGTATGTATTGGAAGGAATTGTTAGTGACTTCTCCTCTTACAAATAAATGCTTAGAAAAATATATGCATGGAAGTACACCATCATAAATACGCAAATCAATATCAATTCCCCTAGCAATAGCAGCTATGACATGACCATGTGTGATAGGGGACTCCGGACGACTAACACAATTCAACAATTGTTTGAAAATCCAATAAGACCAACAAATAGACTTACGGTTATGCACACACCACATCAAGAAAAGTTCATGACTTGAAACTCTATTATATTCATGCTTGTTGAAGACAATGGAGGCAAGAATCTTATGCAAAATCCAATATTTCAAGTCCGATATAAATATGGATTTAGCCTCTCTAGCCCTATATGGTGTAGTCAAACCAGTAAGAAAGGTCCAAAAATCATTAGGCCTATAACTCTTAGGAGGAGTACATAATCCATTTGGGCTAAAGCCAAAGATACGATGCATTATGAAATAAGTAAGATTATGATCAACACCATTCAAGCAAAAGTCTACAAGCCTAGGATTATTAGCATTTTCTTTGAAATTTGTGTAAAATTCCAAGACCAAGTCAGTATAGAATTGCTCATGCATATTAACAAACCTCAAGAGACCACATTGAGACAACATCTCATTCACTTCATCAAGAACACCCACATGTTCAAGCAAAGAGTTAGGAAAATACTTACATTGAGATTTTGCTCTATCTTTAAGAACAAGGAATTTGTTACCTTCATGAATTGAGGAAAGAGGGAATGGTGAACCAAAGTCTATCTGTAAGCTCTGAAGTGGTGGTTCATCTCTTCCTTGCTGACCCCTTGATGCTGAAACGTTCTTTGTCCTTACCATGGTTGTTAAAGAGAAAATGAAACAGAGAAGCAATGTGTAACGTGAATGCAAGGAAAGGAAAAGAGAAAAAGATGTTGCAGAGAAGGAAAAACAAATAGACAAAAGGAAATGCAAGTTATAGTTGAAAAAAAAATGTACGAGAGGAGTAAAAGAAAGAGAATGTAAAAAATAGAAAAGGAAACCAACTACAGTTTTTATAGAAGAATGAGGGAAAAATGAAAAGGTATGTCGTTTAAAAACCCTAAATAGAATTTATAACCGTTCCCTCTCTTAAATGTAAGTTAATAAAGGGTAGTTAAGGGGTAGTTAATTCATATAAAAACCGATAATACTCCTAATTAGAAGAAATAAAAGTAAAATAAAGAAATAAAAATGAAATAGAAATAAAATCAGGAAGGTAAAAATCACGACTCGGTATGCTTGGAATAGTAGATCACGAGTCGGCATGTGCCTCATGACTCGTGAAGTATAAGGCAGTTGGTATGAAGGAAGCAATGTTCATGACTTGGCATGAACATCACGACTCGTGAGCCTTTCCCTTCTGTACTACACGTGATACCCTTCATGACTGAATGGATGAAGCCTCTGGAATACTCGCGAACATGATCACGAGTCGTGATGCACTCGTGAACATGATGTATTTCTCTGCAAAATCTTAACAACTTGATCCAAAAATTAAAGTAACAAAGAAGAATAAGCAAAGGAACATAAAAACTATATAAAACATATAATGTAGTCTACAATCACACCATAAAATAAATAAATTCAAACTAAAAGAACTAAGGAAAAACAAAAATCATATTAGGAGTATGCAAAAGAAGAATTCATCAAAGAAACTTTGTGAGTAGGAACCAATGCATCACCAATGAAATAAGGCTACAATCTATGCCCATTAACCTTAAAAACCTCCCATTTATCATTAGCAATATCAACAGCCCCATAAGAAAAAACTTGAACAACTTTGAAAGGTCCCGACCATCTAGACTTTAATTTTCCAGAAAATAGCTTTAATCGAGAATTATACAACAAAACCATGTCGCCAACTTGAAATTCTTTCTTTGATATATGTTTATCATGCCATGATTTAGTTCTTTCCTTATATAACTTGGCATTTTCATAAGCATTCATACGAAGTTCCTCTAACTCTTGTAATTGAAGCAATCTCTTTCTACCAACTTGTTACATATCAAAATTTAACACCCTAGTTGCCCAATATGCTTTATGTTCAAACTCAACTGGAAAATGACAAGACTTACCATAAACCAATTGATAAGGTGTAAGACCTATAGGAGTTTTAAAAGCTGTTCTATATGCCCAAAGAGCATCATCTAACTTAAGTGCCCAATCTTTTCTTGATCTAGAGACAGTTTTCTCTAAAATCCACTTAAGCTCTCTATTACTAATCTCAACTTGTCCATTAGTTTGGGGGTGATAAGGTGTAGCAATTTTATGAGTTACATTATATTTTTCTCAATAATTGCTCTATAACTTTATTGCAAAAATGAGACCCACCATCACTAATAATGGCCCTAGGTGTTCCAAATCTAGGAAATATAACTTTCTTAAGCATCTTCTTAACCACCTTGGCATCATTAGCAATGGTTGAAATTGCTTCCACCCATTTAGATACATAATCTACCATAACCAAAATATACCTATTTCCTAAGGAACTAGAAAATGGTCCCATAAAGTCCATACCCCAAACATCAAATAATTCAACTTCCAAAATACCATGTAAAGGCATTTCATTCCTCCTAGACAAATTTCTCATTCTTTGGCACTTATCACAACTAAGTACAAAGTCCTTGACATCCTTAAACAATGTAGGCCACCAAAAACTAGCTTGCAAAACCTTGGAAGCTGTCTTAGAAACCCCAAAGTGACCACCTACAACATAAGAATGACAATGAGCCAACACCTCACCAACTTCTTCATGAGGAATATACCTTCTAATCAATCCATCAGCACATCTCCTATATAATAAAGGCTATTCCCAATAGTAAAACTTCACATCATGAAGGAATTTCTTCCTTTGCCTATAATCTAAACCATAGGGAAGTATACCATTTACTAAATAGTTTGCTATATCGGTAAACCATAGAACTTCCTTAGAAACCACACTAAAAAGATGTTCTCCATGAAAAGATTCATCAATAGGTATCCCATCATCATTATCTTGCAAAACACATTGGGTTAACCTAGATAAATGGTCAGCAACTAAATTCTCCTTTCCCTTTTTATCCCTTATCTCCCAATCAAACTCTTGTAGCATTAATATCCATCTTAACAATCTAGGCTTAGCATCTTTCTTACTCAAAAGGTACTTAAGGGCAGCATGATCAGAATAAACAATGACTTTTTTCCCCACAAGATAAGACCTAAATTTATCAAAAGCATTTTATCCCTTACTTTCTGATGGGAATTTAATTGAACCTTTAGTCTCACTAGACTGCGTATAGTATGAGTAGGGTATCGTTCCAAAGGGAACGGAGTAAATTTTATATTGACGTAACAACAAGTAAATGGATATGTAACAATTTCAATTAAAATCATGCAATTAATGTAAATAATAAACTACTTAAAATATATTAAGTTAATTTTGGATAATAGATTACTCAAAAGATGGGATAAACATACATTATAACCAAATAAATAAGTTCATCTTTGAATTAATTATCAATTGTATGAATGGTATGAATGGAGAATTTAGCCAAGATTCTTTAAAGCAATTCTCATTGTCAATAAAGATGTTCTTACTTAGAGTCTATAAGCATTCTCATGTCATTATAGAGATAAATAAAAACCATGAAGTTCTATGCCAATTCTTTAACCCCTTAAAGTGAATTCCTTATCTTTAAGTGAATTCAATGCTTCAAGTAAATTCATTTAACTTTCCATCAAAGAATTCCAACTCTCATTGTGAATTAAATGACTAACATACTTAATATGGTGATCAAGCATACTAAGCAAATCAAAGCACTTAAACAAACTTAAATCATACTTCATACATAAATAAAATAAACATTCAATAGACAAAGATAAGTAGATGAATAACAACTTAAATTAAATAGTTATAATGTATCAAAAAAACTTAGCCATAAACAAAATTACAATAAAGATGAAATAAGAGACAAGAAAACATCACTCCCCAGAGTTTACTTTCTATTTTGACCTTTTGATAAATCTCTTATTCCTTTGGCTTTGCTCTTTTGTCATCCTTTGAAAACTAAGTAAAAAGAAAAATCCAAAACAACTAAAAATGTTCTTAAGTAAACAGTTAAAGAATTCTTTAATTTTTTTCCTTTCTCTCTAGAGTTTTTCTCCTATATATATAGAGCTTGACTCTACAGATATGCCCCTTAATAAGTCACGTAAGGTTGCTCTAAAAGGACATAATGTTTGGCTGAAAATTCGGGTGCAACAGACATGACGTTTGAGAAACAGTTTTCTTGTCCGACTCGTGAACACCCTCACGAGTCGTGATCTTCAGCTATTCTTCCGGACTCGTGATTTCTTGCTTTAGTCGTGATTTGTGCTGCTCTCCTTACTAAGTCGTGACTACCTTCACGACTCGTGAACTACTGCTGGGACTCATGAATGGCTTGCTCTTTCTTCTTTACTCCTTCTCCACTCGTGAGGCTCTTCACTAGTCACACAAAACTATCCGAGTCGTGAACCAATTCACTACTCGTGATCTTTTTCTTCAAAATTTCACCATCTTCTTCCTTTTCTTCACACTTCACCAATTTTAACTTAAAAATAAACATAAACACACAAATTGGACATAAACACATAAAAATACATATAATATTACATACTTAACTACATAAATAAGAGAAAAACACACATAAAAAGATAGACATTTTACATGACATCACCTCCCCTGCTCCGCTCCTTTCCCGATTCTATCTCCTCTTTTTCCTACAAAATTAGCGACTAAAATATTGTCGCTAAATTTTCTGGAACTATTTTCATGAATAAAAAATTATAAACGTTAGCGACGGAAATATTCGTCGCAAGTCCGTCACTAAACATGAAGCGTATACTTCTCGTCGATAATTAGCGACTATTTATTCATTCCGTCGCTATTTAGTCCCAAAAAATAGAAAATATTCTCCCCACGATGAAAATAACGCCGTCACTAATTGACAATTTTTTTGTAGTGCATTAACTTATTGAAAATCTATTATGAAAATTTAAAATATGTCTCATGTGACAAAATATAAGGAACTAGTACTCACATTTGTGAAAAATGTTATTAAAATTAGTGAAAATGATTTTTTAAAAATTAGAGATACAATCCATGTATTTGAAAGAACTTATTGCATCACTACAAAAAAGTGCATTTTACCGACATAATTTAGCAATTTACCGACGGAAAATGACCTTACCGACGGTTTTTTAATATTTTACCGACGGAATTGATCCGTCCTTATAACGTGCGTATTTACCAATTTACCGACGGAAAATTTCATCAGTAATATTACCGATGGAGTTTACCGACAGATTTATAAAAAAAATTTTTTCGGTGCTTTTATTAAAAATCCGTAGGTTAATTTCGTCTATTTGACTTTTTACTGACAGATATTCCATCGTAATCCGTCTGTAAATTTAATTAATAAAAAATATTAATTTATTTAAAAAAACAGCGACGAATATATCCGTCGGTATTTTGTCAATAAAATAAAATAATTTATTTAATATTTTTTGCAAAAATTATATATAACCTTTTACAAAACACGATAAATTCAATACAAAAGAAATATAAAATTTAAATTGAATATATATATTAATTACTAACTTTATTATATAAAAAATAAATATATACATTATAACTGTTGTAATGTATATAATATTTTGCAGTTGTATACAAAACTATTTAGCTGTTATGATGTAAAGAAGAGACACCGAATGCTTCTAAGATGTACCACAAGTGGATGGATCAATAAAATCCATATTGGCCACAAAGGCAAAGGCCAATCTGCATGGAAAGATACACGCAATAAGCATAAACCAAATGAAAAATTGATTTGAAGATATAACAATAACCCTAAAGTAATTGAAAATTTGATAAAATGAGTATTTCAAGCAAAAAGTAGCAAGCCCCAATAGGATAACTAACGGCAAAGCAGATATATTTGATAGGTCCCATTTTTCATCAAACCTTCTAACACCCCACGCAGAAAAAAAATTACTACAACAAAATATTATCGAGAAAATTTTCAAGATGCATGCATCATACTATTTGCTGACATCATTATTTTTGGAGTTTAATCCAAATTTTGAAGCAAAAACTTCTACCATATTCTTTGTTCAAATGAACTAACCTAAAAAATATAAGTTTGAGCCATTTTAGATCTCTGAAGGTGCATAAGATTTTCAAGTCATTAAATGATTACAAGAACTTTATTTCAATGAGAGCCACCATGCTTCAATAACTAGGAAGTACATGCATGAACTCCAATGCGCTTAATTTGACTGAGTTCACAATTTTCGGTTTGCATTTCCAAAATATATCATACACATTTTCAGTAAGATGACAACTTTAGTCCATTGGAGTTCCATATGAATTCACCTGAATGAATATTAAAAACTCTAATGCATGTTCTGGCTGGATTTCAAATGCACAAGGTAACTGCTCAATATAAATGCACCAGCACCAAATCTAGCATTCAATTTTCCCATATAAAATGTGTGACATTTAGTCAGCAAATACACTCAATTTTAGTTTCTCTAATTTCATATAATTTCAAATGCACAAGGTAGCACTCAATTTTAGTTTCTATATAATTTTAATTCTTAATTGCATTTTACCAGTAACTTGATCGATATAATACATCAAATCGAGATAATATAGAAGCACCAAGAACTGAGATCAAAATAATAATTGTATCATTAAAACTAGACAAGTTAACTAAAATTAGTCTAATTCTCTATAGAGCATTGAAACGAAAACATATAACAAATTCTCTATAATAAACTTTCAGACAAACACAATAACGACAATAGTACAATGTTGTTCTTGAACTGCTACAATTAAAGAATAAATGAAAACGTAATAGATATTGCAAATCAAGCATACCTAGATATAGCTCGTAGTGGTGGACTGCAGCAGTGGAAGATAAGTTAGACTACAATAGTAAAGTAGTCTACAGAGGTGTGAGCATTTGGTAAAAGATAATAATAATTGTCAAGTGAATTTCATGCAAAAGTATCATGTATTTTATGCTGAACTCAAATGCTTAGTAATGTGTATGATGACAACTACAAAAATACGCATGAATTACCTTTCCAATGACAGGAAAAACCAGTACTCGCAGGCAACATATTTGATTCATTTTACATAAAAAGTAACTGTTAGTATGCTAAAATATGCTTGATTAAACATGTGTCTTAATAGGAAATATAGAAGGCGTAAATATATTTTATTTTTTTTAAAATAATATTCATATTTAATAGCAGTAATCCAACTTTGCAAATTTATCAAATAAACATAAATAGTCAAATACTTGTTCAATTTCACGTCCATCAGAAACCACTTGATAGAATCTAACTCATGAGCTAGTTTAGGCTTTCGAGCAAGGATTCCTTTGGCAAAATGAAGGTGATTGCGAATAGCTGCAAAATATAAAGGAGTTTCATTGAAGGAAGTAAGAGTGAGTACTCTATCCAGGATAAATTCATCTGCTTGAAGCAATGCTTGTAAGGCATGAACATCTCTTTCAAGTGATACTTTATAAAGAGTGATAAGCTAATAATTTTCGATGGAGATATTCAAGTTTGCTACAAAAATGATCTTCTTTGTATACATGAGGCACTAAATATGGGTGTTAAGTTTTGTATTCGTGAAATAAGATGACTTTAGTTCACTAGATATGATGGTTTAATTGTCTATTTGAGTGTTGACTTGAGATGACAAATAGATGTGCAATTTATTTTCTTATTTGAGTTTGAATCTGTCCAGTTATTTAACATGATAATATATTCTTTATTGTTATAAAATATATGTTTCACATTTTCTCCATTTAAAAAAATAAAACATGTGATATGCTCAATAATATATTAAAAATAAGAAATTATAATGCCATGTGATATTGGTATGCTCAAAATAAAACACGTGATATGCTCAATAAGTCTAAAGTCTAGGGATTTTGAGTGTGTGTCTGTATATATATATATATATATATAACTTGTAATGGCTTTGAACTTTGGGTAGCAATATATATCTTACCGGCCACTTGCACATCTTTCATGCCATTCCCTAAATGTTTATTTATTTATAGACAACCTGTACAACCAGAAATTTCAAAATGCTAAACAAATTCCAAAATCAAATTAGAAAAGTATCATGCAGTAACAGGTAAAATTTATAGACATCCAATGGATTGGATCAAATCATAAATGGATGATTTTGTGAATGATCAAGTTTTAATGTATTATCTTTTTGGAAGCTGTAAAAATTTTAAAAAAAGTGTAGTGTACTATCTCTTTTATCTTTAGATATAATATCAGAATTTAAAATTTAAAATTTGATTTTTTTCTGTATAGAAATTCAACATATCCAAAGAATTTTCAGCTACAATTCTAATCTAGAAAGTAGGAAGAAAATGGAGTATAAAACCTACGAAGCAAATTACCTTAACAGAATTTGTCTGTTCCCCAATGGGCACAATGGTTGTATCAATTTATGCTTCTTCAACTTTTTAAATAAATGAAGACTAAACACATGACAACAAAATCAACGTTAGTGCCTATTATGCACAAAACATTTCTTAAATGAAGTCAAAGGATTTTCAGATTGTAAATGCAAAAGTTATTCTCTACAGAACAATAATATTGTGAAGTCACAGCACATACCTCACTTGTTAAATATTACCCAAATTTGGTTTTGCAGTTCCGGGTCAGAGGGTTGAGTATGCATTAAGTTCCTGCTCCCACCCTTCTCTGTTATTGATCTGCTAGGGCATGTTGTTGGAGTCTAGTTCTCTGTTAATATGCCATTCATAAAGAATATTTGTATAAAGAGCATAAAAGTAATTTATAAAAATTAGACAAACTAAGTAACAGCCACATCTTATTATCTTCAATTTTCTTATTATCGTTAGCATAAGTAATTCTTTTGTGTTCAATGTAAATACTCCAATCATTTTAAAAAGTAAATAGGACAATAATAAATATGAATTATGATATTGTTGATATAAATAATGTTTTTCCTTTTATTTTTGGCATTTGAATTAGATTTGAGTTACCTTGAACTCTCCCCATTAAAAATCCTTCAATCGTTGGCTCACCGACTTCCAATTTATCCCAATGGGATCAAGTTCAAGCCTGAAAATTTCAATTAACTTCTCGGAACATTTCCTCGAAGGTTCCAACCTACAAGTAATCACATGAAAAATCATAGTAATTTTTTTTTTAATTTTCGAGAACTCACATTTTTCCATGAACATAAACAGTATTTTCCTCAATAACAGCTTAGGAACAATTAAGATATAAAAAAACATTACAAATATAGAAAATTGTAAACATTGACCACACTAGTAAGGCTAATGCTATGTTTCAAAGTGAAAGCAAGAAAAAAGAAAACAAGTTTGAAATAACTTAAAATAAAAAACAGACTAGCTCAATAAAATAATAATTCATGAATTATTTTTATTTTCTCACACTCATGTTCAGCTCATAGAGAGCTGTATAAATAGAAGTACAAGGTTTTTCCAAAAATAAGAATAAGAGCTATGACTATCAGATATTACATTTTATTGTCAATTGACTGGACATACATTATATGTCAATTAGTTGGTAGGCTATAAGGTGCAAATAACGTATAATTAATGCACACCAACAAAGGTAATAAATTAACAACCTCTAAGAAATATTAGACTCCTAAATTACACTGATCAAAATAGAAAGATGTGTTAAATGGCATTCTTCATTCAATAAAAGGCCCAGCAGATCATCAAAATTTATAGGTTTCACACAAGCATCCGAACCCTAAGTAAAAGATTTGAAAGCAGATTTGTATAAAGCCATCATATATACTTTCGTTTTCAACAATATGATCTTTGTTACTTATATATATATATATATATATATATATATATATATATATATATATATATATTCGTTCACAATTCGATAAAGAAGTGATTAAAAAATGAAGAATATAATCTAGCTAAGAACCCATATTTTTCTCGTTAATACCAAGTAGAATATACTAAGATTCTTGTGAGCCAACATACATACTTTTGTTCTCAACAATCTGATCTTTGTCACTTATATATATATACCACGAAGCGAAGCTTGATGAGTGAGGAAATAAACCTCACAGAGAAATACATGGAAACTCAATTTATGGATTTGCACTTGCTGTGAATATGTTTGGTGGTATGTTTTTCTGTCGCTAGAACAAGTGATATACAGTCAAATAATTATTAATAAAGAAGCTTTTATATACATACAGAGAAAGAGAATAAAGCATTATGCTTTTTTCTTATAAGCCCAAATATTATTCATAAAGAAGCACAAAGAAACAAAGGCTGGATACTTATGCCAAACCAACCAGCAGCACACAGATACAAGCCAAACTCTCAATACCCACAACAAAATTAAGGCCCAGCAATTAAAAAACTATGACCTAAAAACCAAAGCTTGCAATAAAACATCAAGATCATAAATCTAGTCCTTCAGCAGAAAGCACAAGCTTCCATCCTAAAGATCGAAGGAATTAAGAACCTTTTCCTCTGCACTTCACTAAACCCAACAGGAGAACAAAAAAGAGAGAGCACAAACAGGCATCAAAGAAAAAACTAATGATTTTATTGATGAAAAATGCACAACAACAATACAGAAATCCAGAGCAAAACAACTTAGCCTAAAACAAAAGCAAACTAACCCTTAAAAAAGATAAAAAAAAACCAAGGTAGCAACAGCAAGGAAATAAAACCAAAAAAGGCTGAAGTTAGCTTGAGCTTCTTGGTTCTCCTTTACCCCTGCAAAACATGAATCTAAACATAATAAAACTCCCTATTTTTTTTTAAAAAAAAAGAAAAAAAAGAGCACTTTCTTGAAAACCCATTAAAGCAAACGTAAGAATAGGGATAGTTGTTTCTTTTTTTGATAAGCCAAATGAGTGATAATAAAAAAGGCTACAAAAGAGCCGAAGAAAGCAAAAAATAATAAGGTTCTGACAGCTAAAACTAAAGACAAAAGCAATCCAAACCGAACACAAAAAGAACAACAAAGGTTCGTACAGAATGCTAAGAAGATGAAGAGCAAATCAGGCCCTTCAAAAAAAAACCAAGGCTTCAGCACAATCGAAAAACAACAAAAGAACAAGAATAGAGATCAAAAGACATACTTACTAGAATGCCAAAGAGATGTGAACGAAAGAGACCACAACAGAGGCCGAGGATGGAGATGGTGACTGAAACAAACGAGGAGAGAGGAAGATCGGACCGCCGTTCACTAGTGACAGTGAGAGATTATAGGACGAGATGATGAGTGGGCAATAGGGGGGTGAGGATGGGTGTTGGAGTAGCTGTTTATGAAAAAGGAACTCAGACAAATGGGGATTATTTTGCCCTAAATTGTTTTATTATATATTTTATTAATATTAAATATAAAACATTTATTAATAATTACCGACGAAAATAAATCGTAGCTAAAACTAAACCCCTTAGCCCTAAAAAATTTTCCCCACTTACTTACCGACGGAGTATAAATCCATCACAACATCTGTAGGTAAATAAAAATGCTTGTATTACCGACGGAATTTCCGACGGTACATCAATTAATTGAAAAATTTATTTACCGACGGAAATAACCGTTGGTAAATCGGTCGCTACCATTGGCACCAACATTTCCCGCCAATAATACCGACGAATTTTTTTTCCGTCGGTAAAAATGTCGGCATTTATCAAATTGATTTTTTTACCTACAAACTATAAGTTTGGTCGGTAATCCGTAGGTAATATATTACTTTTACCGACAGAATATGCCCGTCGGTAAAATCCATTTTTTTTTGTTGTGTATGTGATATAATTATAGCAAGTGGCCTAAATATTATGTACGTTAGAACATTTAGAAAATTAGGTCTATATCAATGAAAAAGTTAGTATATTAAGTTCAAATGTTCCTTACCCAACAAAAGGATATTCCTTTTCTGTGAAGTTCAGGTTTGTGAGAGTCCATCTTATGGCCACTGTGATTAAATACATATATATTTTAAGTGACCGGTTGTGAACTGCATTGACGTTTTGGCAAGTTCTATCCTGAATATTTAATTACAGATGATGATTTCCTTTTTTCGGTCACATTCTAAAGTGATGGTTACCAACTACTAAATATAGAACATAGAAACCTTCTCTCTGGATTTTAATTGCATGTGAAGTACTGAATCTGTTCAATATTAAGTTGGGTTTTCTGAAATGCAACTTGACACATTAGTGCGGTTTGGGTCACCAGAACATTATGATCATAAGATGTCACCAAGAACCGATATGACTTAAGTTGATGGTCACGAAATGTAGAGGTGACTTCTTTTCAACAAATTGTTCGTTGATTATTTTTCTTGGAAGTAATTGCCATTATGCACTCAGTGAATAAAGTGTAGTGATGTTCTTGTGGCACTGTTTAATGCTTTAGCGTGTGCAGGTTTATTAGTAAGTTTCCTGTATAATATTTCTGTACTCAGCTCAGTCAACTGAAATGTTTGAAATGACCTCACGATAATGGATGTCAATTATGGGAATAGATTTCTGACCCTCATAGTGCCTGAAAACTCTATTTTTTATGGTCAAATGGAATATATAACAGTTAGCTATACTCTGCAGACTAACAAACAATAGGAAGTTATTCAATGCATTAATTCTTCAGTTTGATAAAACAGTGAGAATTACGATAACTTTGATGCTGTTGGAAATGGTAATGAGAGATCATACGATTGTATGGTGGATCCACCATTTCATGGGTATGTTTCTGACTCTTTTATCTTGTGGATATCTAATGTACAGATAGCAATTTTCCAAGTTCCTGACTCCTTGATATTGTTTTATCCGGTGGACTGAAGGTATGCAAAGCCATGGGTGGACCTTGATGTGGGTAAATCCTATTGCCTGTTCTTTCCATACTCACCAGAGCATTTGGCACATGCAGTACCCAGATCAAAGGACGTGAGACCGTATGTCTCTGTTTCCATTAATGCTTGACTCAGAGAAGCCAAGCACATCTCTGGATCTGCAGCTGCACTTTTTATTGGAGGATTTTCCATATTGGAGGTGGATAAGGTAATTATTTGTAAGACTGGGGATGGAATGCGTGCATACATGTATAGACCTGCTGCCGAATACTTTGTTTATTGGTGAAAAAGCAAGAGTCATCAAAGGTTTAGATAACACCTATTTGAAATTGCAGCTAGTATAACTGCTTGATGCTCTCTGTCTGTTTATAATATGGCATATGCTCTATAAAAAGTACTGCTTTTATCCGGAATTGAAGTCCAATTGTGCATGAAATTGCCATAAAATATGTAAAAGGTTATGACAGAATGAAAATGGCTAATAGATCACATAACTTCTTATTTGTATGTTTGAAATTTATGACAGATGACTGATTTCCTGATTGACGATTTTTTTTTTTTAAAAAGAAAATGAAAATCATTGATGATGTCTATATCAAGTACTAAACCATGTAAGCTTCACATTAACTTTGCTAGAGTTTCTCTTCTGGAGCTGTTTGCTCATTTTGAAGTTTAAAATACTTGGTTTGAGGTGAAATTTCCGTTGCTGGATATTATTTCCAATTGTAGGAGCAATAATGGAACAATACATTAGCCCAAAATTTTTTGAATTTTACTCGAAATGATACTAACAATTTCTTTTGTACATTTTAAAGCATTTATTTTGTTTTGCAGGAACACCATATCTGGCCCTGGTTAGTGTTATTTTTTCTGTATAATTTTTTTTAATCGTGGAACGGTGTTTCAGACGGTACTGTTAATTTATTTTATTATTGAAAAAGAAAAAATTAAAAATACTCGAAGTAACATAGGCTTTCTCTGGTATCTGCAACTATGATTTTATTTAATTTATTGGTTGCATATGCTCACCAGATATTGTTAATTAAAATATGCTTGTTTTTTCCTCTTTAAGCTGAAAAGTATTCACTTGCATGTTTTCTCGAAGTTTCTAGTTATAATAATCCCAATTCTTGTTCTTTAAACATTTCATGAATGTAATTCTTAGAATTCCCTGTCTACTGCAATATCTGCTTCCCATCGTCCAGACAAACAACTATTTTCTTTTTCTTTTTCTCACGAATTATTTTGACTTCTATCATATGTAATTAATTGATATGAAAAAGAGCCTTTCTTTATGGATGATGTGGATGCCATTGAGATTGTTTAATAAATCCATTGCTAAATATTTTTATTTTCTATTTTTCTGTATGAAACTTTATGGATTTTATATGTTCTACCTTTGCAATAGTATCTTTCTGGATTTTATATGTTCTACCTTTGCATTCATGTGCAAAAGTTTTTCAAGCTGAGTGCCTAATTGTATATCATTTTCTGGGATTTATAAGCTGAATGTGCCGTCTCTGTCCTAGTATTATTGGTCGTGATGATTATAGCTGCTAGAGTGCTTGGCAATTGTTACATTTGTTGGTGGAGATGAACCAGCAGATACAGAACGATCTATGCAAATCACGTGGCAAGTGGTCTGCCCTAAACTGGGCTCTAATGTATGTATCTGGTTCTATTCTTTTGTCATCTGTTAGCCTTTGATAATGCAGTGGCGTTTATAATCATGGAACACAAAAGTATAAATATTCATGTAAATTTTTTTAGCTGGAGTCAGCTGTCGTATATATGTTTATCTATTATTGTATGTATGCAAAACTGCTATCTATTCTTTTAATAATTTCTGTTATTCACTTTAGTTGTTCACTGTTTAACAATTTGTCAGACTTTATAGCTTAAGTTTAGCTGAATTTTAAGCCATTAGTCATTACCCTCTAATAATAATGCAAACAATTGCAAATAACCGAGAGAATCCAGTTTTGCAAGTTGATGGATCAATTACTTCTGATCTAGGGCTTGCTCAAGAAATTAGAAGCGTTGAAGTGTAGAATGTGCCCAACACCGATGGTGGGTTGGACTTTTTTAATCAGATGAAACTGAGGTTTCTAAATTTCAAGAAGCACAGATATCTGTAAGTAGCAATTTCATGCCAATTACATCTCTTTTGATACCTTTTTTGTCTTTTTATTCTCATTATTTTTATATGGTTCCTTCATGATTACGTGTCTAATTCATTCCTTTCGTTTGCATGAGCACATTATGATGATTTTTTTCTATTGTTTGCAGCATGGGAGGTCTGGTTGCTAAGCAGATACTGCACAAGGCAAGGGCAGAAAAAATTAACAACCTTGTGAACGACACTGTTGGAATTGTAAGCTCCACTTGATGATTTAATTTGATCTTAAATTGCTATGATATTTTTTCTCTCTCTCTCTAGGTTGTATTGAACTGTTAGATTGTTTGATTTTATATTTTTGCTCTGATTGAAGGTCTTCTATAACTGCCCACACTTTGGGAGCAAATTAGCAGACATGTTAAATTGGGTTTAGATATAATGGACTGTATTTTTCTCTTATGGTTTCTGTGGCAGGAAAATTGATTATAATTTCAAACAGTTGTCCACCTCTGTGGAAATCTAAGATTGAGTATTATGCCATGCTTGGAAAAATTGGAGCCCATCATTATAGTGAAAGTAAGTATTTTTGTTGTTCAAATTGAATGATTTAATTAAACTGTCTTTCGTTAACACATTTAATAGGTTGTGTATTTAATGAAAATTGAAAAGATGAACTTAACTGGAATGATATTTCTTGATCAGTCACAGCAGCCTTTTAGTTTCCAATCCATGTTAAGTGGAAGTGACAAGCAAATCGAAGTATTATTTATAGGGCGAAAGAGGCTTCTGTGGCCCTTTGGTTTAGCTTTTCTTCTTCTTCTTCTTCTTATTATTATATATAAATTTTGAATTTAACTTTTTATTGGAGCACTGAAAGGATAAACAAACCAGTGGCTGGATTTTTTGGTTTTAATACCGTTACAGTTTCAGATTATTGGGTTTGGCAATTTAACACATTGGATTTGGATATTCTCTAAATCAATGAGCTCCACTATACATTGTTTGAAATCTGGAGTGCATTCACTTTTCTTTTCTTTTCTTTTCTTGGATTAATTTTCACCATCTTGTTTATTTGACTATTGTCTTTGATATTCAAGTTTCTTGGCCACTTTAATATTATTAATTTGTTTGGTGCATTGTGATTAACTAATAATTAATTGCGAATTATAGGACAAGTATAGATTGGAAGTAATGTAATTAGATATGGAGATAGAAAGAAGTTGAGATGACAGGCAGCGAAAAAAATTTGACGGTGATGGACTGGCAGAGAGGTGGGAGGAGTGGCAAAAGGTGGAGGTGATGCGGCAGGAGGTTGATTTGGCTCCATCATGGAGCTCTGAATGGTTCCTCGGCTCCACTAAAAATCTCCATGCTATAGAATTGTCTGGTGGTCCAAGATGACAGCTTTCTGTTTAGTAGTAAGAAAATCTATTCATATGCTATTTTTTTTTTAATCTTTTGACCGTGTTGCTGTTTACATAGATCTTTTATTTTTGGTACTGTGATTTACACAATACTTATGTAAATAAAATTTTAGATAATTTTATGTATAATAATATTAAACATTGTAAATAATATATACTTGTATTGATATTGCTTGTATAGGAGTTAGAATGTATATATTGATTTTGAATTATAATATATTTTTTCAATTTAAATTTTACACTTTTTGTATTGAATTTATTGTGTTCAATTTGGCCTGAATTTGGCTAGAACTATCTCAAAAATGCAAAACAAAGTGATTTAGAAAACCCTGTCCTCTCACGAGTCGGCACCACTTGTGACAAGTCGGCACACTCAGCCTCTCTCACCAGTTGGCAGAGACCCATTCCTCCTCATTTGCTTTTTAAACACTAGCCTTTTAATCTAAAGTATCCAACTGTTGGGTTTCAAAAAAAATAATTAAAAAAATCGCAACGGAAAAGAAAATCCATCAGGATCCATGTAATCCAATTGAAAGGATGTAATGATTATTAACCTCTCGAAACGTAGACAAATCGAATTTGCAGGTTCGGCCTCACACAAAACGACACCCTGTACTGGTATCCACACGCGAATATGATGAAAAGAATCATCCGGGGTGCTAACTCCATTCCTTGGTGGCTAGGTATAATTTTCTCTTCTTTCTTAAATTTATAGGAAACGAATTTTCTCTCCTCTCTAAGTGATAGCTGACACCCTCTTTTTGTATACTTAATTAGGGTTTAAAATATACATATCATTATATATATATATAGAGAGAGAGTTAACCTAACCCTAATTTAGAGAGAGAAAATTTCAGACCCATTTTTCTTATTAAACTAAGAAATACTTTATTTTTTATTTAAAATAAGAATAATAATATTAATCTTAATTATTATTATTATTATTATTATTATTATTATTTTATTTATTTTGAATTTTAATTTATCACAAAATAAAATTCGAAATGTCCAAACAAACTCTTAGTCTATTCATCATATTCTATGTGTGTGACCTAATAGGTTCATATTATATTGGTAGTGGTCCCAATTTCATCATGGGCCCATAAGTCATAAGTGGCCTCTAGTAAGATATTATGACTATCCAAATAATATGAATATAGATAATTTGATTTTAACCTAATAGAACATGTTAAAATTCTTTTGTCACACGATATCTTATTTAAACATAAGTCATGGTCCATGTCAAACTTATATAGTCCAATCATATAATTTCTCGATCACTAAGTAAACTGATAATATCAAATGATATTGATCGCTCCATCAATTCATTTGAGCACGGTCATGCATTTCGGAGTCCTACTTATCGAGGGGTCTAATAGATATCTCTCTCATAAGAGAGGAACAAATACCTTTTTGATTATTCATTATTCTCTGCATGATTCTCATCATGTCCAATCATAACTTTTATAATCATCCGATTAAAGATAATATTTGATTATGTCAAAATATAATGTTCGTTATGTAGGATACTGTAATAATCTCAGGTCTAAGAATCGATAACATAATTATTATGAGATCACTGATGACATTAACCCATATAGTATCTTATAGCGAGTCTATTCAGTACTCTATTCTTTAAAAAGTACCTATAAGTTTAATTCATATCACCATATATAATCATCGCATAATTATAAATCAAACTCATAGTAGTCTTTATTTATCATTATTCCTTTAATAATAAATGACTAGGGATAGTCAAAATAATATTAGATTGTTATTTACAAACATTATTATATTGCAACATGCCAACAATATAATAAAATGAAGAAAAACTCAATTTTATAAAATGAAATGCAACATTACATAAATGATCAAATGTTTGGCCTATGGCATAACCACTAACACCAAATGCACTCTAAACATGAATTAGGATTAAAAGAACTTGTAAACATAACTATACTAATTTGCATCCTAACAATATGCTTGAATATAAGTGAATGTATGATTAAGAATGGATTTATGCCTTTGTTGAACCTATTTATATTAATGTTCATGCATAGTATTGTAATTCACTTTGAGAAAATGAAGAATTGTAACACAACGATGATTCTGAAGTTGTGAATAATATCACATTAGATAAAAAAATTTACCAAACGTCAATTTTTTGATCCGAGAATAGTTAATAGTTAACTTTGACTAGGTTATTAAGTTGAATCAATATTAATTACGACAATCATGGTCCATGTCAAACTTATATAGTCCAATCATATAATTTCTCGATCACTAAGTAAACTGATAATATCAAATGATATTGATCGCTCCATCAATTCATTTGAGCACGGCCATGCATTTCGGAGTCCTACTTATTGAGGGGCCTAATAGATATCTCTCTCATAAGAGAGGGACAAATACCTTTTTGATTATTCACTATTCTCTGCATGATTCTCATAATCTCCAATCATAACTTTTATGATCATCCGATTAAAGATAATATTTGATTATGTCAAAATATAATGTCCGTTATGTAGGATACTGTAATAATCTCAGGTCTAAGAATCGATAATATAATTATTATGAGATCACTGATGACATTAACCCATATAGTATCTCATAGCGGGTCTATCCAGTACTCTATTCTTTAAAAAGTACCTATAAGTTTAATTCATATCACCATATATAATCATCGCATAATTATAAATCAAACTCATAGTAGTCTTTATTTATCATATTCCTTTAATAATAAATGACTAGGGATAGTCAAAATAATATTAGATTGTTATTTACAAATATTATTATAATGCAACATGCCAACAATATAATAAAATGAAGAAAAACTCAATTTTATAAAATGAAATGCAACATTACATAAATGATCAAATGTTTGGCCTATGGCATAACCACTAACACCAAATGCACTCTAAACATGAATTAGGATTAAAAGAACTTGTAAACATAACTACACTAATGTGCATCCTAACAATGTGCTTGAATATAAGTGAATGTATGATTAAGAATGGATTTATGCTTTTGTTGAACCTATTTATATTAATGTTCATGCATAGTATTGTAATTCACTTTGAGAAAATGAAGAAGTGTAACACAAAGATGATTCTGAAGTTGTGAATAATATCACAGTAGATTAAAAAATTTACCAAACGTCAATTTTTTGATCCGAGAATAGTTAATAGTTAACTCTGACTAGGTTATTAAGTTGAATCAATATTAATTACGACAATTAAGCAACGAACACTTAAACTATTGATCGGGCAAGAGAATTAGAATTAATTTGGAAATTTTGAGATACCTAAAATAAAATCAAATAAATAAATATAATATATATAAATAAGGGGTTGAAGGGGAAATTAGATTTTTTTTAAATAATAAAAAAAGAAGAATAAAAATAGACAGTAAATAGAAGGGCGAGAGAGAACATATTAGGAAAAAAAAAACAAAGAAGGAGAAGGGGAAGTAGATCTTCCCTCATCAGTAGGGATGATCACAGGATGGAGAATCCCCGTCTTCGGTGGAGAACCGCCCTGAATTGACCGAAAAATTCGCAAAAAATTTTCCGGTAGGGATGAAAATATGAGAAAAGTATTTTCCAACTTAGAATTCGGGACGGAGATGAAAATTGTGGTTCCTATTCCGAAATTTTTTCGTCTCTGAAATTTAATTACTAAATTTATATAATTTAGTTTTAAATTATATTTAATTTTAATTTTATCAATTGTTAAAATTTATATTAGTTTGATTTGTAATTGAATTTATATTTTTAATTATTAAATATTATATTTCAATTACAATTAATTATTAAATATTATATTTTAGTTATAATTAAATTTTTTTAAAAAATAAAAATATTTTTAATGTGGGGACGGGGGAAATTTTTTTTCCGTAATACTATTGATTCCCGCTCCACCCTTGCACGGAACAGTAGGTGGAGAGACACTCTCTACCCTCGTCCCGCCCTGCGATCATCCCTACTCATCAGGACTGACGTAACTCCATCACCGGTGATAACTTATGGCACCCCACTATGACAGCAAGCCACTGTCGTCTCTCCCTTCGTTCTGCCATCTTTGCTTTTCTCTTTTTATTTGTTAAAACTCGAAAACTTTCCCATTATTTTTTTGATCAGTTTGATGTCAAGCGGCGACCTGAATGGCACCAGTGAACTGCTGATGACCAAGCGAATTGTTAGGTGGTCTTTGTTCCCCCTCACTCATCGACAATAGAGAGATTGGGAATGGGTATGCCGAAATATTCCAGCCCCGATTCCAATCAAACAAGGCAGTGTTTGAGCACGTGACTGCCTGCAGTGAGTTTTTTGCGCTCTGAATTTTACGGTTGCAATGGCGGAGCTCCGGTGACTGGCCCACAGACAATGACTTGAAAAATTTACCTGAAATTAGAGGAGAAATGGCTCTAAAATTAGCAAGTACTCCTTTAAATTTATTTTTATCTAATTATCCAAATTATATATATGCATGTTAGGATTCGAAAAACTAAAAATTTCCAAGTATACTAATAAATCGAAATAAAATCATAAATTTGAGAGTTTATAATTTAAATTACATGGTTTATTAGCCTAATTAGCTTGTGGAATTATTATTGTCTGTGTAAATGTTTATGGAGTAAAAGTTTGGGAAGTGACTGTTAATTGATTAATTTAATGAAATAAATGTAGTTTTAAGTTCAAGAAAAATGATTAAAGTGGTTGAATGGTTAGAAATTATGGGTCGGAATAGGTGTTTACTTAAGGTATGAAGATGACGGAATATATTATACACACGTATATCCTAGGTAAAGGTGATTGTAGAAATGCTTATTTAATTGATTTATTGATATAATAAATCTTGATATGAAGCCACGTGAAACGGAAAAATTGAAAAGTTGTTTGAATTTAATTTGAGCTTTATAAGAAATCACTACAAGAAAATTTGGAAATAGCAACGGAAATTAGCAACCGAATTTGGTGAATTTCCGTTGGTAATTAAAATTAGCAACCGAAAATAGCAACGGAAAATTCGGTTGCTAATTTGGCGGTTGGTATTTTTAGCAACGGAAGATTTATTCCGTTGCTAATTTAGCAACGGAGATTAAATCCGTTGCTAAATTTAGCAACAAAAATTTAATTCCGTTGCTAAATCTAACCACTAACATTTGGTAAATTGATCAAAATTAGCAACCGAATTTAAATTCCGTTGCTAAATTTAGCAACCGAATTCAAATTCCGTTGCTAAATTTAGCAACCGAATTCAAATTCCGTTGCTAAATTCAGCAACTAGTATAAAAAATTTGTGATGATTTTTTCGTCGCTATTCCATCACTACAATAGAAAACCAACAAATTACACTAAAACAGCTTGCTGTTTTAGTGTAAAATTGAAAACCAACAAATTACACTAAAACAGCAACTTGTTTTAGTGTAATTTGGAAAACCAACATTATGATGCTTCATAATTCAACTAAAACATTTATTTCACACCTATATACAATAAAAATAAGGTGCTTCAATGTCTAATTCTATATTAAGGATGGTCATAAAAGTGATTCAGAATCCATCCACCACAAGGGGCATGGACAGCCAATTAATTCAACATTATGATGCATAAAATAAATTCAGCAAAACACTATCCACAATATCAGCACACGCTGCCGTCCACGATAACTTCAGCAAAACAGTATCCACAGTATATAATGGCTTAGAATTCAACGAACAGAAACTGAACACAAGGAAATACCATGAGTTGTACCTTGTTCTTTTGATGGCTGCCAATGAGAAGAAGATTGCCATCTACGCTGATGCTTGTGATTATCACCTGGATTCAAAGTTATAGTGCTCATATGAGTGAGAACAATGGATTCATAGCAAGTTTCTCTAAAAATCATAAGTTCAAGAAATTAGATGCAGAGCACATGTTGAATTTTCCAACAAAAAATGCCTATTTTTGCAATGTAATAGGAAGTTTAATTATTTGCCTTTCAGGAAATGAATAATGATTTTAGGAACCCATTAAAGAAGAGATCTTTGCTGCAGTAAATATTAACAAATCAAGGATTGGAACATATATGCAAAAAAGGAATATGACCAATCAAGCAAATTGATAAAATTCAGTATCAGCCATTCAATTATAATGAATCAGAGATCACATGCAAGAAACCAAGACCAAAATATGATGCCTGCGATTCAATTATATATACATTTTCCTATATACAATCAACAATTGCTACTTTGTTTTCAGCTCTATCAAAAGAAGAACCTGCAGTTCCTGAATTATTGCACTTTCTGCAACATATACTGCAGGCAGGAAATCAGACAAAATTAGATGAATCATTGCACAAGCATGTAGAACTCTATGCCCAAGCGATGTGAGAAAAAAATAAGCACACATCTCTATATCCCTTACAGATTACAATCATATGAAATTGCTTGGATTTCATTGAGCAGTGTAACAAGCAGGGGTGGACAGGATTTAGAGAAGAATGGAGGTTGAAAAAAAAAAGTTGATACACCTTTAATTTAATTGAGCAGTGGACAACGAAAGATGATGGTTATTTGCTAAACTGTAGAGTTCCATAAATAGACAGCCGCACTGAGCAAAGACTTGAGTCAATGGAGCCTCAGTTGACTTGTGAGTTTTTTTCTTTTTTAAATAACCATAAGATTCAGCCTATCAACAGCTATCGTCAAGGCTCTTAGACTTAGAAGCTAAAATTTTCAAGTGACAGTAACTTTGAATGACCCACTTGGAAATGGCAGCTTGCTTTTCCATATTGTGCTTGGTTCTTGGCCCCTTGATAATTAACTTGTTTGTAATTCAAATTAAGACTTGATACATTCTAAAGCATGCATAAAAATTGGAAATAGGCAGGTGGGTTAGTAAAGGCCATAATAAATGAAAGCCTATAGGGAATAAAAATTGTCAAAAAGCATATCTGCCCTTTGCTTTGTTCTAAAAGCTAAGCTATGCCATTGCCATGTTGCTCCCTCCCTCCCTCCACTTTGGATGGTCTTTCTGTCCATCCCCTTCCTTGACTTTTCCTCTTTCTCCCCATCTTCAGCCATTATTTATCTTAGGACAATACTTGCCTTAAATTATTGTTTATTTTCTTCCAATTGAACTCTTATAAACCAAAAAAATTCTCATTCATACTGAATTAATTGAAACATGTAGGCTTTTAAATACTTGCTACGCACCGAAACATATCGCTTAATTACAGCCTTAATTTTAAAGGATACAATCTCTGATTCTTTGGTTTAAGTGTTCCCAATTTCATGGGAATAATTTGAAATGATGGATTCGGAGATGGGAAATATTCTATCCTTGAAAAATTCTATTATTATGAACAAGATTCATTGTGATTTGTGATTAGAAATTTATGAGAGAAATATATTTATTTTTATGCGAATTTCCGCCTATATAATATAAATATATTAAAAGATTTATAGACAGATAATACTTCTAAATATTTTCTAATTTATTTTAAGAGGATTTGTCCTCGAATTATAAATTTTATAATTTAGTTGGTGTAAAACAAACTTAATTATTTTCATCAATGTAATTATAGTATCCGTTAAAACTTAAACCTTTACTTCACTTTATGCCAGCTTATTATGTTAGGTGGAAACTTATGAAATTAGCAATATTTTGTTCCCATAATTCGAATAATTTTCAAAAAAATAAGATCTTTAAGATTCAATAATGGCATACAAAGGACAACGATATGGTACCTATCTATCATTAATTAACTTAATTAGTGAAAACTTATGAAAATGAACAGCAAATTACAAGAAAAATAGAAAAATAAAAATAAAAGCAAAATTTCAATATATATGAGAAAGCAGAAAGGTTACCAAAATGGTGAAAACAGCACGAGATCCAGTCTTCTCCCAAGTTTTTCTACCAGCAGGAACCACAGATTGAGGACAACGAAAAAAATGAAACCACAGAAGCCATCCTAACACAGAAAACACGGGAATGTTAGGACAATTTGTTTAGCATCAGATATCTATTACATGAAAACAGTAGTTGAATTCATCTCCTGACAATATCCAATTTGAACTTAAAATGTAAAAAAATAACAGCGCGTCATGAATTTTCAGCACCTTTAGTGGCAAACCTGCAACTCTGAGAAGAGTTTCCCAATATTTCGCTCCTTAATCCCTGAAAAATATAAAGCATCAGAAAGTATAATCAAACAAAGGAAAACTTAAATGAGGAAATTTTTCCTTTTCGACAAGAGCTAAACTCGTTGGAGCAGAGCATTATTTGTTGTTTGATAATGGATTAAGTAATCCGCAGTTAACATTCAACATTTCTTTAAAGTTTCAAAGTAAACAAACAAAGTACATAAAATCAAATGCCTCATTTAAGGAATAACGTACCTCTGGTGCAAGCGAAGAGCGTTTCAGAGAAGAAACTATCCAAAGAAGCCTGGCCATGGAAGGCTATATGTAAAGAGCTTAGAAGTTAGGGAAATAAAAAACAGTGAAAGTAAAGCAAAATAGTTCTAGTAAGAAATCATGCTGCTACAGGAAAGAGAGAAAAAGCAAGTTCAGAGGAAGAGCAAGAGCAAGAGCAAGAGCGAGACTTTGCTCTGTTTTTGGTTTTAGGGTTTTAGGTCTAGGGGTTGTTTGAATTCCCTCTTTTTCTGCATCACTAATTTAAGGCCTATTACGTTGCGTTTTGAATTTTACTTAATTCAACACCGACACTATTATAAGTCACAAACAAATATACTCGATCTAATGATTTATATACACACGTACTTAACAATGGATATAGCATACAATTAAAAAAAAATGCAAGTCTAATGTCTAATATCGAGCCCTGAACTTTCCAAAGAAGAAAAGAATTTTTTTTTTTTTTAGAAAAAGAAGAAAAGAATTAGACATATAAAACTAAGTTCTCAACTCCAAGATGAAAATTAAATGAAATCCAACAATTTTGACGTGGCAGGAGATCCTGGGAGCGGTTCAAAAACCATTCACTTCCCAATAAAAAAAAAGTGTGAAAGAAAGCATAACTGTAATATTAAAACAATAAAGCATAATAAAAATATATAAATAAAAGCAAGAAGAAACTCGTGATTTGGCGTGGAATCAGATTGTTGATGGCGTAATTCGAGACAGATACAATTCAAGAAGAGCCCGTTCTCTGGGTTGTGAAACTGGAACGCTGGAGCTGTTACCTGCAACATATATATATTTCCATTCCTTATATATCATACATATAACATTAAATAATCAAATGCTCAGTTATTTAGTTTTGGACTGTGATGCATATATACGTATATATTCCAAAACGGCTATAACAAATAAAAACCATAAATTATGATCAACTCTTAAAGAGAAAAAGAAGCAGATTAGTTTGTTAGATTAGATAACTCCAAAAACCATTGCATGCCCAACGACCTTAATTTTTCCAGTGACTAAAAGCAAAACCATGTGCAAAAAAACATCCCAAAATTAATTGAATAATTGAAGATTAACCTAAACCTTAGAAAGTTCCACCGTTCTTCTGTTAGCAACAGCGCACCTTCTACTTCTAGGAAAAGAGGAGACGGTGGAGGAGGTGGATGGTGGTGGTGGTCGGTGAAGAAACCCTTGACGAGATTAACGAATCCAAGAGCTGGTTTTGGTGGTGAGAGGGAGAAGAGGAGACGGCGGCAGGAGAGGGAAAGAAATGAAAGAATGAGAGCTTAGGGTTTTTAATTGGGTATTTATACTCGATGGCAAATATGTAAATATTTAGAAAAAATTTAGCAACGGAATCATTATTCCGTTGCTATTTTTGCAACCGAATTAAATTCGGTTGCTATTTAGCAACGGAATCGTAATTCGGTTGCTATTTTTCGTCGAATTTAATTCGGTTGCTATTTTTCGTTGAAAGTGAAATTTAGCAACGGAATTCGATTTCGGTTGCTAAATTAGCAACGGAATTTAATTCCGTTGCTATTTTCCGTCCCAAATTTTATCCGCCATTTTTTGCCGCCTTAATTAGGATAGGGTTTTTCCAATTTATAGTTCTAACAAAGGTAAAAGTACTAAAATGCCCCTAATTTAGCAACGGAATCATTTTTCCGTTGCTATTTTTGCAACCGAATTAAATTCGGTTGCTAAAATAGCAACCGAAATTATATTCCGTTGCTAAATAGCAACCGAATTTAATTCGGTTGCTATTTTTCGTTGAAAGTGAAATTTAGCAACGGAATTTTTTTCCGTTGCTAATTTAGCAACGGAATTATGATTCCGTTGCTAAATAGCAACGGAATTAGATTTCGGTTGCTAAATTAGCAACGGAATTTAAATTCCGTTGCTATTTTCCGTCCCAAATTTTATCCGCCATTTTTTGCCGCCTTAATTAGCAACGGAATACAAATTCCGTTGCTAATTTTCGTTGCTAAATAATGGCGCCAGAAATTCCCTCCACTTTTAGCAACGGAAGCTAACCAAATTTTTTTCCGTTGCTAATTTTACAAAGTTTAACCAATTTTAGCAACGGAAATTAATTTCCGTTGCTAAATAGCAACGGAATTGACTCTCCGTTGCTAATTTAGCAACGGAATTGACTTTCCGTTGCTAATTTAGCAACGGAATCATTTCCGTTGCTATTTTTCCGTTGCTATTTTCAGATTTTCTTGTAGTGAATTGTTTTACGAATGTTAACAAAAGAAGAGTTAAATTCCCTATGTATATGCGATATACTTGTGATTTATGCTATATGGTATGTATTTAAATGAGAAATTAAATGTTAAATTGAGCAGAATGCCAATTCATTATCGGCTATGTTGAGTTGGATATTTGTTGTTATTTAGAAACTTTGTTTATATTTTAGCTGTAAATTATAATTACATGAGTTGAGTTTGTGCATTTTAGTTGCAAATTTAGCTTAAGCACGTGTTGGTATTGTAATGCAGTTGATGCCTATGATATTGTCTATTTTGGTTGATCGTAGACAATATAAGTATGTTATGTAAAATGTGATTAATCGGGAGTTTATATATGGCATAAAGAACTCAAAGAAAATGGCTTAAATTAGACTAATTAAACATGTTATGATGATTGCAAATGGAAATTAATAATCATAAAGAATGGTTTAAAGGTTTGAAAATGCCAAAGTTTGTATAATGGCTAGATAATATGGAAACGTGAGAACTTTGTGAGGTGATTAAATTAGAATGTTACAAGGTGCATAATTGTGATTACGTGATCAAGTATTTAAATTAAAATATAAAAATCTATTGGATATGCTCTTAGTAAAACTAGACAGAAAATGAAATAATAGGATAAGGTTGGCATGACAATTAAGAAGTTAGCAATATTGCATCGCGATGTGTGTTATCGGATTGAATGGCTCCAAGAACTCTTCTGGTGAATATCATTAATTTGAGTTTTTGATTGAATGGCTTCGAGAGCTTGGTTCTGATATGCAAATATCTAAAATTAATAAATGATAGGAGATATGTAATTAACCGAATGGTTTCGAAAACTTGGTTCTGTATTTAAAATTTTGTTTATCCAGCTTGGTGCAATTCCTCTGAATTATACTAGAGGCAAGTATTGAATATGAATGAGTGAATGAAATTTAATTAAAGTATTTTAACAAATAAGTAAATAGTTTCTAAGATTTGTATTGCTATTAATTTTGCATTATATGATTTGGAATATATATATATAAAATTTTGCATTATATACGAGGTGTGTGTGTGAAGTTGTGTGCGAGTATTTGAGACTTGATGTTTTTGTCTAATGGAAATATTTAACGAATAAATTATGCAAATTAAGGTGCTGATTTTGGAAATGACTATTAAGTTGGTTTGCCAAAAATTGTATGTGTGATAAAAGTTCTTATATAGTATTATCAGAAAGGTGATTTATATTGTACAATCTTATATTTACAAGTAAAGGATGGTCTAGATTTAAATATTATCTTTTAGCTGTATATTACGATTCTTTTATGTTTACAGTGTGTGTATTGATTATACACAACTTAAATAGTTTTGTAAATTAAAATTGGTAATATACATAATCTACTTGAATGAATTGCTAATATCAAACTTGAATTTGTGTTATTAGAAATTAAATTTAGCGGAATACTCCCACTAAGCTGCAAGCTTAGTACGTGGTTGTTTTTCACGCACAGATTTAAGGAAGATATTATTCAAACTGAAAAAAAGGGGTGACAACCCTCTTGACACTATAAGAGTAGTAGATTTGAGATGAGCAAGTTCTTAGAAGGTGCTATTGTTTTACATTTTAAGCTTTTTAGTTTGGTTTTGGCATGTATACTTAATAGATAGCTTTGGAACAATATTGTAAATGTGAGTTTTGAATCATTTAATTGTAATTAAGTTATGTATGTGAATTTATAAAATTGAACTTATAAGGATATTATGTATGGTTATATTTAAACTTTGGAATATGAAGAGTTGAAATCTTAAGGAGGATGGGCAAACTATTTTGTGGAAAAATTTGTTTTGGAGTTGGTTATGTGACTTTAGATATGTATATAAAATTTTCTTTACAGGAGGCTAGGCAATATTATGGGGGAACTCTAGCAAAATTTTTGTAAAAATGAACAATTTTGCTGAACTAATTAGGATTTTAAAATAGGAAATCTTACATTGCATAATTGTTAAAATTAGAGAGCCCGTGTGACATTCTATATCCGAGTCTACCATCGAACCGGATATAGGGTGTTATAAGAAGAATATGAAAATGTGATTATGCATGAGACAAGGATTTATTTCATTAAGAACGGGTATGTATGTATATACTCATCAATTTTTATTTTACATGAGCAATGAATCAAGTGATATAGAATGTGGAATAATGCCTGTGTAGAACTTGGTAGTGGATAGATAGGCATGCCTATAAGGGTATTTGTAGCTGCTACAGTCTTGATCCCGTTTAGGTCTATAGTTTGTTCATGTTTGGGATCACAATCTCGGCCCCTCTTGAGTCTACATATTTGATACCTTCGAGTATCTACAGGATCGATACCTACAAGTATCCACATAACCGATACCTTCAAATATCCATAGAATCTAATATCCATGCCTATAGAATTTAGCAAGACATCTAAAAAAATGAGATATAGAGTGAAATATCACATGATTGATTTTATGCTAATGATAAGCAATTATGATAGTGATTAGTGTAAAAACTTGTACATCTACATTTGAATTTGTAGTGTGGAACAATGAAAGCATTATTTCTTTGTTCATTTAATTACTTATTATTAGTTACCATTGTTATCTTATAAATTTTTAGAAGCTATTCTTTTGTACACTTGTCATGCTTGCATGTTGTGGCAACAAACACTCCGAGCAGTTATTTGAAACTTATATTTCCTCACTAATAATTCATCCAATAATACTCAATTAGACTTTAATAACATATAATTGCCCTTAAATTCTAGTAGAGTATATTTTGGGTCCTTACAAGTAAAGTTGCTTAGGGACAAACCTTGCTAGAGGAAGGTCAACACGAGGACTAGACATAAAGTTTTCTCAATGTAAATAAGCATTTTGTTAATGTCTTGTATAATTGTTTAATTTTATAACAGATATTGTAATATAAATATATTGCTTAATTATAACAACTCATGATGTAATATCAGTAAATATGTATACGTGGATGATATAATAGAAAATATGCTATGAATGTTACAAATTAACGTTGGCATGTAAGTAATTATGCATGGATAATTGTGATAATATGATGATAAGTTTGACAGAATTAATCTGGTATAGAGGGCATTACAAATTATATACTTTATATTGTATAAAAAATTTATTGCAAACTTATGTTGCATTTAAAAATTAAATCTATCTTTTCAAAATAAATAAAATAATAATAAATTACCTTTAAAGATATTGACGAAAATACATTGCAAACTTAATAACACCTACAATTTAACAACGGAAACAAAGTTACCAATAAAGTTAGTAAAAATTAAAATGTGATTAACAAAATTAATGTAAAATATATTCATATAATATTACCTTTTTTTTGGCCTTGAATAAAATCTTCTACGATAACTTCAATAAAATTTCTATTACGATAATTAACTACTCAAAAATTTCTATTACGATAATTAACTACTCAAATGAAATATTTAAATCTTCAAACCGGGAGAAAATATGGAGGAGAAAACAAGAATGAAATGAAATTGATGGCATAAGGTGAGAAGGAGGTCTGTTTTTGAGTATTTAAAGCAAGAAAAAAAATTTACTGATCAATTCCCGTGCTCTACTACAGGCACGGGATTTACTGTATGTTGCTACAGTGTACGGTAAATTTAATGCACCTGCATGCTTTTTTATTTAAAAAAAATTATAAAAACGGCAAACCAATTGCTGTTTTCTGTCAATCCCGACCCCACTGACAGAATGCCTTATCTTTAACTGAAACTATGCCAAACGATGTTGTTTCTCTATTTAAAAGACAACAAGCTTATGTGTCGTTTTCAGCGAGTACTGACATAAATGAAACGGCATAGTTTTAACACATTGAAAAATGGCAACTTTGTGTACCGTTTTTCATCCACATTTTTCACCTCCAACAATGGATCCCACACTAACGTAAAACGGCAAAGATAATGTTGTTTTTTAATATACTAGATTTCTAATTTTTTAACTGTAGCACTACATTTTTATTTTTTTTTTTAATTTACACCAAAACAAAAAAAATCTGACAACAGGTTCACATTTTTTTATATAATTTATATATTTGAGTATTTTAACCTATACTATATTAGTAACAGAATCTGAATTCATTTGCTGCATTTGAGATGGCATTACAACTATTTAACAAATTATTTTTTGAACTAATCAAATGTTAAATTACTTTCTAAATTTATAAAAAAAGTCAGATTACTCTCTTATTGGAACGCTTGCACTTCATGAAAAGCGAAAATCACATGTAGGCTATGAATAATGATAAGAAGGTAATATGACATTTTTAACAGATTTATAAAATATTTTATATAAAGAATATTACTTATATTTTTAATAAATTTAAATAATAATTTAGTTAGTTTAAAGTGATAATCCGTTAAGTGATGATAGTTTGGAGGAAAATATGCATTAACCCAATAATAGAATTGTTAAATAAAACGACTGCTTATTTTTTAAGGGACAATAGTGGTCACATGGAACAAATTATTTTTTTTTTATATTTAATTTAGACAAATTTTATGGATCAGATGGATAATGCATTATGAAATTTGAGTGTGATTATGAATTATGATATCACGATGCCTTGCCTTGACCACTAAATTTAAAAGAAAAAAGGGCATGAGGTAGCGTAGGGTCTCCATTAATTCTTCATTTGGCTTTAAATTCCCACCATGCACCTAGCTATCCATCCATCAACCATCAACCATTTCCGATTAGATACTATTCTTTCCGTTTTTTTATTAATCACTTTTATTATTTTTATTAAGATTAAAAAATAATAAATAGACTTAAATTTATTATTAAATTACGTAATTAAAATTAAATTATCAAATTTAATTGTTTATGACTTTATTGAAAAAAAATAAATTAAATTATATTAAAAATTTAAAAGTGATACATAAATAAAATTTAAATTTTATTTAAAAGTAACATATAAAAAACAACGGAGAGAGTATATGCTTTCTTTTTCTTTCAAGTGTTCCATTTGATTTTGACTAGGGACTAACTATTTGCCAATGTTTCTGCAGAACTTTCTACCACGAAAGTTTTGATTATTTTCCAACTTCCTTCATTAGCGTTCACATATTATGTTCTGTTTTTATTTTTTATTTTTTTCCTCATTTTGGAGAAAAGAAATAATGAACATTTAATTTTTTTTACGAGTAAACTCGAAGTTTCTGCTTCTCAATAACATTATTTGTTTGGTGATTGGAGATAGTGGCAGAAACGTCATAATAGAATTCTCAATATATATGTGGCTAAGATGATGGTCGTGCAATAGCTTAATCTTGTCCATCCAGTTTAAGGCATAAAGACAATCTTTCATTGTTTTTTCTATGCTTCATTTTTTGGACTTGACTAATTCTGTGAATAGTTTCAGTGAGTCCAAGGTTTTGTCGTCTCCTATATTCCAAATTCCTAGAGTTGAAATTCCAAAATAAATAATAAATAAAACCGGTTTAAATAATATAAATAAATAAAAACCGTAAAATGAGAGGAACCAAAAATAAATAAATGCGTGTCAAAGTAAGAGTCCCGTAAAGACATATGAACATCAACAAAGCGTGGAAACAGCCTGCGATCTCTATTCATAAAATATATAAATCTCCGTGAAGCAGCGTTCTCCTTCAAAAAAAAAAAAAACTTATCAAAAGAAAACAAAATAAAAAATTCAGCCATTAACACCATTCTGCAGCTCTCTTTTCATTTTGTTTTTCTCCATCCTTTTCACATCCATTTTTTATACAACAGCTGTCTTCCTTTCTCTTTCACTCTGTTCGTTCCCAGAACTCTGCCGCTGCTTATTTAGGTGAGTCAAATGTTCTTTCTTCTTTTTTATTTTTTGTGGTCAACTATGGCGTCGTTACCGAGATCAAGAGTAGTTGATATTTGCTGTTTGTTTCGTTATTGTTTACCTAATGAAATGCCCTTTTAGCTATTCATTCAGCTTTTTAGATTCCATTGGCCAATGGGTTACTGTAATTCATATAAATGATTCATTAGCTCAATGTGAAAAAAGGTTCGCCTTTTAAATTATTTCTGCATAAAGTTTATTTAAAACGTAACAGGGATTTAACTCTTCCAATCAGATTGAACAAGTGGGGATTTCTTTTTTCGTCTCCTCTTTATTTTGCTTCGCTAGTGGAGGACATATCTTTTGTAACTGTGAGAAAGTAAGCACTTGTGCATTACTGTTAGTTGAGGCTTGAAGAAGTATGATTGAATTTCCTTTTACTGTTTAAGATTGTTTAAAAGTACTTTATTATTACTTACTCTATTGGCAAATGTTCCAAACTATAGGACAATAGTAGTTGTGTTATCAATAATTTAGTGGGAATCTTTATTTTGATACTAACGTAACCCATTAAATTATTGAACCAAATTTCTAAAAACCATTTCTTTTTAGGGGGACCTGCAATTGGGACCAAGGATTTGCTATTTAATTTATTAGATAATTGAAACTCATGTGACCAGAACCTATTTGTCAATCTGGAAGTCAGTAATCAAAAGGAAATTAATAGTTTTTCTCTAATCAATGAAGAGTACTTTATGTATTATTTGATTCAGCCTCCTGGTTCTTGCCTTTTTTCTTCTACTTTCTGCAAAACAATTTTGTAAAGTTTGATTTTCCTATAAAGCTAATTGCTTTATAAGAGATCATGCTTGTTTAATGCATGAATTACACCTTATTTGAGACCTGAAAAAGGCAATTCTTGACATTTCAACAAAGAATTACTATTTCTTTTTAAAACAACAAAAACTAATGGAGCCTATGTGCTGCCTGAGTAGCTCGGACAGTTCATAGTATATCTTATGTGTTCTTGAAAATAACAATGTTGTATTATCAAGAGTAATTGTGCTCAGTTAAAGAAAAGGTGTAATTTTTATTTTCTAAATTATGTAGTTGTCCTATTGGATTGGTTTTGCTTATCTTTAATTAACGTTGATTCCTATTATCAATGTATTCAATCATATCCAGTCAATCACCTCTTTATAGAGTCTTCCTTGCCCAGAATTTTCTAGTTTTATAATCAAGCACTAACTGCGTGATCACAGCATTTATAATATTTTGCGTCTTTTATCTCTTATTACATTTGCAAAGCTTACATTAGGTGGGAAAAAAAATATGCTTCTGTCACTTGATCTTCATATTTGACTTTTAGTTTTGCATATTGTAACATTTGTGTGGTTCATATTTGCTTGTGATCGTCTCACATATGACTTTTAGTTGTTAAAATCACAAGAGATCTTCATCAGCAGCTCCATCCGGTTCTTGTTGTATCTTCCGGTTTTAGAATTAATGCTATTATGTTACTTCAACATTTCAAAGTCATTCCATAGAGAATAATATTTTTCAATCTGGGATCAGGGTCATGGAGCATGAGAATAATGATTCTATTCATAATCTAACTGGAACTGGATCATTTGGTCGGACAAGCAGCGTGAGCTCTTCATTTAGAAGGCGTTCTTTAAGTTTATCACGCACTGTGTCCTTTCAACTAGATGATGATATTGAAAACGAAAGTGTTTCAGAGGCAGGGGATATTGGGGATAGGGCTCTTCATTGTAATAGGAAAAGTGAGAGTGGCAGCACGCGATTCTCTGTTGATATTGCATTAGAGAATGGAGTGGTATTTCCCATTTTGGAGGACAATTTATTGCAGTCATATGGGTTAAGGTCTCCTGACCCTGCAACTTTGAACACAAGATCCCCAGTTTCCCCATTGCCAGAAGAAATTATAGCTCCTCTTTCTACTGATGCAATAGTGTCATCCAAGGACATAAAACAAGTGAGTTTTCAATTCAGAATTTCAGTTTATTGGTGTTATTTGTGGTATGGTATTAGTCAAACAAGTGTTACTTTAATGTTCAATTTTTAGTGGCAGCTCAATTTTTATTTTTCTGTATGCAGGACAAAGAGACAGCAAGGGTGTTACCGCCAATACTGGAATATACATCATGTCTTCTTCATCTATCCGTTTTTGGGATTCTGGGGGTAATAGGCACTTTACTTGAATTTATTATCAGACGTTTTAAAAAAATTGTAATTTGAGTTCCATGGACTTTCTTATACGAAAGAAATATGCCACTTTGCTGCTGGTGAGTGTAGAGGGAGAGGCCATAAGAATCAACATTTAGTTTAATTGTTTCTTTTTCAAATAATATGGTGTCTGCACTGATAATGACTCCAAGGGTAAATTTCTATTCATCTCTGTATATGCATTCTAAGGTATAGGCTTGCTAATTTTTAGGCTAATCTCTTGGTTTCGAGCATCAATTTAAAACATTAGTTTCTTGGTACATGCCCCAGTATTTTTAAGTATTGATGCTGTGGCACTCTTTATATGTCTGAATTTCTAATCAGGAAGAACTGGTATTGTATTTCACTGAATGAGGTGTCTCTCAAGAAAGATGCTCAATCGTGGGAAGGTGTTGTCAAACTATTACAAAGAGATAAAGCTTAAATGATGTTACCAGGAACTGAAGAATCATTTTCAGTTTGTCCAGAGAGCAACACTATTTTCATAGGGAAAAATCTAGATGCTGATCAATCCTCAGAGAACCTTACATTAAATGGTCTATGATTTCATGGAATGTGATTCATGAATACATGGCCGAACAACTCATCATTAACTTTAATATTCTTGTTAATTTGATTGGTTCTAAATAATCTGTTACATTCACCAGAATACTTGTTTTTAGATTTTACTTCTGATTTTTGTATAGATGATAATCTTTGCAATACCTTATGTCTCTTGTTTAAAATTGTATTTCATTTGATTTCCATTCTTTGTTTTAAATGCCCTATTCCTTTCTATTCCTTCCCAACTCTGTTTTCTTTTACTTTTCTTTTTCTTTTTTTAAATTTTAGTTGAGGGCAGGGTTGCATTCTGTCGAGCTATTGGTAGATTGATAAAGTACTAATGTTGTTTTATATAATTTGCAGGTTTTAACAAGATATTTGCTACAAAAACTTTTTGGCCCTAGTGTTGCGGGTGTGACAAGTGACCAGAACGTTCTATATCTCGACCTTCCTTCCAACATGGTCTTTCCCTCCTCCCTCCCTCTCTCTCTCTCTCTCTCTTTTTCTCTCACAGACACACAAATTTGTTCAAGTGCACAACTTACAAACAGGCGGATGTTTTGTTGGAATAGATATCTGGAGGAGACTATCATTAATGAAGAGACTAGATTTTGGTACTAAATGCATATGCCTGTTATATAAATTTGAATTTCTTAGGATCTTCTCAGGTTTTGATTGATTGATGCATAAGAAGTTTTGAAATAAGATACTGATAATTGATCAGAATGTGCAACTGGGCATTCTCTTATTTTGATTGCAGCTAGACGTATGACGTGTTTTTAGAAGAAGAAACAAAACAGTCATCATTTCAATTATTTTGACTTATGATGATCTGGAATTACTAGTTAAATTAATTCTAGATGATTACAGGGAGGAAAAATGGAGTTATTTATGTAGTTCACTATCTCTTGTTACTAAAGATTTCCACAGCTTTAGGCATGACTTGTTTCATTGATGTTATCCACTATTTAAGAAAAGTTGCGTTACGGATTGATCTCTTAAGATTGAAAACCTTGTTGCCAAATAAATGCGTGTGATTAATATGTGGTTGATGCTTAACTGTGGGAATCAAGTTTGTCTTTCTAAACACCCCACCGGGCCTGCTCCAGCCCTCAATAGAGCAGCCACTATCAGCAGCAGAACCAAAAGTAGGAAAAGCTTTAAATTTAGGCAAAATCTGTGTCATTTGTTCATACTTGTAGGCTTATTGCTCCAAGATTTGACTTTCCTGCTATCATTTCTAGACAGTTCTTTTTAAAAGGAAAGAATGTTGTCATTAAAAGTATGTTTTTTATGTAATTTCAATATCTTTCTTTAGGTTGGTTCTTTCTTAATGGGATGGTGGGGCGTTGTGTTCAAACCAGATATAATCAGTGTGTCTGATCATCTAGCCATCGGATTAACAACTGGTTACTTGGGAAGTGTCACAACTTTCAGTGGTTGGAATCAGAAAATGCTTGATCTCATTGTTGATGGCCACTGGGTATTTGCTGTAATTGGCTTTCTCCTAGGTGATGTGGCACTTCACCTAATGCTTAAGAATTTGATATTTTGCTCTTGCGAATCTAAATTTTGACAGTTCCCAAAACCTTTATGAATCACAATGAGCTCAATACAACTGTCTTCATTTACAGGCTTGTTCCTTGTAGCTTATTCCATCAAATTTGGCATTGTCACAGCTAAGTCTTCCAAGTCGCTTCTTGAAAGACTAAGCAGAAAGGATACAAAAGCTTTGAGCAATTGGAGGGTGGACAGCTTCAGGCGTCATATGGCAGTTATGGTAGCTTTAGTGATTGTTTTAGCTATGTTACTGAGTGTTAGTGGAGTATTCCTAAAGGAGAAGTTCAACAGTGGCAGCAGTGGGGCCCAGTTATGGCTGGCTTGCTTAGTTGCAGCCCCAGGGGTATGGACCAGGTGGTTCTTGGCACGGCTCAATGGGCGTGGGCTAGGAAAAACAGGGCATCTGAAATGGTTCCCTTTCGGGACTCTAATTGCCAATGTTTCTGCAGCTTGTATCATGGCAGCACTTTCTACTGTGAAGAAAGCGGTAAGTTAAATCAATTTATAACTTTTTTAGAATTAAATATTAAGAAAGAAACAAATATGTAGGGGTGAGCATTTGGTCGGTTCGGTTCGGTTTTGGACCGAACCGATTGAACCGAAAACCGAACTTCTGAAAATTTAAGAACCGAACCGAAACCGAAGTATATAAAACCGAAAACCGAATGGACCGAAATAATTTCGGTCGGTTCGGTTCGGTTCAACCGGTTCTGGGTCATATTTGGGCTTTTTTTAATTGGGTTTTAACCTAAATAGGCCCATATATCCAACAAAATAAAACCAATTAAAAATACATACAACATAACTTAAAAATTACACTAAAAAATAAAAATTAAAAAATTTTACAACACATAATTCAAACATAATTTCTAATATATTCCATTAAAGAATAAAATAATAAATTAATTTACAACCTACTACTATTATTATTATTACTTCTACTACCTTAACGTTTATATAAAATTACATATAGAGATCAATTAATTATTAACGAAACAATAAAATTGAATCCAAAGCTATTAATCAATTATTATTGGCAGCAAAATCTGGTCATATAAAAAGAATATATTCATATATTTTTAGTAAAAAAAAATTTAATGATCAAACTAGTTAAAAAATAAAGATAAAATGTATTTAAAAAACATAGCTTAAAGAGTTTCCTTAGTTAAGGATTTTTTTCTTGACTACATTAAATAAATTCGAGTAATTACTTAGTGACAGTTGGACTTTTTAAATATTTGTAAATTCCATATCAAAACTTAAGAAAAAATGATTATACAGTTGGATTATCCATCATAATTTTAAAAAATATAAAAACGCATAATCTAAAACAATTAGATTAGTTAATCATATTTATGAATTTGCAAAAATATAGATTTTATTTTTCTTGATTTTGTTTCTTCTCGAAGCTTCATATTCAAGTCTAAGTGTCTAACTAATTTCTTTTTTTTTATTTTATTTTTCTTAATTATCACACATCTTTTTTTCATATAAAAAAATAATACTAATAATTAGACATGATAAGCTTCGCTACTTAACTAAATCCTGATTTAAATTGAAAATTTTTTAAAGTGACAATTTAATGGGATAAATTCTTTCAAAGGTGACAATTTGATGTGAAGGAAAAAGTAATATTTTTAAGATTGACAGAAAAAAAAAAAGAAAAAAAAAGGTTGAAGACTTAAAATTTTTAATTGCAGGTTTAACTCAACAAAAGATGTTGGGATAATTAAAAAAATATTTGGAATAATTTAAGATTAAAATTTTATCTTAAAGCGTATAAATGAATTTTAACTTTTTAGAAGCAAATTTACTTTAATTCCTCCATTCATAGTTCCATTAAAATTAACTTAAAAGTCTATGTTCTATTTAAAGGAGTATTAATTTCTAGATTAATATTTTAATTCACTTCTAAAACTAATACTCTACTACTTAATTTAATAAATTAAGAATTTATATTTATATTTTAATTCAATTCTAAATTTTAATTTTAATTCACTTGTAAAAAATTTGATTTTACTACTCAATTTAATAAATTAAGGATTTAAATTTATATTTTAATTAACTACTAAATTTTAACTCACTTGTAAAAAAAAATTAAAGTAAAAAAATTGAGAACACTAATACACTACTACTCAATTTAATAAATTAAGGATTTAAATTTATATTTTAATTCACTTGAAAAAAAAATAAATTGGAAAAATTGGAAAATAAAAAACATGCAAATGATGCCTATGTTGGGATTTGAACTCAAGACCATTAGGTCTTGAGTAAGTCTCACGCCACCACTAAGCCACACTTTTCACTTTGATATAATAACACTATAAAATATATATATTTAAAAACTTTGGTCGGTTCGGTTCTTTCGGTTTTTTAATTTTAAAAACCGAACCGAACCGATAAAACCGATTTATTTTTTCGGTTCTGAACCGAATAAACCGAAAACCGAAAAAACCGAACCAAATAGACCAAAATCCATTCGGTTCGGTTCGGTTTTCGGTTCCGGTTCGGTTTTGCTCAGCCCTACAAATATGAACAAGATAATGTTGAGAGTTCTCTGAATTTGGCATCTTTTATTTTGGCTATATCAAAGACTTTAATGCGAAAACACAGGAATTTTTCATTCTTTCTATAGTTTTTATTTCTTGTTTCTATTCATTTTTCGAGCTGTATAATACCACATGTCTGCCATTTGTTAATTTTAATGAGTTGAAATTTGCGTTATCCAGGTCCATACCAAGACATGCAATACCATTTCAACAGGCATACAGTTTGGATTTCTAGGTTGTCTAAGTACTGTTTCAACTTTCATCGCAGAGTACAATGCCATGGAAGAAAGTAATAAACCTATGAGAGCTTCTGCATATTGTCTAACAACGATACTCATGTCATTCGGCTTTGGAATCTTGATATACTCTGTTCCTGTTTGGACTAAGGGATATGAGTAGCAGGCTTTAATCTGCTCATTTTGTATTCTCTGATTGGTGATGTCAAAGTCAATATGGTGCTGAATTTGATTCTTACCTACCGAAGACCACCCTCACCACACCACACTGGGCCATTGTTACAAAGGGGAGCCTTTCTACATTATCCAAATTTGTAAAGAAATGCATGCAAGCTACATCATATAAGTTTTGACTATTTCTTAACTTCGTGAACTCCTTCGACTGAAGCAATGATATATAGCCATTGCTCATTCAAGGCTTCTCCCAAAAATAAAGGGATATGTGCTTGGTGATGATTGATAATGCTTTATATTCATGTGAATGTGAATTACTTGTTTATGGTAGGAAGAATTCCTTCAAAAGTATTCGGGGTTCTTTTCCTTCTTCTTCTTTGGAGATATAAATATAAAATTTATTCATTTTTTTGATTTTCTATTCTTAAGAAGCACTGTATACTGAACGGTTTTGCGAATTGGCCGTTGCATGGTTAATCTTCTCTATTATTTTTTATAAGTTATAATGGACACTCGAACAGATGAAGAAAATAAATCAATAGATAAAACAATGTCAAAAATAATAATACACGATAAAGAACGAGAAATAATTTTTATTTTTTCCCTCAAGACTAGCTTGGATATTTTTGCTTTCATACAAAAAGAAAGAAAGATTAAATCTAATTTAGTTTTCAGAAGCTTAAATCTTGGGCATAAGATCTTAATCTCTCAACCTCTCAATGTCTTATGATTTTATAATTATTTAAGGAGTAGCAACGCTGGAATCTACTTCATTTCTTCCAAATCACTGTGGGATCTTGTTGAGTTTACAGTAACAGTAATCTCCAAATTTTTTGGCCTTATACTTGGATGGATTTTCTTCATTGACAAGCTTGGGGTGAGGCCCAACAACAAAATCTGAAGGAGGCTCCAAGAATACTGGCCAAGACATTCTTGTCTTCTGTTTGCTCACTGTTGTTCTATGAAGCACAGCCTTGTACTTCCCATTGCTTATAATCTGTCCCCAAAAAAAAATAATAATAATTGTTAACCTAATTAATGTTTATTTATTCACTCCGTATGTGTGGGCACCATCAAATATTTTTTTTTTTGGTCATAATTCATTAAGTGGCATTCACTTATATTTTTTATCATAATTCATTAAATGACATGTATTAATTCGGGCGTTTACTGAATGATCGTTAAAAGTTAATTAATAAAAATAAGTACAAGAAAGAAAATTACCTCAAGCTGGTCACCAACATGGATAACTAAGGCATTAGAAATGTACTTGACATCATACCATTTATCATCTCTAGAGGCCTGAAGGCCTTGGACGTCATTGGGGACAAGAAGTGTAAGGGCACTCATGTCTGTGTGAGCCACAACACCAAGTGCCAAATCAGGCCTTGGGCATGGTGGGTAATAATTTATTTTCAAAAGATACTCCAAATTTTCTCCACCTATAGCCTCCTTTAATTCATTTTCTTCTAGCCCTAACCCTTTAGACAAGCTTTTCAATAGCCTGTCTGCTACTCCTTTTAGCTGCTTTGCATATTCCTCATTCACCTCCCTGCCACCAGTTCAATAGCATCAACTTTGAATGAACTTTTATTTTATCATAAATTATTGAAACGAAACCGGTTAAAGATCCAATTTCACTCCCAATTTTTTGGTAATGGGTAGGTAGCTCAAAACTGATTTTTTAAAAAACTAAATTAATATGTAATTTTCGTTAATAAATGTAAACTTGTTTCTTTTTTTCACATAAATTAAAAGGACATTGTTAATATATTTTGAAGATAATTCTGCCTATACTTTTTCTAATACAATCATAATTAATATGAATTTATTTAGTTTAATATTACAAGAATCAAGAAAACTATTGATCACAAGACGTGTTTAATCTTACCGCTAATTTGATGTAAAAAAATAAATTCTAATAAAGAGAAAATAAATAAATAATGAGAAACCTGTAAGACGATGGAATTTTAGGCCAGAATTTGTAATTAACGGCAGAAGGAGGCCAAATCTTATGGAACAAATGATCGACCCAACCTTTCTTGCCTTCAACTTCTTTCTGGAGTGAAGTTCCATAACCTTCCATAGAACCTGGAACTTTAGCATAAGCTTCTTTCTCTTCCTGAGGAAGCTCAAAAAACTCCTTACCCACACTCTGTAACTTGCTTATTATCTCATCGGGTATCCCATGGTTTATGATTTGGAACATTCCCCATTTCTGGCTAGCATCAATCATCAAACGCTCCACCTTTTCCTCATCAGGGTCGTTCACATCAATGACTGGCACACTCAGTTCCACCCCATGAACAGTAGTAAGAGCAGGTTGCTCTTTCTCTGATCTTATGAAAGCTTCAGGTATTGCCTCTCCAAATGTTGAAGCTATGCCTTGAACTCTCTCAACCTCCATTGATCAATTCTTCTAAACTATTTGATTTCCTTGCAATTTTTCTTCTGTAATGTGGTGTGTTTATATATATCTAGCTACCTCTATATATAAACACGTACACGAATAAGAGGTTGTTAGCTATTGATGCAAGGCTTAAATTAGTATTTACTAATTTTTTTTTTAATTTGTTAAGATTACTATACCTTTCTTCTAATTCCTATACCCTTAATCTTTATTATGCTATGTCTATGTCTATGTCTATTATTATTATTATTATTATTATTATTATTATTATCTAATCCAGTATATGTGCGTAGGCAATTTCATAATTTTTTTTAAACAAGGCAATTTCACTGTTCAGCTAAATGAATAGGAAAAATAATGACGTCATATATGAAAATTAATTGATTGATAAAGAAGTATATAACTTGATTAACATAAAAAAGAAAATAAAATAAAATTAATAAATGAATGAAATATCAGAAAATATCAGAAGCTGCTATTGTACCTTAAAAAAAAATTAGGCTACAAATTAATTACTCGAATTTAAAGTAGTGTTGAATTTGGCTTGCTTCAACTTTTTACTGGGAAGAAACATATATTATAACTAAAAATGAAAATATCTCAAAAATTTATCGTTCAGACCGATCATAAAAGGAAAGAATAACAACTCTAAATACGTAGTAAAATATAATTAATTTGGTCCATTACTTTTTTTTATATACTCCATCTAGATAAGTATTTTTAATTATAAATAAATAAAACAAAAATTTTAATTTAATACTTTTCAAATGTATTTTGAATTTGAATGTTATCACAAAAGTCGAATTAATCTTACGTGATTTTTGGCTGCTTTAAGTATAGCTGCTGAATTTCGTGGAACTTATTTAGTATGGTATTAATCTCTAAGTTTAATGTATTTTATTAATTATGGAATAAATATTCTTATTTTTTAAATGTACTGACAACATTTAGAGCGATAGTATACAGAGCATATGAAACCTTGAGTCAGGCATCCAATACTCATAAAACGTAAAGAGAGGGAAAATAAATAATTTAATAAAAATTGCTAGAAGCACAAAAATGTGAAGAGGTAGTTGAAAATTTGGATTGGAAAACATTAAATGACGGACCATTAAAGCTGACGGTGCAAGTTGTTCCACACAGGTATGTTGTTGTTGTTAGGTGCCATTTGTGGCCAACATTTACAATTCTTTTCCACTAAGCTCATCTCAACTTTGTTTCATGTTTTCATTTATGCTCGCAGTCGCATTCATTATGTGCATATACGTATGTATATAAAATGAATACTCAAATTTGTGATTTTACAGCTGTTATCCCAAAATTAACACCACATCAATGAAAGTTTGTTGATTCAGATACCAAATTATACCATTCTTTATAGCGTCCAATCACATACTCCTATTTTTTTTATTAGTCATTTTTGTTATTTTCATTAAGATTAAGAAATAATAAATATGCTTAAATTTAGTATTAAATTATATGATCAATACTAAATTATCAAATCTGATTGGTTTCAATTTTATTGGAAAAGAAAAATAAATTAAAAAAGTAAATTAAATTACATTTAAAGTTTAAAAGTGACAGATAAATAGAATATGAATTTCACACAAAAGTGACAGATAAAAAAAATGGAGGGAGTATTTAATATGAATATATAGGGATTGGCACAACCTAATTACTCAGTTTACAATTTTTTTTGTTTTTTTTTAAATTCATTCCATCAGTATTGATTTTTTAAAATTCGAGTTAAAATCCAATTTATTAATAACAGATTAACCGTTAATCAGATAATTACTAAATATCATCGGTTAACTATTGAAAAAATTAAACACAAACATCTCCCTTTTACTTTATAAAAAAATATATGTATCCATAAAATTAAAATATAAATTTTAGTAGTTCTAGACATAAAATTACAAATAAAAATACAATTCATTAAAATCTAATATCAAAACAATAAAAAAATTACGTAAACGCTCACCAAGACAATAAAAATAATTCAACACCAATCTATTACTTATCAATATTAATAAGTGGATAAGTTTTTGTGATTAAGGAATGAGAGTATGAATGACTTTTTTTTTCGATAATTAAGGAATAAACTATACTCATATTTGTATAGAATAAAATGATAATTTCAATTAAAATGTGAAAACTATCATTATGTACAATATATATAAATGAAAAATTACATCTAAGGATTGGTTAAATATTACTCACCGATTAAACGGATATTAAGTCTAAATTCAAGTCTATTAATCATAATTTTTAAAAATTAAAAGTCAAATCTATGTTCAATCAAATTAATTAGTCACATAAATCGATTTGGATTCAATTTTAACCACCAAATAACAGTTTTTTTCAATTTTTTTTTCCAATTCTTGGCATGGAGAGTATATTGGGCCTTAAGAATCTTGAATGTTTTCTTGGACGTCCTTTACTTTTCTGTTTCACGGGATTGAAGAACTTGGCTTACATGGGCCTACTTGATTTATTCGCAGAAGAATTGATATATTATAGGCTAACATCTAATTTATAAAATGAGTACAAAATGTCTATATTATTTATATTAGACAAGCTGTCCATGCGTCATCGTTTTTTTTTAATAAAAATTAGGTATGGGACTGTATAAAAGTATATGTTAGGAAATTTTCAAATTTATATACCTTTATATTTTCATAATAATAAAAATTTGAATGTTATATATTTTTGTTGGCAAATTATATTTATGTGTTTAGTGTGATGTAAATGTAAATAAAAAAATTACAAAAAAGTCATTTGAGGAATGTAAATATTTTAAGGCTAGTTTTCCGTTATGATATAAGAAGATTTAAATTTTTTGCGAAATTTTAATTCTTAATAGAAATTTGGAAAAGAATATAAATTGATACTTTGAGCCATTAATTTTTATTTTAGATTTGTTTTCAGGATTTTTATTTTAGTTTTCTTAAATGCCTTTCCACAGTGGTTATATGTTGTTAATAAAAATATTGAGTCTAATGACCCGTTTGATTTAACAATTCGTATTAATAGATAGCTATAGCAAATAGCAATGACTAATAACTGATAGAAAAAAATATTATAAGTGTTTGATAAAAATTTAATAGCGATTGTCTTTTATATGTTAAATTATTAAGAGTAATTAATGTTAAACTAAACAACTAAAATATCTCCGGAAATTTATTTATTTTTATAATTAATTAATACTTAAACTTTCATTATATTTAAATTATTACCTGAATTTCAAATATCATTTTAAATCACTAATTAAACTTAAATAATGATAATAATTTACTACTTAAACTTCAATTATCAGATGACAAATTACCATCATTATTTGAAATTTAGGTATTGATTTTTTATAATATTTGAAATTTAGGCGATAATTTAAATACGATTAAAGTTTAAGTATCAATTACGAAACTAAATATAAGTTCAAGGAGTATTTTAGAATATCAAAACTTAATTTTATATATATATATACATATACATATATATATTATTAAAAACTTTTTGATGTAAACAATTGAAAAATTTTATAATTAATAAAAAGATTTGATAATCTAAATAAAAAATAAAAGGAACCAGCCATCAATTAAAAAAATTTCAAAATAGAGCATTTGAAATAACAATTAATTGGAACAAAAATAAGCAACCAACAACTAATTAAAAAAATTATCTAATACCTTTAAAGCAGCTATAAATTGAAACAAAAAAGACTACTAATTATCTCAAAAAGTTAAACCAAACCCCTTAATCTATTTGTTTTGCGTTTGCCATGCAGATAAAATATTATTTAGGTAATATGTTTTTAATAAAAGCATGTTAAAAATAACAAAAGTAAAAATAAACGATGTGCTATAGGCTATATAGCTCAATTCTTTTTTTAAAAAAACTATTATTAGTATTATTATAAAGGCACCAACATTTTTTTTTTATCTAAATTTAGTGCTGACAACCATACTAATTTTTTGTGATAGATATTACTCATATTTAAATTTTATTTTTGATAGAAGCATGAAAAAATAGAATTTAATTTAATTTCCCTCACCGTTTTCGTATTGACAAAAGAAAAGAAAAGAAAATAAAATAAAAGAATTAACTTTAAATCGCCAAAAATCGTGGCATTAATCGTTGAATTCTAAAAAGCTTATTCTCTCTGTCTCTTTCTTTTTTATTTAATTTCTATTAACTCCATTTACACCTCTCCTTTTTTTTTTTTTTAAATTAACAAAAATAGAGCAACAACACCTTAATTAACAAAAGGAAAATAGAGAAGTGTCGTAATACTCCTATTGTTGTATAAATTATTAAAGAAAAATAGACCTGGCCTCTATAACAACTGAACAGACACCAACTTAATTATTCTTCCCTGGCTTAATTACTGGCGACAATCCCAACCCTGTTTTAGCTAATCTAACTCTGTATATGTTTAGATAAGTTTTGGTTATAAATTCTGATAACAGCAATAGTAATGGACTAGATGAAGAACTAGGCCACTTGCTAAAAGAAAATCAATTACCGAAAAATTAATAATTATAATTAAACTAGTGGAAAATGACTTAATTCAGTTACGCTGCATTTTTCCACATTAGCTGTGCTAATCTGCTGGAAACTAGCTAACATCTTAATTAATTTGAAAGTGCTTACGTTAATTAATATAATTATTTTTAATCTTTATGCAACTAGGTTGGCAGGAGAAGTCTTATGATGCTATACTATCAACTTGAAAACACAAGTCTGCCAGTTAACGGTCGATAAAATCTTCTCTACTCAAAATATATTATTTATTTTACCCTATAATAAAATAACGAAAAAATTAACATGAAGACAATATATATATATATATATAAAGAATTTTCTGTCTCTTATATCACCCTAATAACCCACTTGCAAGCTTGCATTAGATGAGTCTGTGTTTTATAAAAAAACATTTTTTTATAAAGTTTTATAAAACCTTAGCAGCTTGTCTCATATATATTTGACTTAATTTCTGTATATAATATGAATATATAATATGAAAATCTAAATGTTGACGTAGAGCTACTAATTAAAATTAAAAAAATTGGATTCAAATGCAATCAGCAGCTGCATCATATTCTTGTCCTATATATCTTTTAACTACTACTTATACAGCAATTAGAACGGGAAATTTAGCCGAGAAATTAAGACAATATGAGTTCGTCGCTGAGAATTAATTCTTCGAGTTTATCAGAGATTAATTTTAATGTGGACGATAATATTGAAAGCGAAAATGTATCAGCAGCTGGTGATATTGGCGATAGAGCTCTGCATAGCAACAGACACAGTGGACGTGTGATGGATGTTCTTAGTGCAACGGAGAATGGGATTATGCAAAATAATTTTCTAGGAGTCATTAATTCCAGAATGCCATTACCAGAAATTTCAACTGACCTTACAATGGTGGGGATAAATTAATTAAAACTTTATAATAAAAAAAAAAATTCATCAATTATTTGATTTATTTTGGCCTGGATTTTGCAGGAAAAACAGACAGCAAATCTTTTGCCCCCAGTGCTGGAATATATATCATGTCTCGTTTATCTATCTCTTTTTGCCATTCTCGGGGTAATTATGTTTTGTTCTAGTAACTGAGGCTTTTAAATAGATAAAAAAATCAATCCATAAAGTGCTAATTTTTATTGATATAAATAATTTGCAGGTTTTAACAAGATACATATTGCAGAAACTTTTTGGGCCTAAAGTTGCTGGTGTCACAAGGGATCATTCACTTATCTACATTGATCTTCCTTGCAATATGGTCTCTTTCTCAAACATGCACTTCTTTTGATTAGGGGGAATCGAGTACGAGACCTTCTATATACTATATTAAGTTTACCGCTGGAATTCCTCTTTAAAAACTTACTTTTAAAAGACATAACTTAATATAGCATGAATGCCGTTTTCAAATGTTTGGACTTTATCCTATATATTGAGTCGGTTGAAATTTACATAAATATATTAATTAACTATGTTTGATTCGTGTAAAATTGATTACTGTGGATGTAAATGTGTAGGTAGGATCATTCTTGATGGGATGGTGCGGAGTTGTATTCAGAGAAGATATAGCAAGTTTATCAGATCATCTTGCAATAGGATTAACAACCGGTTACTTGGGCAGTTTATCATCATTTAGCAATTGGAATCAGAAAATGCTTGATCTCATTGTCGGTGGCCAATGGGTTTCTGCTATAGTCGGCTTCCTTTTAGGTAATTAATATTTAATTATTAATCCACATAAAATAGGATATATTCTGTTTTTTTAATCTAGGTATTAAATCAATCTGCAGGATTTTTCCTTGTAGCATATTCGATCAAATTGGGAATAGGGACAGCCAAATGTTTGAAGAAAGGTCTGAAAAAGAAAAGTGAAAAGAATAAAGCGAAAGGTAATAAAAGCAGCTGCAGGATTAGGCATTTGGTGGTAATGGGAGTTTTGGTAGCGATGCTATTGGTGGTGTGGATTGGTAGTGGAAAATTGCTGGGGAATGAGATAAATAGTGAAAGTGAAGGAGGATTTTTATGGCTGGCTTGCTTAGTTGCAGCCCCAGGAGTGTGGATTAGGTGGTTCTCTGCTCGCCTTAATGGACGTGGACTAGGCAAAAATAGCCGCCTTAAATGGCTTCCTTTCGGTACTCTTCTTGTCAATCTTTCTGCCGCTTCCATCATAGCTGCCCTCTCTCTTTTACAAATCCTGGTAATATCCTAATTCAAACCTTGCGTTTATGGAATTTATAAATTAAAATACATTTACTAAACCAATAGTGTGCTGATAGTCTTGCATATGTTAATTAAAGATATGATTAAGGTTTGGTGCATATATACAGGTGGAATCGAAGAAATTATACACAGTTACAAGAGGAATAAAGTTTGGATTTACAGGGTGTCTAAGCACAATAGCAGCTTTCATTGCGGAGTACAATGCCATGGAAGAAAGTAATCAGAATTGGAGGGCTTATGCATATGCTTTGACCACGTTAATTGCCTCTTTAGGACTGGGCATCCTCATTTACTGTGTGCCTCTTTGGACCAAGACATAAAAAAAAAAAAAAAAACCTTCACCTCATAATTTAATTTATTAATTGGTTACGTCTATTAGATTATATATTATAAATACGATACTCCATCAGCTGCTAAATATTCAATTAAAAATTAGTAGTTAATTATAGGGGTCTGTATGCCCCAATATATCATTTCATGTAATCTTATTTCCCCTGTGTATATATATAACAAAAAAAAAATATAGTAGTTAATATTATAAGATTAAATTATTACTTTTACTAGCTCTGAATTGAGGCGGGCTGCCTTTGCTATTAAATTAGTAATTCTATTACACTATTAATTTCTCATTACCAACTGCTACACTTGCTTCTTGAATTTTAACACTCGGTTTTGATGACTCTTTCTTTTTTTGTAGCAAACCACCAAAAATCTTTTTGTTTCCAATATTGTTCTAATTTGATGATTGTTTGTGGGTCTTGAATGTATTCTGTTTTTGAACAACTGAACGTCACCAAAATTGGCGTGGTTTGATGGTTTTTAAATTTAGTTTCCAGAAATACTCACATCTTTTTATATATTACCACCTTATCCTATTATTAATATATATATCTATTTAACAAACATTATTTTATTCATATCAAATATTTAATTATGAAAAAAATGTAAGACATAATTATGACTAATAGACAAATAGGTTATATTTTAAATAATTAATATTATTATTAGTTTTTAGATTATTATAAACGAAAAAGAGTAATCTAGCCATTTGATTTGTATACAATACATCCAAATATATTATAAAATCATATAGTTGTCCCAAACATTATATTAACGACATATTAAAAAATTATATAGCTTTCTTAAATATATTACCATATCATACATTATAAAAACGTGAAACCCACTCATCCAAACAGTGTTAAATACAATGTGATATTTTTTTTATTTTATTCTTCTTTATACATCTCCGCCTAAAATACAAGTTTCGCCTTTTTCTACAGTATCCAAACAAGTTTTTTTTTTATTATTAAATAAATGGAAGATTTTAGCCTTAATATAATTAAATATGAAATCTATGTGGCGTTATTACGGTTCATAAATTAATATGTCATAATCTCATAGAACTTATATAGTTTAATTTCAGAGTTTGGGCCGCATTACTGGCTGCGGTAAAATTGATAACTGCGGTAGGGAGGTATTGACTTCACAAATATTGATAACGTTTTGTGTTTTCATTACTTCAGTCTGTGATGGAGTTGGTAAACTGAATTTACCTAAAACTTTTTTCAAATATGTTGCACAAAAGGACAATGTACATTGGAATAATTTATTAAAATCGTTAAATTAAATAAATTATTATTAAAAAATACTTACTAAATACTGTATAACTGGATTCAATTAATAATTTTTTTTATGCATGTGCTAAAATAATCAACGATCCAGTGTCATGTGAAAACATAATTATCCTAAAAATGGGTCCAGAAAGAAGTATTTTTAAGCCCGAGATCAAATCCTCATGGCCCTATGAAAAATCATGGTGAAACTTTTGTTGTTACTAGTCATGGGAAACCCACAGTGACTAAGGCAACTAAAAACCTATAAATACCTCAGTGAATAGTAATCTTTCTCGTTCTAATATTTTTCCCATCTCCTTATTTTTTTATCACTTGATAAGAATCTCATTGAATGATCGAAATTTTGATCCCGACGAAATTTGTGCTCAACAGGACACATGCAAAAGGAGAAAACCTTCTTCTTTGGCCTAAGAACTTATCTATTGCATTTGGACTTTTCCTCGATATCGGATTCTCACCTAATAGTAACATGTCAATGAAATGCCGTGTGCAAAAGATTTATTTACTACTTTTTATGTTGCTAAAAATGTCACTTCAGTGTTTCTGGCTACTTAATTCATTTATTTTCTATCCAAATCTTTGTAATAAAAAAAACAATGTTTTGCTTCACAATATGAAGGATTAATTATTTGGCATGTTGGTTCATTTCATATAATTATATTCTGTTTCTATCATATCTGTGCAGATTAATTTTAAATATGAATCAAATCATATCTTTTTATTTTATTGTACAAATTAATCTCACTGTCAAGATAGTAACTACTTCCTATATCTCAAATTATTTGTCGTATAAATTGTTTCACATAAAGTAATAAAAATTAATTGATAGTTTAAATTTTAGATAAATTTATAATATTTTATAAAAAGAAACTTAAATTGATTTAGTATTGACACTTAACTAAGATAGATATAGAAAAAGGGATTGAATATATCAAAGTGACAAATATTTTAAGAAAAAACAAATTCAATTAAAACTACAATTATTTTGAGATGAAAAAGTATACGAAACAATATAATTCTTTATTTTAAAGGCAATATAATTCTTTCTTTCAAAGGCATTAATTGAAATTTGAAATTAAATTTCATTCTTCATCATACAATACAATTATTTTCCACCGAGAACATAGCTATAAGAGATACTTATGTGAATTACTATGCATATCCAGCAATAATTAAGGAAGAATCTCATTTCATCTTGAAGGCATAACTTGAAGATAATAGTTGAAAGTTTTCATTTGTACATACCCATATATAATCAATGCATTCACTGCACCTGCTGTGATTTGAGCTATTGCTTAACATTATATCATTGACTACAGATAAAGATTAGTGATTAGTGAGGGAGGAAAATTCGTAAGTTCCAAATATTCAAATTATTTCACAATATTACACACGCTATGAGAGAATGTCATATTATTCTCGCAAGTTTGCTTCCAGAGAGGTTCAAGCAGTAGCAGCTGACTATATAATATTTCAAGAAAGTAATCTTTGAGAACACGGTAAATAACTTCTTGACTCGTCAATGCATATATAGCCTTCAATTTGATTGCTTATGTTATGCATGTTTACTGAAAAGATCTATTTATACAGACTCTAATACATCACATTTCCAACGAAAACCAAATCTGGAAAGCACTGGATATGGATCCACTGATTAACCGCAGCAGGAGCCACAGGCAGGCAAGGAACCTACAGGTTTGGGATAAGAGATTTAGTTAAGAAAGCTGAAATAACAAATCATCTCAACACCAAAGATGACAAGCAAAAACAAATATAAAATTTAAGAGACTAACTATGGTCAATCCCTCGAACATTATCTAAGCCTCGAGGTGGACCACGAGGACCGCCACCATATGGGCCACTTCCAGGCCCTCCAGGACCACCATCCCATTTCTTGCTAGAACCAGATCCCTTTCGGTAAGCATTTGATTTTTCCATCTAAGACATGAAGGCCAATGATAAAAAGGATTTTCCAAACCAACATATATTCATATATGCTATAACAAAGCAACAGCAGAAAATGTTATTACCGAGAACATAGTAGAAAAGAACACGCCTATAAAATTTACAATAGCCCAGAAGAAATCAGTAATAGTTCTCAATCTCCATAGCGATCGTTTTGATTTCACAACACCTGAAACAGGAGATTCAACATGTTAATGGTCGCTTGTTTTATGTTTGCAAGAATCCAAAGAGAGGAGAACCACCATTACAGACTTTTGTTCTCAAATTCCCAGGAAACAAGGCCAAACATGTCACCAATGCCACCACCATAGATGATGTTACCCATGTATCAACTTAATAGAATCCAATCACTTAATGCAACTATATACAAGAACTCATGCCAACTTTTGAATTCGAAGCAAAAATCCCAATATTTACTTTTAAGAGGAAAAACACATTTTCTGGCCCTCGAGTCAAGTTGTGCTTTATCTATTGAACCCCTAAACTTTCATTTGGCCAATATCACCTTCCTGGAGCGAACTCTATCCTTTGCTCCTCTATCAACTACAATCACAACTCTTATTTTTTGTTACCCAAATTGTCCTCTAGTTTACTAATTTGGGCATTAATTTTTCTAAATGTAGACAAATAGAAGATCCAGAGGCCTAATAGACAAAATGCAACAAAAGATGTATCGTTTTTTTTTCCTTTTCAAAATTAATCAAGCTACACGGATCTAAGCAAACAATGGCATATAGAAAATAATATTGCAAAACAAAAAAAAGCACAGGGCATCTAAGTTTAAACCACAAATAAGTCACCAGAAAAATCGAGAATCGCCAATATTTCAAAAAGTAAAGACTTCTCACGTAGGTACGACCATCGTTTAGACATTAACAATTCCTTCACAGAACACTATGGGGTCAAACACGCAGGAGAAAGCGCAGAACAGGGAATGAATAAAAAAAATAAAAATAAAAAAAGGAGTAAACACAGTATAGAAAAGAACAGAAAAATAAACTATATAAAAAAAAGTTATATGTGAAGGAAACAAACATATTCTGCCAAAACAAAAAAAAGCAATATCTGCTTAGTAGAATCCAGAGGATAGTGATTAAACAAAAGTACAAAATCATAAAACTTGTTTGCAATGACACAAAGGAAGGATAATATAAGCTGATACGTTAATTTAATGGGAAAGAAAAACAGTGGAAAACATGAATTCAAATTACAATTGAAAAATTTAGGTTTAGCAATCCCAATTGCTATATTCTCACCGGAGAATTTCATGTTCATTGCTTGAATTCTAACGGACAGAGACATATATAATGCTTATGATTAATTCCTTTTCTATCATGGTTAACCATTTCGTGGATTAATTCCTTTTCTATCATGGTTAACCATTTCGTGGATTAATTCCTTTTCTATCATGGTTAACCATTTCGTGGATCCTCATACTCCTAATTAATCCTTCAAATTAGATTTGCACCCAATCAACCTACACGTTGACTAGAAAAGATCAGCCAGGCAAACAACCCGAATTTTTCCCAAAAGAATTAGAATAAATAAAATCCTTCAAATCCGAATTCCATGATTTACGGGCATTTAGATAGCCAAAATAAAGAAACAAGACCAACTAAAATGGAGCGATGGAACCAAAAGTCAACAGATTTAAGGCAAAAAAAGAAGAAGAGGAAGAAGAAGACGACAAAGACATAAGCATTCAATTAAACGTAAAACGCATCAAAACAAATCTCAGAGAGAAGGCCCTGACCTCGCTCAACATAAGCCATATGAGCAGAAATTCCAACGCCTTCTCGATCCTTTTTCGACAGATCAGATAGTATTTTTTCCTTTTTATCTACAGAAGTTTATAACATATATACAAGACAGAAAACTTTGGTGTTTACATAGTTATTGAAACCGGTCCGGACCGGCCGGCCGAACCGGTTTAACCTCGAACCGGCAGGTTTGCCAATTGATTCAACTACCGAAAATTGAATTGGAAAAAAATCGAATTGAACCAAAAAACCAAAAAACGGGACAGAACCGGATTTTTTGCTAAAAAATATAAAAAAATCAATTTTTTTTTTGAATTTTTTCACCCACCCACATATATATATATATATATATATATATTTATTTGAAAAAATTAGTGTTTTAAATTCTAAATATATGTTACTTAATAATTTAATATATTTATTATCTATTTGGATAATTGTAATAGTATATTAAATTATTAAGTAATATCTTTAGAATTTAAAATATTAATTTTTTTCCGAATAAATAAATAATGAAAATTTAAAATATACATATATATATAATTTTTATTATTTATTTATTTGAAAAATTAGTATTTTAAATTCTAAAAATATCACTTAATAATTTAATTTACTTATTATCTATTTGAATTTATTGTAATTAAATATAATTATACTCATATATGCAAGGTTAGTATTTTTTGTGTTTACTTTATTAGTACTTAATCTAAACATGAAATTATTTTCATGATATGATTGTATTTTTATGTTTCTAACATATGATATTCAATAATCCATAATTAATCACTTATAATAATAAAATTAAAATTATATTTTGTAACTTATTATTAGAATATTTGTGACATATATTTAATATTTGACGAATATTTTTTTTTAATTTTTATACAATAGTATTTAAAAAATATAATAATTATAATATTTTAAAAATAGAAAAAATTCGGTTGAACCGATTGAACCACGAACCTTCAGCCTTGCCGGTTCTTTATTCGGTCTGATTTTAATAACATTGGATGTTTAAAACAGTGATTGCGTGTTCCATCCATTTTGATTGGCTACGACTATAGTCCTTTGGTCAAATGTACACGTGTCTTATCTCCATTGGATATTACCAATCAGACGCCTATTAGCATATGTGCCGTGGTTCATCCTATACTTTGTTCTTGACAAAATTACATAAAAACCCAACAATCTTTTTTTTTCCTTAGAATTTAAACCATGATCTTCGTGGTTCTTTCCAGTTCAACCCTTCCTCGAAATTTCTATTCAATTTCGCATCAAAATGTGTCACCAATAAGCAATAACCTAAAAATTGCAAGCCCTAGCAACATTTCCTCATTAGATTTTTATCTAATGCCAATTCTAGGTAATAATAATAATGATAACAGCTCGGCTATGCCGGATTGCTTTCAATGTGTTAATCCTAGCTGATACCTTAAAAAACCTACAAATATGAATATTCCGGCGGGATCCGACGAGAAAATTCTCCGACGGTCAAGTCAGTAAATGGTAAAAAAATAAGTTTGGTGGAAAAGATGGCTTAGAAAACCATACCTATCAATCGTGACTACTTTTATAGGGGTGAGTATTCGATTCTCCTTAGGAATCCCGATGGCCATGGGAGTCCTATCAAAGAGAACTTCTGCCTAGATAGAAAGTTTTTCCTAAGTAGGAAGTTGGTCTCCGATCCATGTCCTAACTGGACTTGAGAAACGGTACCGCTGAGCTGCTCCATTCCTAGGGTTCTTGTAACTGAGATATGGGCTATAGGCTTGGACTTGAGGCCCAGTTCGGCAAGCCTAGTGCCGAGCTCTCTTGTAATGCTTTGAATTATTCATCCGAGCTACATAGCTGTCCTGATTTTTAGGAATCATGGCGACACTTTGATTTTCGTACTATCAATAATTACAGCCTTTTTGATCCCTGTGCTGTCATAATCATAATTGCATCTCCTCGAGTCTCATACCCAGCTGTCAACGTAATTATTTTCACACACATCGGTGAGATCTGCATCATTTGATTTATTTTGATCCAATGTTTCGCCCCAACTATAAATACCTTCCGAATTGCTTCATTTTTACCTTTTTCACTATCATTTCACTGCTTGCTTCTCTCTTTTCTAGGCATTACATACTTCAATATTCTCCATGTGAGGCCCCTAACATGACCATAATAGAAAATGCATGTTTTGAGTAGGATTTTATTTGATTGAGATTAATTTAAAAATGTGAATTTCACATAAGGTATGGGATAAGTGATAAATTTGTTATATTGTAGTAATTGCATGAAAATAAAATTTAATATTATAGTTTAATAATATTCAAGGGTATAATTGAAGTATAAAGTATTAATTTGGGGTAAATTTATAAATATGGCATCTTAAGGATTAAATGTGAATAAAAGAAAGATTTAAGTGGTTGATTTAAGAGAAATATTTAATAGAGGGGTCAATGTTAAGCATGCAGAAAGGTGAGAGTTAAAAGTGTGACATATAAGTTTTTAATGGACCAACAAGGGAATTTTTCCTTGCCACTATATAAAGTCATTTTAAAGTTAGAGAGAGAATGTGTGGAGAGGGATGACATTGGCTTGAAGGAGTTACAGAAAATTCTCTTTCTCTCATCTCATATATCTATAGTTGAGTTCTTAAAGTGTTATTGAAGTAATCCTTACATGTGATGATGTTTAAGAGAATTTTTGAATTAAATTGTTAAGGTAAGGAGAATATGAACATCTTCTTCTTCTTCTTCTCCTTCTTCATCTAAATGGTAGAGTTTATATACTTTAATGGAGAGAAAATTCTGGATTTTAATGCAAATATATGTGACATGGTTGTAGAAGAAGATAGTAGTAAGAGGAATAAGGGCAAAGGAGTTTTGAAGGAGTAGGGATTCCTAGTGGTTCAGCCAAGGTATCGGATTAGGAACTCTTTTCCTTGCATGTGTAAAGAATCAGTAGAACATGAATCTAATGGCTTGTGTGATGGACAATTGAATAGAGAAGCATATTAGAAAAAAAATAGAATTGGTATTTAAGAGAAGGCATGTAATCCTTGTGAATTAGTGACTGTAAATTCAGCATAATTTGAGTTAGAAAACTTAATTTGAGATCATTTCAATTTCTAAAGCTACCTAAGATATGTGCCTATAAATTTGTAGAAGGGACCTAGCATTGAATTTGCTTTTAAGCCACTCATATACTTAATTGAATTCTATGTGAGTTATTGATTTCGGTTCTGGAGCAGGTTGTGTTAAAAATTATATAACTTTGTGTATATTATTCAAAATGCCATGAGGTTAATTCCTACGAAAAATATACTTCAAAATATACAATTTATATGAAGAAAGCATAGATTGATTCTATTTCTAAGAATGCCAAAAGTTAGCTTGAATCCTATATAGTTAATGGCACTATTTCCAAAAATAGTTTTTAGTAATTTTGCTCTATCTTGAGAATTATATATGATAATTGGATAATTCCAGTTGGGTTATAAAATAGACTCAATATCTATCTTTTCTATGAAGAAATAAAAGTCTAAAAATGCCTCTAAAGTTGCCTAAACTTCACTTGAATATTGAAATCCTGTGCTACTACCCTAATGAACAGTTTTTAGTAATTTCCATTTATCTTGAGTTTTAGAAATGATATTGCAATGATTCTTAATGTTTTAGAAACTAGAAACATAGGGGAACAAAGTTGTAGAAGACCATTTTTGCTGAAAATGCCGTTTTGAAGGTCAAAATCACTCACAAGTTAAACCTAAAAACCAGTCACTGCCATATCATGACTCGAACAACTGTCACGACTCGTGATAGTGTGCTCTCTATCACGACTCGGATAGAGAACACAAGTTGTGACTCCCATCTATCCAAGTTGTGCTATCCATCCCATTTGACCCTCTTAAGCCTATAAATTGATACTAAAGCATTTTTAGACCCCCCCTAAACACCTTTAAAGCATTGGAAGCATAGGATAAAGGGTTTTAAAACAAGATTAACATATGATATCCTTATACCAAAGTGCTATAAAGTTTATTTAACCTTTTTAAATAGTTATAGCGCATAACTTGATATAAAGCCAACTCATAATGAGGGATATATATATATATATATTAACTTCATGATATCATAATGTAACGTAAATGGTATAGTCAAAAGTAGAAATAAGTACAAAGAAATGTAAGCTAAGGTAAATTATCATTGATCATATATATATATGATAACATGATTGTGATATGATGTGTTGCCAAATGATAACATGTTCAAGTATAAGTTCATGAAGAGAGGTATGTTCAAATACCGGTACTCGAATTGCTATATGAATATATAAATACATGTGTATACACTGGAGAATTGTGTACTATGATATGATCACATACATATGCAAGATATATGATATAAGCACAAGCATGATGTTTTAAATGAACTTGAAAGTAGTATTGCCTGCTACTAAAGTTTAACTATGGATAGATAGGAGCCTATAGAGATATTGCAGATGCTCCTGTTGATCCCGTTTGGATCATGAACAGCCCTGTTTGGGTTGTTAGCTAACCTCGTTTGGGTTTGCTTGACCGGTCCCCTATTTTGTTGGCCCTGTTTGGGTCTATGTTTTTTATCTCCTCGAATATCTCCTCTTTTGATACCCTTGGGTATTTCCTGTTATCGTTATCCACCTTTAGATCTTAAGCAAGCCAAACTAAAGTATTAATGCATCGCAATTAATTACAAAATAATCAATGCATATGAAATATGAAATAACATGTTTAACAGTGCTTTCTACTGCATGTGTTATAATTATATACATTATGTACATATCCTTTTATGGAATATTTAAATTCAAGTATGCTTAATTAAAGGTAGTGTTACATTGTCATATAAGATACTATATTGTGTTATACACTTATTTTGAATATGTTATTTTTATTTAATATTTATCAAGTATTATATGTTATATGTTTCTGACGACCACTGTGAGTGGTTGTCTTTCATATTTAGTATTCCACTAAGTTTTATAGCTTAGCACGGGTTATTTTATCTGTGTAGGTTTTGTAGTGAAGGCTTTTGTATAGGAACGATCTCTGCATCAGGATAGGCCAACACCAGTTCATAGAATTGATGTAGGGATATTTTGCAAAATCTTGTATAAGTTCTTTCACATGTTTAATTTGTAAAAAAAACTATTTAACATACGTATGTTATATGGAAGTAAATGATGTAATAAGCTCATCTAAAGAATGTTAGTATATGCATGCATATAGGAGGTAGAATGCTTATATATATGCTAGATGAATGCTGAATGTTGTGTATGTCAATGAGTAGAATAAGATAGTTGCATCATGCTTGTATATGATAAGTGGGTTGCATAATGAATCATTATGCATATGAAATTAAAGTAATGGAAGTTATGTGACACCTTTAATTTGTAACGCCCTTACTGTAACGGTCTTATCGAACAGGCAGTCGATCGAATTTTTTTTTTCACCTAATTCCCTTAACAATTAGTATGCATATGAACTTTCATTAATCAATGACCTATAACTGTCCAGAAATCACTATGCATTTAATAAAATTTTGGCAATAGAACGGCTATATTCTTAACTAGCCCCCTGAAAAGCAGACATTTACACAGCCTCTCAGAGGCACAACAGTTTATATCAATCATATAACACATCCACAATTATTATCAAGCAACACTTATATATCATCAATTCCCTGCAATTCCTTATCCTCATACTACCATCAATAATACATAATACGATAATGGCTACAGTATTATCTTCATATACAAAACATGATAGGTATATATATATATACATGCCATAAAAATATTCTTTTTAACTCTTCAGCTTCAATTTTTCCTCTGTGTACCCACGCTTCGGACTATCTGTACCTGCACGCAGTAAATTCTACATGCTGAGCATTAAACATGCCCAGCGGTGACTAAAAATCATAGTATTTCCCTAGCATTAATAATTTTGATTTAAGTAATTTATTATCGATTTTTCTTATTTAAAAGCAATATTTATTTTATGAATGACTAATTTCCCATTCAATTCATAAACTCTATTATATTTTCAAGTTAGTCCTTAAACTTCTCATTTATTACAAAAATACCCTTTTTACTCTGTTAATTACTAGTTTGCCCTTCTTATTCCTTATTTTCTTATCTTACCTTATTAGCTAACTTATAATTTACCGTTTAATCCTTAATTTAACCTTTTTCATGTAAAATTATATTTTAGTCCTTTAACTTTATATGGTTGGCTTTTTACCCAATTAGTTGACTAAATTACCATTTTACCCTTATTACTTATTTCTTTTGTTACTTTTATCAATTAATTTCGCCTTTTAGGCAAATTACCGTTTTACCCCTAACTTCTAAATTCTTTTCATTTTAGTCCTTTTTCATATAAAACTTTCATTTTAGCTTCTCTTTCACACTTTTAACATTTTCTTATCAATATGCCCTTAGTACAGACCCGGCAGAAAACTCTCAGACCGGATATGCGGGACGTGAACCCCACAGGGCCACAACAGAATGAGAAATGACCTCCAAGAATAATTCCTCATATAACATATGACATGTGACAGTACGTATGATAAATATACCATGGAGATCAGTGATCCATCCATAGTAAAGCAAGTTGCCATGACTTGCACCGCGGTATATGTATTCCTATGGCCAGCTAATTATATCCTGAACTAGATTTTACTGCCTGACTCTTTCTAAGGGCACATATTTTCTTAATTTTCTTACTTTTCATTTCTTGTCAATACAGTATTAATACTTTATAATTACAGTCAATCTTATTTACACATTTTACGAAATATTTCACAGTAATTCACCATGTAATCCATAAATTATGCCATGATTCATTCAAATGTCACATTTTTCAACTAATACCTAATTAATATTTATTCCAAAAATATTCATTTAATTCCCATAAATTCTATAAAAATTCATAACCATTAATTTACATTAGTATTAACATTAGGAAGCTTAAAATCACTAAAATCATCAAATTTCACACTAATTTCTTATGACATACCATTCGGCCTACACTACAATTCCATCATATCATTGGTTTTAACTTCATTTAAAGTTTCTAATAGGCTTATATAACTCCTAAATGCATGATTATAACATTAATTTCAATTATAACACAATACATAAAAATTTTCTTAAGAAACCTAAAGGAATTTCACTAATTTAATAGGGAAATAAAAGGATTAATTAGCCACACACCTTTTTCTATGGATTAGCCTTGCCTAGGCTTCCTTTTCCTTTCCTTTGGCTTGAAAAATTTGCTCCTCTTCTTGGATTCCTTAACAAACCGAAATTTCCATCAATGATAACTCAATTATTTTGACCTCAAATGCTAAATTTGACAGTAAAAATGAACTTTAGGCACCCAAAATTAGTAGTAGGCACCTAAAAACCAAATAAAAAGCAATAATTTCACATACCTAATTTTGACACTTAAACTTTAACTCTAAATTTCTCTTGATTTTCTTCTTTGAATCAAAGATTGGAGCTGATGAAGGTAATCTAGAGAGGCTGAAATCACTTTAGTAGGCTTTGATTTGGTGAGAATTGGTGAAGAATTGAAAGAAAAAGAGAGGAATTTGAGAGAGATGGAATTCGGCCACCAAAAGGGAAGAAGAAGGGATGAGTTGCTTCTGGAGATTTCTGGAGACAATCAGCTTATATATGGCTTATAAATGGGCTATGGGCTGGGCCTTGAATGGGCTTAAGCTATTTAATAGTTTAGGCCCAATAATTACCTAATATTTGACCTAATTAATTTATCCCACTTATCAACTTCAATTATCTTCAAATTTGATTCCATTATTCATATCACATAAAAAAATAGGCTATAACTAAAATTTCAGTCCAATCGGAGTTCGTTTCGGGTCCAATTCAATTTTATCCGTCTGATTCAAAAATACCAGTGTGGCCGAAAAATTTACTTTTTGCGACCAAAATATTCTACACATTATTTTAGGCATATATGTAATTTTTAATAATTTTTAGACTTCATTTGATATTTTTAGTAGCTAAAACGATCAAAAATTCAATTAAAAACCCTAAATCTTAATTTTCTTGGTTTTCGTTCTTTTGGCTTTCGGAGGCCTATTTGACCTCAATTTCACTTCAAATTTCAACCCCGAACTACCCGTGACTATTACTTTCCAATAGTCCAATAAAATATTTTTCACTTCCAGGTGTCATTTTCAGCCCGGAGATACTATTCACTGTCGGAAAGTACTATTCACGATCAGTCCGACGTTGAGGCCATTACATAATTAATAAATAGATTGTCTGATAATAGGGACCATGAGATATGATTAATGTTGAAGTAATTGGGTTAATAACCTATTTTGTTATGACTGGAATGTATGATATAACATGTGATAAAGGCACTATAATAGGGTGTTTCACTCTAGATTCTTTACTTCAAATTTTAGGTCAATTTCTCTATCTCCTCATTTCTTCATTTCCTTTTTGCTTTCGCCTTCATTCTTCCTTCGCTTTTATCTTCATTGCGAGATGATTGGAACCTCAAACTCTAGTGAAATTAGGATTTCTGACAACCTATTAAAAGATAGTACCCCGAGCACCTCAGCTCGTAGCTCGTCCACTAATAGTACACCCATAAAGCTCCCTCAGTTCCAAGCAATTCCTCCAAACTCGAACTTGATTCCCGAAGCTACTATTGCCAATCCTCTTGGCATAGAATTGCTAGCACCTAGCAACCCTAGACCTCGGAGGCCACTAAAATCCAATCCTCACATAACCGATGTAAGTTTGTCTATAACTACGGCTGAGTTGCCTAACTTACGGGCCAAATTAGGGATATCCCCACGATACAAACTCCTGGCTCCTAGCACCCACATTCTGGCTAACCATAACTTTAATGATAAGAAAAAACTCATCCTCTATGAGGCTAACATTCGGGTGACTATGCCTCTTTGGTGAACATGCCTAATAGGGTTATATAAAATATGCTCTCGGCGAACATGCCCATGAGCTTTATCGAATTGCTCGTGGTGACTATGCCTGATCGAACTTATGAGCTCCTAGCGAACATGCCTATAGCCTTTCCTGAACTACTCTTGGGGTATCATGCCTGATCGAGTTGGGGGAGCTCCTGGCGATCATGCTTGTGAGCTTACTCATCTTTTCCCATGGCTAACATGCTTATTTGGGCAAAATTATTGGTGATACCTTTTTAAGTTGGTAACATTCTATGAGTGCCATAATATTTTTTCTGCCATATCTTTGAGTCTCTATGCTCTGAAATTGACTACTTCATGTACTTCAAATAGACCTATCCAATTAGGGCTTAATTTTCTTACCCCTGTCGCTGTGTGACTCCACGAATTTTTTGAGGACCAGCTCACCTACTTGGAAATTTCGAGGCTTTACCTTCTTATTATGATAGGCCACCATTCGTTGCTTGTATACGGCTGCACGGATTTAGGCATGTTCCTTTTTTTCGAGTAATATAACAATGACTCCTTATTTTCCTCTTAATTGTGCTGCTCGATTCTTAGATTTGGCATTCCTATCTCGTAGAGGATCACTGCCTCCACACTATAAGTTAGAGAGAAAAGCATTGCTCTTGTTGCTGATCTAGGTGATATCCAGTATGCCCACAAGACACTGTTTAGCTCATCTACCTATAAGCCTTTAGCTTTATCTAGCCTTTTTTTTAGCCTTGCCAATATCATTTTGTTTGTTACTTTGGTTATACCATTTGATTGAGGATGGTACACCGATGTGAATCTGAGCTGGATGTGCAAATTTTCACAAAAGTCCTTGAAAGATTGACAATCGAATAGTTTACCATTATCAGTAATAAAAGTGTGTGGGATTTCGAACCTTATTATTATTGATTTTCGGACAAATTTGATTATGTTCGCTAGGCTAATAGTGGCCAAAAGCTCAATTTTGACCCACTTAGTAAAGTGACCCACTGTCACTACTAAAAATTTTCTCTGCCTGGTTGCTAGTGGGAATGGTCCCAGTATGTCTATTCCCCATTACGCAAAGGACCATGGGTTGTATATCGGGGTCTGTTGAACTGACTGCTGATGAATTATCTTTCCAAATCTCTAGAATTTATCACACTTTTTCACCAACTCTTTAGCATATGTTTCCATACTTGGCCAATAGTATCCCTGCAAAAGGGCTTTCCTGGCAATTGTTTGAGCCCCTTCATGTGCCCCACAAATTCCTTTATGTATTTCTTGGAGCACGTAATTACCTTCGTTCGTATCCAGACACAGTGACTATGGATGTGAATACGATCTACGATACAACTTTCCATCCAAGATGGAATAGAGATTTGATTGCCAAACCACCTTTTTTGCTTTTAATTGATCTTCAGGAGGGTGCCCATTTTCAAAAATCCATATGTTCGTTTATTTATACTGAAAAGGCTTTGACCAATGTCTAGCAAGTGTACTAGATCAGCTAGTAATATAAAAAAATATAATTATGTCCCTAAAATATCAATCCCAAAGGAAACTTGTATTTGTGTGAGTGATTTTAATTTTAAAACGAAATTTGTGTGAAGAAGGAAGAAGAGAAATCCCAAAAGTTGTGTGACCGAATTCTAGCAAGTGTACTAGATCGGCTAGTAATACAGGAAAATATAGATTAAAACCCCAAATATCGTACCCAAGGGAACATGGATTGCTAAGTATAATACCTATATATGAATTAAATTAATCCGAAATTATTTCCCAAATATTTTTGGTTTGAAGGTAAAAATTAAACAAAATAAACAATTAAACAAAAAAAAAGCTAAAACATGAATTAAAAACAAAGCAATAACTGAAATTCTCTTGCTAAAGAAACTATCCACCTTAACTTTCATTGTAATGACTTAAGTTCAATAGAAACACCAGTGATTATGGAAAAACTAGTAATAAAGCAAGATATCTTTATTCAAGTATATCATTCTTAGTATTAAACTCATAGACAAATCTAATACTTAGCATGCAAGTCTAGTTTTAACTTCTTAAATATTCATTGAAGCCTTTCTCAAGTGATTCAACTCCAATTCATTCTTAGTTCCTCCTCTCTTAGTATTAACCAATAAAATTCACACATAATTATCTCATATTTCGGATAATAATCATGCATAAACATTAAAGAGTCAATCCAAGAACATGTAAATCATTAACTATGTCAAAACCAATTTTTAGTTATTTATTCAATAAACCAACAATCAATCTCAACACAATCAAGGATAAGAATATGCTTAAAACCAAGAAATAATCAACCGATATTGAAATTAAGCTCAAAACAAAGTCATAAAAATGAAAATTTAAGATTTCAAGAATCCATTAGCAAAAGAAGAAAAACTACTTCCTAAACATGTTTAAAAACTAAAACAAAGTTGAAAAACTTAAACGAAATCGAAAGGAAAACTAAAAATAGAAAAACTAAAAAAACAAGTAAAACTAAAACTAAATCAATTAATCCTTTCTAATCCCTAATTCTCTAATTCGATCTCCATTCTTTGATGTTTTAGACTACTATTTATAGGCAAAAGATGTTGTATATTCCTTCTCAAACTCTTAGAATCAAATAGGAAGCAAATTCTGCCCAAAACAGGAAGTTCGAGAATCATTCGCGAAGTGGAAGAAGCATCACGTGGCCATGTGTTCCCTAGTGTATTTTCACACGTGGCCATGTGTTGGTTTGTGAAGAAAATCACGTGGCCATGGGTTCTTGCATTCTTTTCTTCACGTGGTCACTTGTTCACTTTCTTCTTTCTCACACGTGGCCATGTCTTCATTCTCTTATAACTTCACGTGGCCACGCCTAGTTCTTCTGGACTTCACGAACACTTTCTTGCATAAATTTTCCATATTTTTAGTCTTGGCCCAAATCTTTGCCCTTTTTACAATTAAGTCTTTTTTCTTGCAAAATAACCCCGAAAAACACTAAAATTTATAATTAACTCAAAAAATACAAAACTAACAAATTAAACTCAAATTAAACCTAATTAACACAAAATTAATTTAATTAAATACTTAAAAATATACTAAAAATATCATATAAATGACCATTATCATTGTGATGGTTTAAGTTAAAAACTAAAAATAGAATTTTAAAACTAAAAATAAAATAAAACAACTGAAAGAGTTGAAATAATTGAACAATAAACAAAAGCAAGCAATTAAGTGAGGTAAAAATCAATATTAAAAATAACTTTCACTAAAAGTCTATCCTCTTTAACCAATATTATTATGACTTAATCAAAAGAGAAATACAAGTGATTATGAAGAATTTAGATTAATAAACCCAGATAACTTTACTCAATATTATCTTTCCAAGCATTAAAATTCTCTTATTCAGATAAACTCAACACTTCGCATAAAGATCTGAATTAATTCTCCTAAATGTCTGTTAAAGTCTTTCTCAAGTAATTTAACTTCCACCTATTCTTAATTACACCCTTCTTAATCTTAACTTACTTCAATCAACATAAAATTATAGCTTATTCGGATTATAATCATGCATTAACCTAAATAAATTAAACTAAGAACATGCATATCAATAATCAACTCAAAACCAATGACTAACCAATGTTTAGTCAAGTTAACTATCAATTTTTAGTTAAATAAAGATAAAATTGTGTTTAAAAACTAAGAAATAATCAAACTTGTATTAAATTGAAGCACAAGCTTAAGTCATAACAATAAAAGTTAAAGATTCAAGTATCTTTTAGCAAAAGTTAAGAAAAACTACTCACTAGACATATTTAAAATCAAAACAAAATTTTAAAAGAAACAGTAAAATCAACAACTCAAAACTATGTAAAATAAAACTTAATGAACTAATGTTGACAATTTGCTTGAAAAGTAATCCCCTTTTCTTGGTGCTTCAAACTCCTTTTTATAGGCCAAATTAGTGGTAGAATCATTCTCAAACTCCAGAAATAAAATAGGAAGCAAATCCTCCTTGATCGGGAAGTATAAAAAAAATCCTTCACTAAATTGGAGAAAACCATGCGTGGCCACTCAACATTTCTTCTTTGGTGATGCACTGCCATATATCCTTCTTTGTAGGGATACACGGCCACTCAAGTTTCTTTGATAAAATTCACATGGCCATATATAGTCCTTTGTTATGCTTTCACGTGGCCATGCATTTTCTTCTTCTTGTTTCACACACAGCCACACATCTTTTTGTTCTATGAGACACACAGCTATGCACCTTCATTTGCTTGTTCAGATCAGTGAAGTCTACACATATTTTTCATTTCTTATTAGCCTTTTTTACTAGGACCACATTGGGTTGCCAGTTCAGGTATAACACTTCTCTTATGAACCCATTCCTTTGTAAGGTGTCCATCTCTTCGCTTATGACTATCTACCACTTTAGTGCGTGATTGCATTTCTTCTGCTTAATCAGCTTGCAACCTAGTTGTATGATCAGCAAGTGAGAAATAACATCTGGCAAGATGCTAGTGATATCTAACAGCTTCCAGGCAAACACATCTGCCTATGCCTCAAGTACTGCTAGTAAGGATTTTACTTTCGAGCTAGTTTTTTCTGAGGCTATTTTTACTGTCTTCCCTGGTAACAACTCTATCTCTTGTAACATATCCATTGGTTCAGCTTTTCGAGTAGTGTTAGTTGGGACATCCGTTGTATCTATTGTGAGAGCTTGCTTTGCTTCTTTTAACATAGTGACATAGGTTTCCCTGGTTTCCTCGTAGTACAAATATTCCTTTCGGGGCCAGTATCTTTATAATTAGCTTCTGCATGGAAATATAAGCATCAACTGTGCCCAACAAAGGTCGGCTAAAAATTGCATTATAAGATAGGGGCACATTTACTACCATGAAACATGATATACAAGATATGACTATTGCCTCATCTCCTAGCTATAAGCTTAGGTTGACTGAGCCTTTGACTTTGTTGGGCTATTCGGAGATGCTGATCAATAAGACCATAACTTCCTCCAAAGGGCTCGGTATTCCTAGTGCTTTGTAAGCTTGCATGGTGATGAGATTTACTGCACTTCATATGTCTACCAGGATCCTCTACACCAAAAAGTCTTTGATTATTGCTTCAACTACCAGCTTGTCGTTATGCGGTTGCCGAACATGTCTCCCATCTTTCGCAGAAAACCAAATATTTGTTAGGGTAGGCGGGCTAGACCCCAACGAAAAGACCTCCTCTACCTTTCTCTTCTTTGAATCACCAAACATGTCATAGTATTTTTCTCCTACAATAACGTGAATCACTCCTACTGGAGCTTTCTTACTACTACTACCCTCTCTCCTATCGGGCTGTTTTGAGGGAGACCACCTTTCTTCAATTTTGCTTCCTTTAATGAACTACTTGAGTCCGCCCTTTTTGATGTGGTATTCAATCTCCTGCTTGAGGTGTCTGCAGTCATTGGTTTCATGACCTTTATCTATATGGAAGGTGTAGTACAAAGCTTGATCTCTGCTTAAATCCTCTCTTATAAGCTTTAATCATTGTACCTCCATATTTTTCTTCATCCACGATGGGATTTACACTGGAGAAGTGTTTAATTCGGTAAATTACTCGTCCTTTTGATTATCCGAATATGGCTTCGAAACCATGTATGCTCTGTTCGCCCCTATCATGGCTCGAGATTTACTTTTTTACGAGCTCTCCCTTTCCCATCTTATTCCTCCGGAGCTCTCACTGTCCTTTTCCTATTTGCTATACTTCAACCGTCTGGCTTCATCCATTTAAATGTATTTGTGAGCTTTGGTCATGAGCTCGGTCAAATTATAAGGGCATTTCTTGCTTAAGAAATCGCTAAATTTTTGACATCTTGTGTTTCGACTGAGAGCGCTTATTGTGACTTTCAAATTCAAATCCTAAATGTCCATTGTGACCATGTTAAATCTGTCCATAAAACTGCACAAAAGTTTGCCTCTTTCCTGAATTACCCGATGTAGATCTGCCGAGACCCTAGTTGGTCGAATGGGTTAATCAGTTGAAATAGCTCAGCTATGTTGGACTGCTCTCGATATGTTAATCTTGGCTGATACCTTAAAGAACCTGCAAATGTTAATATTTCGACAAGGTCCAACGAGGGGACTCTCCGATGGTTAAGTCAGTAAATGGTAAAAAAATAAGTTTAGTGGAAGAGATGGCTTATAAGACTATACCTATCAATCATGACTGCTTTTATAGGGGTGAGTATCTGATTCTCCTTAGAAATTCTAATGGCCATGGGAGTCCTATGAAAGAGGACTTCTTCCTAGATAGGAAGTGTTCCCTAAGTAGGAAGTTGGTCTCTGATACGTGTCCTAACCAGACTTGAGAAATGACACCGCTGAGTTGCTCCATTCCTAGGGTTCCTGTAACTAAGATCTGGGCTATGGGCTTGGACTTAAGGCCCAGTCCGGTTATCAAATAATAATAATAATAATAATAAAATTAAAGTTAATTATGCAAATCAAAACTTTTTTTAATGTTTATATTTTCAAATAATAAATTTGAATTATAAGAACGCTTTAAATATACTTATGTTGTGATATATTTCTATTTGGATGACTTCTCATATTGGTTATTTCTTTTATTACTTGATTTATTTCATATATTCACTTATTTCCTGAATTTATTTATTTTCTATATAGACCAAGTTTTATATCTATAAATACCCACATTGTTATTGTGTTAGACACATAATAATATAATAGAGAAATCACACTTCTCATTATTCTTTATATTTTGTTCTGATTTTACTTTTATTTATAACACATTATCAGCACAATAGCCTCTATTGATTATTGAAAGTCAGTGGTTTAGAACAACCCGACTCGAAAGAATCAAGAATTATAATTTACAAAATTAAATGACATGTAGATTTAATTCGTAAATTTTGAATTATTTTAATTATCATGAGTTAATAAGATTGTTTAAGGGTTGGGTAATTGTACCCTACAATAAATTTTAAAAACTTCAATATATGAAATTATTAAAAAAAAAAGCGAGAATAGCATTTTTCATTGCCATTTATTTTGCAGGGGACATTAACATGATTTTAGTGATTTGTTTTGCATAATTACAAGTTAATGCTTGCTTAATTATATTTTGATTCTTATATTATATATATGGTGAATATATTTTATGTAAAGCCATATTTTTGTTCTCAATTTACTATATGCATATTTTTTTCATGTGCAATATAATTATTTGCATATTCCTGAAAAGTTATAATGTAATTACTCGGATATAATTTGTTATATTTCTCCAATATATCTTGCAAAACGTTAAAATGGATATCATTTTGAGACTAAAAGAGAAATACTAGAGATCTACTTTGTATAAGATAAGTAATATATATATAAAGATAATTTGATTTTATTTTGATATAAATATTAGCAAACTCAAAGTTTACTAATAAATATTAGTAACCTGAAGTTTACTGATTGTTGTATAAATATTAGTAACCTATTATTTACCAAATATACAAATATCAATAAACATGAAATTTATTGATTAAGTGATACTAATATCAGTAAACTTGAAATTTATTAATTATAGTAAAATTGAAAATTGAAACAAATACTAATAAACATGAAGTTTATTAACTATTACAAATATTAGTAAACAAGAAGTTTACTAACTATTTAATATTAATATTAAGAAACTTGATGTTTATCAATTGATATAAATATTGATATAATAAAAAATAGTAAACCTGAAGTTTACTAATTAATAATTGATTACTTGGCATGACCGGTTTGACCAGTCCGAATCAATTATAATACATAAATTATTGATAATTCATACATACATATTTATTAAAGAACCAGAAGTTTCTTTTAGTTCAATTTAAGAAATTCTCATAATCTACTTGTTCTCAAGAAATATTACTAAAGTATCACTAGCTAATAAAAGGGACTGAATTTCCTTCATTCTGGAATGAATAAAGATAATATATATGGGCCCACTATCCACCATGTCAACCACTCAAATGTTTTATAATTTTTCAAAGATGTATCGATAAAATGGTCACATATGTGTTTACTATCAACTCATAACCTGTAGTTTACAAGATTATTCAAATTAAGTGCACAATTTCTAGAATATGCAATCAAGATATTTTCTTGATAATGACAGCGATCATATGTCATGGGTAAATGATTGTTATAAGCTCTTTGTACATATTCATACACAAAGGTCTAGCAAAAATATTTATTTAATGCCTATGAATAATTGCTAGATATTTTTATGAGAACAATAGTAATATTTTTATATATGGATATATAATTGATGTAAGCAGTACTTACATGCATTATGCCAATAAAGATCATAAAATTTCTCAATTGCAATTTTAGTTGAAAATTGCGGTTTAATTAATAGCTTTCCTAATATCAGGTGAAGAAAGCAGTTAAAATAAATAAATATATTATGTATATTTTAGATCCTCATATCGTGAACTTAAAGTTCAAAAGATTAGTTAATTATGATTCCAATGTATTTGTTAGTTTATAGAGATTTATTAAATCTCATTTGTATTAGCTGCAAATGCTCCAATTTAGAACAATGTTCTAGTCGGACAATTTGCCTTGTAGGATAAATTATTTGGTTTCAAATAAAAAAAATATATAAATGGCAAGGAGCAAATAAATCTATATGGTCATATTATAGAGGGGGTACTCTTTAAGAGACCTATGACATAACTAATTTTTAAAGCCTCAAAAGTGGTTCCAGTACCTAAAATTAAATAAGAGATCTCAATATGTCATTTGTTATTAAAAAACCGAAAAGGATAAAGTTGTTGACAAAATTTCTATATAAAAATATTAAATTTGATATTTTCAATATAGTATCTTAAAATTAAATCTGTTGAAAAATACAGATATTAATTGCATTCAATATGAATTTTTAGACCTGCAGTTCAAAATATTGAAAAACATGATGCCAAAAAGTACAATTGATATTTATGCAATAAACAACAAAGTCATAAAATATGATTTATTTTATGACATTTATTACAATGGATTGGCATCGATTGTAAAAATACACATTTTCTTATAATAAATGCAATAAGTTTTTACTGTTTGTCAAATTGGGAATATATTAGTATGTAACTAATTGATATTATTTATCTATTTGATAATCAATTTACATATAATTCCTAAAAGATTTATCATGCATGAAACATATAAATATTTCTGAAAATTTTTATTTAATACAATTATATGCATTGAATTTTATGTAAATAATTTTGAAGTGTTATAGTTTACCTATTGTCATGATTTATTTATGATTTTAATTACCGAAACTCTTGAAGAGTTCAAAATTGTTTAACGAATTTTATAAACTAAGTTTTGTTTCGACTTAAATATCGAGTACTATTTGATTGAAATAAAATTTTTATAATGTGATTATATGTTTATATATTATCTTCCATTGAATACTCCAATAGTTGTAAAGTTACTAAATACAACATATTTCATGATCATATATTATTGCTATTAATGCATTATGTAATCATGCATTATATTATAATTGTCAAATTGTTATTTAAAATTACATATTATTTTAAAAATTTTAGTTCTCTATATAATTATATACATTTCAGTTGTATAATTTTATTATCTTTAAGTAATTTTTTAGAAATATTTGAATTAAGTTATTAAATGCATTCATTTGTTATAGCTATTATATGATTTTGTTGTGTATATGTCATTAAATTATTTTCATTATATTTGTTTCATTCCTTTAAATTAATGAAGCAATATAGAATTATGGCCATAAAAATGGTATGTTCAAGAAATGATAATTATTACTATTATATGATTAATTTTCACCACCAGAAGTGGTTGATAATTAAGAGAAAGAATAAGAATGGTTAAGAAAATCATTTGCGAATAGATATCTTATTTATGATATAATATAAAATTACATTGGTCACATGCCCGTTGTACGTATGACTATATTATTAGATTTTATAAAATTTTTTTATCTTAAATGAATGAAAGATGTGTAGATAATTTTGTATGTGCTTATCTACAACATGTAATTTTATAAAATAAGTTTTATTTATTTTTCAATTCATGCATTATATATCCAGAAGATATATAGTAAACATATCTAGAAAATATGTGACTCATTTTTAGAAAAAAAACTTCATAATATTATGTATTGAAACTCTGCATATACAAATTTAAAGTTGTGTACCAATATTTTTATAAAAGAAAGAAAAATACACGTTGTACTCTTTTTTCCTTAACTAAGGTTTTTTCCCACTAGATTTTTCTGTTAAGGTTTTTAATGAGGTAACTTATAATGTATATTAAAAATATTGTGTACTCCTTTTTTTCTTTATTGGATTTTGATCCCACAGGATTTTTTTTCAATAGGGTTTTAACGAGACACAATACATAGACATTCAAGGGAAAATGTGTACTGAAAATTCCATTTCATAACTCTTTAAAATTAATAGCATGACTTATCAAATGAAAAGGCAAACATTATTGTCCATGCAGGATATTTTGTAATATTGTTAATAAATTTAAAGTCCGTCAGAAGCGTGACGATATTTTAACGAAAAAAATATCAATTTTTGAAAGAAAATCTTGATATGGATAAGTCTTATCCACTAAGCATTCCATTGGTTGTTCACTCTCTTGATGTTAAGAAAGATCATTTTCATCCACAAGAAGATAACGAAGAGATTTTTGATCCTGAAGTACCATATCTTAGTGTAATGAGTGCACTTTTATATCTTACAAATAGTATTAGATCAAATATAACTTTTGTAGTTAATTTGCTAGTAACATTTAGTTCTACACCAACTCGAAGGCACTGAAATGGAGTAAAACATGTTATCTTTGTGGCACTTCTGATATGGATTTATTTTTTTTCAAAAAGAGTAAATTCAGAATTGGCAAGTATGCTGATACTGGATATCTATCAGATCCTCATAAAACTCGATCATAAAAAAAAATATTAGCCATCCATGAAGCAAATCGTGAATGTGTGTGGTTGAGAACCATGACTCAACATATTGAGGAAACAAGTGGATTAGTGGTAGTTAAAAAGTCAAAAAAATTGTATGAATATAATACAGCATATATCTCACAACTCAAATATGGCTACATCAAAAGAGATAGAACCAAACGTATTTCACCAAAATTCTTTTATACTCATAAACTTATAAAAGAAGGGCAAATCGATGTTTGCAAAGTTCGTTTAAGTGATAATCCAGCAGATTTGTTCACAAAAATCCTACCAAGTTTAATTTTCAAGAACCATGTACACAATATTGGAATGCGCCAATTAAATGATTTAGTGTGATTCATTATATTATTGAGGAAAAGTACATATGAATATTGTACTCTTTTTTCTTCGTTAAGTTTTTATCCCACTGGGTTTTTCTTAGCAAAGTTTTAAGGCATGTTCGTAATGTATAGTCATCTAAGGGAAAGTGTTGTGATATATTTCTATTTGGATGACTTTTCATATTTGTTATTTCCTTTATTACTTGATTTATTTCATATATTCACTTGTTTCCTGAATTTATTTATTTCCTATATAGACCAAGTTTTGTGTTTATAAATACTCACATTGTTATTGTTTTGGATACATAATAATATAACAGAGAAATCACACTTCTCGTTATTCTCTATATTTTGTTCTGATTTTACTTTTATTTATAACAATTTAATTTTTTTTGTTTTTTACAGAAAAGAATAGTTCTCTCTAACTCTATTTAGTTACAAGTGACCATCTTTCTAAAGATGGTAATTCACAATTAAAATGTCAACTTACTTAAATAAGGTACATTTTAATGCGAACTTCCTAACATGTTTTATTATAGTAAATATTTATTCAATTTTTAAAATATAACTTGTTGGTAACAAGCCGTAAAATTCATGTGTAATAGAGAACTCTGCATGTATAATATATATATATATATATATATATATATATATATATATATATATATATATATATATATATATATATATATATATATATATATATATATATTTGTAAAATATAACTATTTATGAAAAATGGATTTTTTCATATAATGCTGATGATTCTAGGCAAACAATAAAAGTAACAGTGAAAGCTAATTAATAGCATTAGAGAATGTTAAAAAATGAGGTTAATTACAACCGTGACTAAATAATCACAATAAAATAATTTATAAGATAAAAATTATCAAAATCTTATTGTATTTCAATTAAAGTAAAAATAATATAAAAATTTTTTTTTTATGTAATCAAGTGACGGTTAAGCATAGCATATATGATTGCCACATTATTTTGGAATTAATCAACTTTATAAATTGATCTAGATACATTAGACCAAAGATTAAATTTTTAGATACATTAGACCAAAGATTAAATTTCTTCTATGCGTAACCTTATGGCTCAACCAGTATAATTGACAAGCTCTTGAGAAATTAAGAAACTAATTGAGATACGTAATTTTGGCAATATATATACATATATTCAGAATTAGAAAAGATTATGTATAATTTAGATGCAAAACATAGATAATTAATTATGTACACTTATTGATTAGGTAAGTATGTGTCTAAGTTTTAAAGGAAAAAATTAGTTAAATTTTGATAAATCATCAGACTAATTAACTAGCTTATATTACTCATTTAGCTAGTGTTGGGCAGTTTAGCAGAATGGAACCCTTTTTAATTATATGGATGCACTTCTCTTTGGCTTGTTATTCCTTTGTTATTTCATGTTATCTCTTTGTGGAATGGTGATCATAATAAGATAATATATTGAAATGAACATGCATAATCTATCTTAAATGACCTTTTGGCGATAACTACATAAACTTGGTATACTTATAAACAAGGATGAGTGCACAAGTATGGCTATGAATCTCTATGTATAACCTAAACAAGATAACATGGCAAAATAGAACATTATGAAACTGTTAAATAATTATGAGATCTATTGCACAGGTGTTAAATGGACAAAACTATACGTATAAGTATAAAGGTTTGGTTTAATTAGTTAAATCCCATAATGACATGATTATGTATATTTTGTAAAATTTGGGATACAGGCAAGATCTTTTGCCCTTAGTAAACTGGTGGATAATCCAGGATCTGGAATATAATGGCTAGTTATAGGAATGTATATACCGCAGTACCACCATGAGATCACCATGAGCTATGATTTTTGCATACACTAAGGAGTAGCCGGCACTTGATATACGGTGGGTTAGCTGGATCGTATTAAGTTATAGTCCCTCTACCCATACTGGAGTATTGATATCGCATTAAGTTATGGTCCCTCCAATATGACATCATATAGTCCTCGTCCCGTATATCCAGTTCGAGAATTTTCACTAGTAGTTACTAAGGGCGATATCAATTGAAATAAAGAAATATAAGGGATATATCTAAAGGTATATAACAAATAAAGCATACAAATGTTAAGTTACTTATTAAATGACAAATTAATTCACCGAAATGTTATAAATCAAGTAATAATTTGAAATATGTAATATTATCATCCCGAAACATCAATTATTAGTGAATGCACAGCATGGATTTCTGGTTGTTAGTAGAATGTCTCATAACATAATAAGTAAAATAAAAAAACACGTGAACACAATAAAGTTATTTATATGTCATTGGATAGGAGTTTTGTGTTATATGAATGTTGAAATGTCAATATTAGGTTGCTATATAAATTGTTTGTTGTTGAACTGAATCGGTTCTTATATTATATATGTAATTATTACATATGAAATTATAGTATTGATGGTTAGTGTGCATTGTGGAATAGACAATGAAAATTTGGTGTAATAGTTACAATATGCTGGAAATAACTATTTACAAAATGCATGTACACTCATATTTGAGTTAATTACAGTAGAAAGGTAGGATAAAATTATCAATGGATGGCTATATGAGTCTCAATTACTTTCATAAAAACTTTACATAAATAATTATAAATTTGGTAAGATTAATTAATTAGTAGTTCATGGTCGATCAATAGCAATTAATATTGTACAACTAAATTGTATTTATATTGCTTATGAAATTGGATCATTAACTACTTGTATGCGTTATTATATTAAGGGAAAATATCAACTTTTATATGTTTTATGATTTTTCCTCTGTGTGTGTTTAAATTTGTAAATATATTTTAATTATATTATTTAAGAGGTAAATTTGGTAGTCACCACTAAGCATATAGCTTAGTGTATGGTTTTCTTTATGCATAGGTTGATCCGATGTTCAACATTCTCAACGTCAATGAAGGAACCTTCATAGTTTACTGTAGCTGAAATTGTGGGCAATTAAGAATACGAAGCTAACCATTTATGTTATTATGTATTTTGAAATTTGGCATGTGCACAGGTATTAATATTGAAATGATTTAAGTGTAATTTTATAAATGTCTAGTTGAGATTCAATATTGCATTATTAGTACAGGTTTGTCATAATATCTTGTATAAACATTATTAAGAACAAAATAACTAAGCATTGAAATAGTGATACAATGACAAGTAGATTAGCTTAGTTAATGACTGAGGAGGATGGAAATACTTGTGTTGGAGTTTGCTTGGTGTTATGGTGAAATAATTAGACAATATTAGAAGTATTTTTACTTCTTTTTCTACAGGAAGCTGTTAATATTTAGGTAAGACTCTGTCGAAATTTTTAGAAAATTAAGAGTAAAACATTTAAATTTTTGATAAATTAAGCATAAATTATGGTGATTAGTGGTATAAAGATCATAGATTGGTTTGTGACATCCGTATCCGATTTATCTACCAAATCGGGTATAGGGTGTTATAGTTTTTCTATTCACTGCTCTAAATATTTTTGGTCTTTACTCTAGATTTATTTGAGTGCGTTCAAAAAAGTAATTTTTCTGGGTTGTTCTGTGTTTTTGAATCCAATGAAAGGAAGTTATCATCTTTAAAGATTTTCAAATCTTGTTTCTTAAATGTTTTATTCTGTTCATTCTATTTTTTCTCATAGATGTTCAACTCAAGTGGAAAAGAAAGAAAATTATTTCTCATAAGTTACTAAGCTTATACTTTAAGAATGGTGATTAGGTTAAAGGGTTTTTAGATTATATTATGAATCGATGAATAAGAAAGATTGAGCTATTTTTAATTTAGTCTTTGACATTTTGATGAAATTTGAATTTGTGTGTATCAATCATTCCTGTAATTACTGTTTTTAGAATGAAATGAAATCAAGGGAAAAGTCTTTCTTAAAGAACCATTTCGTTTTGATAGTCTGATGAAAGTTGAATTTGTGCGTATAAATCTTTCTATAATTACTATTTTAGACTGAAAAGATATCAAGGGAAAATCTTTCTTGAAGAAACATTTATTTTTATACTACATTGCTTTCATTTTGGTTGGATAGTTTAGAAGTGAAGAATGATATAGAATAATCATTTAAGTGAATGAGTATGGTACTACTGACCGGTGTCTAGCAAGTGTACTAGATTGGCTAGTAATATAGGAAAATATAGATTAAGACCCCAAATATTGTACCCAAGGGAACATGGATTGCTAAGTATAATACTTATGTATGAATTAAATTAATCCAAGATTGTTTCCCAAATGTTTTTGATTTAAAAGCAAAAATTAAACAATTAAACAAAACAAAAGCTAAAACATGAATTAAAAACAAAGCAATAACTGGAATTCTCTTGCTAAAGGAATTATCCACTTTAACTTTCATTGTAATGACCTAAATTCAATATAAACACAGTGATTATGGAAAAACTAGTAATAAACCAAGATATCTTTATTCAAGTATATCATTCTTAGTATTAAACTCATAGACAAATCTAATACTTAGCATGAAAATCTAGTTTTAACTTCCTAAATATTCATTGAAGCCTTTCTCAAGTGATTCAACTCTAATTCATTCTTAGTTCCTCCTCTCTTAGTATTAATCAATAAAATTCACACATAATTATCTCATATTTCGGATAATAATCATGCATAAACATTAAAGAGTTAATCCAAGAACATGCAAATCATTAACTATGTCAAAACCAATTTTTAATTATTTATTTAATAAACCAACAATCAATCTCAACACAATCAAGGATAAGAATATGCTTAAAACCAAGAAATAATCAACCGATATTGAAATTAAGCTCAAAACAAAGTCATAACAATGAAAATATAAGTTTTCAAGAATCCATTAGCAAAAGAAGAAAAACTACTTCCTAAACATGTTTAAAAACTAAAGACAAAGTTGAAGAAAAATAATGAAACCATAAAAACAACGTAAAATAACTAATGAAACCTTAAAAACAACGTAAAATAACTAAACCTAATTCTAAGATTTCTCTAATTGATTCTACTAATTCCTTTTTCTTTGGTGTTAGAGTTGTCTATTTATAGGCAAAAGATGTTATAGAAGCCTTCCAAACTTCCCAAATTGGAGTAGGAGAAGAATCCTTCTTGAATTGGAAAAATCGGAATCCTTCGCTTCATGGGAGTCTTCATCATGTGGCCATGTGTTCCCTAGTGTATTTTCACACGTGGCCATGTGTTGGTTTGTGAAGAAAATCACGTGGCCATGGGTTCTTGCATTCTTTTCTTCACGTGGTCACTTGTTCACTTTCTTCTTTCTCACACATGGCCATGTCTTCATTCTCTTATAACTTCACATGGCCATGCCTAGTTCTTCTGGACTTCACGATCACTTTCTTGCATAAATTTTCCATATTTGCAGTTTTGGCCCAAATCTTTGCCCTTTTTACAATTAAGTCCTTTTTCTTGCAAAATAACCCTGAAAAACACCAAAATTTACAATTAACTCCAAAAATATAAAAATAACAAATTAAACTTAAATTAAACCTAATTAACACAAAATTAATTTAATTAAACACCTAAAAATATACTAAAAACATCATATAAATGACCATTATCAACTACTAACAACCAAGTAAAACTTTTTATAAGTTCCTATGACAACATGATCTCATGAGGAAAAACTGCAGATTTTTTCTTACACTTCACTGGCACAACAGTGTACTAATGAGGTTGTGCTTTCACTTATTGATTTGTTGTTGAATGGATATGGTTTATGAAAGCATGATCTCATAAGAAAAAACTACAGATTTTGCCTTGGAACTTTACTGGTAGAGGAATGCACAAATAAGGTTGTGCTTTCACTTACTGTTTTATTGTTGAATGGATATGGTTAATTATGGCTTTATGTGTATTTAAGAAGTAAATTTGACCTGGTTGAGTGTTGCATAGCTCATATGAGAAAATGGTAATCATTAGATCATATTCATTTTGTTCGTCTAAAACACATGTATGTTCTGTATCATTTAAACTCCCTGATCAATGATAAAGAGGGAATTATCTTGACTTGATTAGATTAAAGCATATGCAGAATATGCTGAAAGATTTGCTATACTTGCACTACAGTATATTATTTTATATCTTCATTTATAGATCGAGCCAATAATATAATGACTTTCTAGCAAAAAATAGGAATATTATACCTACAATCAAGCTATCAAATGCACCTAACCTACAAATCAAATTGGAGTTCAGATTAGCTGGAACTTGAAATTAGATGCTTTAAACTAGAACAAATTTAAAAAAATTAAAAGCCTCTGATGCAAGAGATTACACTATAAGATATTGACATATAATGCATTTACCATAAGAGAAGTGCATATGGAAAAAAGCCAAACTTTAATTTGTAATATCTCACAAAAGTTTTCCACACATTTTAATACACAGAGAACAACTAGAAAGAGCATCTGTAGAATCAAAGTACATGATTAAAACTTTCCATAAGAATAGACAAAAGATGAATAAACACAATAAGAAAGAAAATGCAAAACTGAAAACCCAAATATTCTTGATGCAGACCAAGAAAACAATGTTTGGGAATTGTTTTGGTTTACTTTTAATCTGAAATTATCATTCTTTATTCAAATATGCATATACATTTATTATTGAGGAAGTTTAATTTTATTAGGAAATCGAGATTTTTAGATAACTATTCTTTTATGAATTTTATTATCACTGTTATGTACCCTAGTTAGTATTGGTATAAAATTTTCTTAGATTGGGAATCCTAATCCCGGTATATATTTAGTTATAAATTTCTACTAATATCTATATAGCTTTGCTATTTTTAAAGTTCAAGAAATGATATTGCTTTCTTTTAAGCTCTTGCTTTTATGCGTGTTTGTTCAAAATATTCTAAGGTAATTACTGACTAAAGGTATACACACACCTATATAACCTACTAACTCTACTCTGTTTATATCCAGCGTATATTAGATCACCAAGCATTAGATCATTATAGATGTGAAATATGCTTCAGTTACAAATTGTTAGGAAGTTTCCATGGAAATAACATGTATCTAACTATCTAAGGAATAACACCCAAGCTCATTCTAGCCCAACAAGACCACTTTTCAACATAGCCAAACAATCTATAAGTTTTTTCCAAAAAGGAATCTAGAATATTAAAATAGACCTATAAACTTATCTTACAGTAAAAAGATGAATATTTTCTTTCTGCACTTGTGTAAACCTTGCATTCAAATAATACTGTAGTTCAAAAACTATATTATCTATGAAACTTTTGAGCTGTGCATAAAAACATAAATTGTAAAAACTTTTTTAACATAGAAAAAATATACACTTTAGAAATTGACATTGAGATGTTTTCTTTAGATAGAGACCTTAGATCAAAAAGTGAATTTAAATGATAAAAACATTGTTGAGGTTGAACATACCATTTGGTCTCTACAAATTGAAAATTATTTTATAACATCAATGGTTGAAAAAGTGAATAATGAAAATAAAAAAATAACCACCCTCATTGAAAATGCATGGGCACAAATTAAAAATCTTATGAAAAAGAAAACCAACTGAAAGTATAGTCCAATTCAATTCAAGAATAAGTTTAATAGTCTCAAAAGCCGATAGAAGCATTTTAATAATTTATTGAAAGAGACAGAAATCGAATAAAACTCAATGATTGGTCAAGTTATTGCAAGTGACGGTGTGTGAAAAAAATTGTATAAGTTATATTTTTATATTAATAGATTTATTTATTAATTATTATAAGTAATGTATAATTAATATTATGATTCATTTTTAGACTAAGATATATATATATATATATATGTGTGTGTGTGTGTGTGTGTGTGTGTGTGTGTGTGTGTGTGTGTGTTGCCTATAAGTGAATAAGATGGCAAGAAAATTTAAAAAAAAAAGATCGTAATACGAGAAGTTGTGTATTATTTATGGCGATACAACTGCTATTGAAGCTCATTCTCACCCTTCTACTAAAAACCCTTATATTAGTAAAGATGAAAATAATAATAAAAAATTTGATAGTTAGGATGAAAATGGTGAAAATACAAATAAAAAGAAAAGGTTGAAGAAATGATGAAGGATCTAATAATAAAAAAAAAATAAAACTATTTCAAAATCTAATGGGTTAAGCATTGATCAACATTGGAGAGAGTCTAAAGAAAAAAGTAAAATTTTTGGAGAAGAAAACGAATTCAGGAGCAACATTCGCCTCGGTTGATAATTTTAGAACACAATTGAGCGGCAATAAAGAATTAATTCTTAAATTTCTTGAAGCATTGCAAAACCTTGATGGAATAGATGGATTGTCTTTTGCAAAAACCGTTAAACTTATTCATGATGATTCACTATGGAGAGAAATGTTTTTGTCCATGTCGGAAGAAAGAAGGAATGATTGGATTTTGAATATCCAAATTTGATTTCTTATTATTACCTTTTTGCTTTTTTTTTTGGTTTGTTATCTTTTGAGTTGTACAAATTTTTTATTTTATGTTAGATTTTTTTAATTGACATTGAAGATTTGGTTATTATTAGAAATGATTGGAATATATTTCTTCTATTTTATTATACATAGATATTGTGAGGCCCCAATCATGACCTTAATTGGATTATTGTTAATTAATGAGGATTACTATTAATTACGGCAAAATTGAATTATTTTACAATTGTCGAGGTTAAGTCCCGAGAGGAATATTTTGGTAATTTCAGCATGTATGTAATTGAATATGGGTAAGTTGTAATTTTAAGAAAGTATGTAATTGAAATCAAATTAGAAGTCTTGGGGTTAAAGTGTAAGGAATGGAAATTTAAGAGATTATAATATATAAGGGTATTTTGGGAATTCTCTTGGTGAGATATTTGTCCCACTCAAGCATTTAGGGATTCTTGGATCGGCATTTGAGGGAGATCTCTCTCTCTCTCTCTCTCTCTATATATATATATATATATATATATATATATATAATTAAAGGAAAGGGTTTTGATGTTTGGCTTCATGAAGGAGAGGAGAGGAACCATGAGCAGTAGAGCTGGATCTTGAGCATTGAAGGAGTTGGAGCTCTAGTAAGAGGTACGGGAAAATTATTTATGAGTGGTTACTGTATATGTTTTTCCCCACTTGCTATATGTGTTTTCTTAGTTGAGATTAAGGATTCAATATAGTAAATAAGATGAGTTTTAATGATTGAAAACTTAGATGATCATTTAAGGAAGTTGGGATGTGAGATCTAGAGTTTAAAATTCATGTTTTGCTTGATCGGGGTTCTGGGTTTCTTGTTATCTTCTCATGCACGGCCACTCATGGCCTTTTGTCTTTGAGGTACATTGCCACTCATGGCCTTTTGTCTTTGGGGTATATGGCCACTCATGGCCTTTTGTCTTTGAGGTACACGACCACTCATGGATTTCCTTAATGCCATGCACGGCCACTCACACTTTTCTTCTTCGGGAGTGCATGGCCACTCACTCTTTTCTTCTTTGGGAGTGCACGGTCACTCACTCTTTTCTTCCTTGGGAGTGCATGGCCACTCACTCTTTTCTTCTTTGGGAATGCATGGCCACTCATGTGGTTTCTTTTTGGAAGTGCACGGCTATTCATGCTTTTATTCCTTGAAATGCACGGCCACTTGACTATTTTCCTCATGAAAAGCACGACCACTTATACATTCTCTTTACAATGGTTCTTCTTTACCATAAACCAGTATTGTGGGGTATATAATTGAGGTAAACCAAGATAGTAATAAATATTAAGAATGAAGATTGTACTCCTTGATATACCTTTACATGGTACGAAAATATCATGATATGGCCTAGTGTCAATGAGACGATAGTTGCAAGGTTATAAGTCTAAGTTAAAAGAGATGGGATATTGCCTTTTTATTATTAGTCATCAAATCACAGAAGTTAATTTATGCCTTAAGTTATAATAGAAGGTATTGACTAGCCTTGATATAAAGAAACATGCTTGTCTGTTTGAGCATGCCATGTGTTCATTATAAAAAAAACTCATGACTACAAGTAGTGGGATAACATATATGATGGAATAATCTTGCATGAACACACCAAAATGTAAGATACTATAAGATAAAAAGTACAATTAAGAAGAAATGGTACATATATGATCATGTTAGGGTATATAACTTGTTGTCCATGATCTAATAGACTATAAAAGTGAACTAAAGAGTTAGTTAAGAACAAGTGTTGACTGTAGGAAATAAATATCTCTTCATCTTATTATATTGATCCTAAGATGTTTAAATGTTATTCAAGTAATTAAGTATCGATATGATTATTTACGATATTGTATAGGAGCTGCTCACAGCCAACAACAACCAGGTATGTCATCGAGAACCATCCATGAGTCTTATAAGTTACATTGTACAGTTGACATGAACGTGCTATGATGAGTAGCTGGATTTAATATGTGAACAAATATGAGAAATAAAAGAATGAATTGCCATGATTCAAGATGCATTTATGTATATGAATATATGTGTGTGGGGACATACATATGATTCTATGAAGGCTATAGTAGCAAGATCTGCACTTTCATATTGCTTCATTGAAATCATGCTTAACACTAACTATGAGTCAATGTTAATAAAACTATAAGACTATATGACCTACACCCATGTGTAATAGAGCCTGTAGCTCAACATTGATGTATGATAAGAATAATATGCATTCTTTATGAATTGTGGCTTGAAGCTAAATAATGTATTAAGTATCAAAGAATATGATGAATCAAAGATGTTCTTAAAGGGTTAAGCTTGCGGGTCTTAGTTCAGTGTTGGATTAGATAGGCATGCCTAGAAGGATACAGACGCAGCTACCATAGTTGATCCCATTTGGGTCTTGTTCCCTAATGGAATCATTGTTCGACCCAGTTTGGGTCTATAGTTTGTTCCTTACTGGAATCATTGTTTGACCCCGTTTGGGTCTATTATTTGATATCTTCGGATATTCATAGTTTGATACCTTTGGGTATCTATTGCTCCCATTATCCACCCTTTGAACTAGTACTTGGGCAGGCTATTAAAGATTAAAGATTAAGAAAGAGTTTGAAATAAAGGAATTCATGTATCGATTATTTTGCTTATATAATGGAAGCATGATGGGTGGCTTATTATATTTCTTTTTCATAATTCCTTTTTCTATAAATTGATTCTATGAAAGTAAATTATTGAAATGTATACCCATGAGATTTACTTTGCCATGCTATGATGGAATACGTACAATGTTATAATAAGAATTAGTTGTGCTATAACATACTCTAATGAGTCTCATATGTTTTGGAAATCATGAAATCTATACATATGAAAATTGGATCTTCCCGAGTACTCATGATATGTACTGTCATTCTCTATATAATCACATGCAAGACCGGTTTGTCACTACATATAGATGTTACACATGCTTGTGTATAACAATAATTCAGACATAAGCAAAGGCCAGTGTAGGATATAATATAATGTTGTGTGACACTTAGTTGCCACAATAAGACAACATTAAGAAAGACATGAATATGAACAGAGGTTATAAATTATAAGTATATTCTATAATTATGATTGCATGATATATGAGAAGTAAATAATGCCTAACAGTATCTATTATAGGTGCTAATGGATGCATGCACTCCTTGTGCTTTGAATAAACACTGAATTGTATAGGATTAAAGTTTACCTCATTGGTAATCAATGTCATGGGTCAATAATGAAAGGACTAAGAAGTAAATGAATGATGCTAGAGTTAAAAAAAAAAAAAAGAAAGAAAGAAAGAAGTGAGATGCTAATAGTATAATGAAAGGTCTTAAAGAACTAGACGAGTTCATGAATTTCTTTAGGTTGGTAAGAATAATAAAGTTAGTTAAGGTTGGAACTCCTCCAAAATGCTATGATAATGATTAATATCGTAGGTTTATATGTTTTCATATTTATGAAAGTTGTATTGATTTTATGTTATTTATTACGAGTTGTCCATAGAATTTTTGGTTTCCCCACTAAGATTTATAGCTTAGCATGGGTTTATTTATCCATGTAGGTTTCTGGATAAGCTCTAGAGGATCAGGCAAGATGCAGTTGCCTTGAGGATTTCAGGATACTTGAAGGCCATTTATGTTATGATTACTTATCTATAAGTTTGATTAATTTATTGTGGCATGTAATTAGGACTTGTCTTATTATTATTATTATTTCTGCCTATCTTTACTAGGTTTATGATGATGATTGATGATTATCCATGGTTAGTGGATTAGGGTGTTACAGATATTACTTTTAATGATTTTTTGGATTAATTATTTTTATTTTTTACAAGGATATGGATTTCAATGATTTTTTTTCTGATTCTGATGAGGAAATCGAACATTTTTTGACAATTTTTGTAAACTATAAGTACAATTTTGTGTGCTATGATAAACATAAACCTCAAATAATTTCAAGATTAACAGGTCACGAATGGGTGGTTGAGGTATTAAATGATCATCTAATGACATGCTACAATTTATTTCGGATGAAAAAAATATTTTTATTAGTCTATGCAACGAATTAAAACGAAGAATAGCATTAAAAATTTTCAAGTTTTTAACAGGGCAAGAACAAGTGACAATTTTTCTTCTCATCATTTGTCAAAATATACGACAGAGAGCTGTAACAGATCATTTTCAACATTCAACAGATACAATTTCTAAACTTTTTTAAAATGTGTTATATGTTATTTGTTCAATTGCTAAATATGTGATTGTTCCTCCATCATTTGATGAAATATTTTCACATTCATCATGGCTGGTTGGGATGAAACAGCAAATCATTCAAGATTTTTCTTAGAATGTATTTTTAACCTAGCAAATAAATTTTCTATGCCTATACGATATAAATATTATTTGGTTGATTCAGAGTATACTAATATGCTTGGATTTCTTAGTCCGTACCGTAAAAAATGCTATTATTTACGTGATTATAGAAAATGATCAAATCCATAAGATCCAAAAGAATTGTTTAATTATATGCATTTTTCATTACACAATGTCATAAAATGTTGTTTTGAAGTTTTGAAAACACTTTTTCTCATCCTTAAAGACATGTCCCATATGAAGCAAAAAAAAATATATAACTCTTGCATTTTGTGTGATTTATAACTTTATTAGAATGAACGAAAGTATAAACTTTTTATCTGTGAAATATGTAAATAAAAATATTGTACGTTAAGATAATTAACAAAATAACAGAGCTAATACTTTAAAGTTACAGGTGAATCAGAAAAAATTTAATATTAATGACTTAATTTCTGTAAATATAGTACATCTAATTATTATATAATGACCCTAACTTTATAAGATAGTTTATTTAAAACCTCAGGACTCAAACCGGGTCTTATGTAATATCACATCTCTCAACTTTTGCTAACCCCCAAGGCTGCAAAACACGCTTCTTGTAACAAAATAGCCAAGCCTCGCTTTTGGCCTCTTGCTTAACAGCCTGTCACCTCTCTTTTTCTGACACGTGTTTAATTACTTGCCATTTGCACCACCATTCCCACGTGGCCATGGTCACCCTTTCCCGGCATTGCCAGGTGGACCCCCTCATACATGTAGAGGACCATCTCTTTATATATGCATACGTACGCACAAAATTTTATATATATATATATATAATTTTTCTTTTTTTGCAATTTTGAATATTATGTGCCTATATATGCTTTCAATAATTTTAGGTCGTTTTCTTAGTGGTCCAAGCCTAAAATGTCCCAAGGATCCCCACCCATAATCTTTAATGGACGGAAAATGTGTAATAAAACAGTACCGTCCGCTTCACGCACCTCAACTTCAATTTAATGTGTTATAGGCAATAGACTTGTTAATTTGATGATAAAATATCAATTGAAAATACCAGTTAATTTAAAATTGACAAAAAATACATATGATATATCAAATTGAAATTTAAATATAAATATTAAAAATGTACAAAATGGAACGTACAGTTTAATTGAACTTTTTTTTCCACTAACATAATGTATAAAAAGTTTAGAATTCAATATAATAAAATAAAAGTATATAGGCTTAAAAGTAAAAACTCAAAAATTTCAAGGATTTTGGGATACAGTTTTCCAAGAAAACATGGCTATATAAACGCACTCCTACACATGCACATGTATATGCCTAAAATTAAATACATCAGCAGAAGCTCTGCCCTGTTTGATCTAATGGCGGTGGATAGAGTGCAGACACTATCCCAGGGCGGTATGAAGGAACTTCCACCGCAATTTGTCCGGTCCGCCGACGAACGGCCAGAAAACACCATAGCCATTGAGGGAATAACGGTGCCGGTGATATCCATGTCTGAGGCACGTGATGTTGTTGTGCATAAGATTTGCAAGGCAAGTAGTGAATGGGGTTTCTTTGTTATCATAGATCACGGGGTACCAGCATCCTTGATCCAACGGTTGAAAGAGGTGGGCCAAGAATTCTTTGGGCTACCTCAAGAGGAAAAAGAAGTCTATGCAAATGACCCAAGCAATGGAAGGATTGAAGGATATGGTACTAATATTACCAATAATAAAAAATTGGAGTGGATTGATTACTTTTTTCATCTTATGCCTCCTCCATCTAGAGTTAATTATGAGTTCTGGCCAACAACTCCTCCTTCTTATCGGTCAGTTTCTTTTTTTTTTTAATTTCAATTTTAGAAAGATACTCCTTTCATGAAAGTTTGATAATTTTCAGCAAAATATTCGCTACTGAAATATGCAATAAAATATCTAAAAAATGATATGAAATGGCGAAAATCTCTTATTCTTCAAAAGGGAGCACTATACTTGAGAGGAAGTACTAGGGATGCTCACCGAACGGGGCTGGATCGGAAATTATATCCTCACTCACTGCTCCATGCGGGGTCGGGGATTCCTCGTTCCCACCCCCGACTTTAGAACGGGGTGGAAATACCCCCCGCCCCAACCCCGCGGGGATTCCCGTCCCCCAAATATATATTTTTTTTTAATTTTAAAATATAATATTTTATAAATGATTAAAATTAAAATATAACATTTAATAAATAAAAAATTTAAAATAAATTATAATTTAAATTAATATAAATTTTAATCATTCATAAATTTAAAATTAAGTATAATTTAAAATTTAATAATTATAAAATTAAGTTATATTTTAATTTTAATTTTAATTATTTATAAAATATTATATTTTAAAATTAAAAAAAAAATTGAGGATGGGGATCCCCATGGGGCGGATACCCCATTCCCCGCCCCTGTCCCCAAATTCATAACGGAAATTTTTTTTCTCTGCCCCCGCAGAGGAAAACTCGGGAATTCCCCGTCCCGAACGGGACAAGTTTTCGTCGGGGTTGGAAAATTCTCTCCCCATGATCATCCCTAGGAAGCACTTTGCTCCTCCTTTGGGGACTTGGTTTGATCAGTAGATTCCAACATGAGATAATTATACTAACAAAAATGCAAAAAACTGAAAACTTATTTTTATTTTATTTATTTATTTTTTTATGTCCTGATTTGAACAAGATGGATGGCTAGCAAGTAGGATACTCTTGATTTTTAAATAAATTTTACTACGAGCCTCATAGTATGAGGGGTAATTTCGTCATTCAATTTATAGCAATGCAAAAAGAAAAAGGAAAAAGCATTTAATTAGCATTTATTGATAATAATAAACACCAGTGATAAATTAAGAGATGGGGTTTAATTTATTCGTTTAAAAAATAGTTCTACAGCAGTTATTATTGCTTTATTTATTCCTTATTTGTCATTAATTAATGCACTTATGGACCTATCCATTTAATAGTTAATTTTTTTTTTATCTAAATCGAATTTTTATGGATTAATACAATAATAGAGATCTAATTTTGTCCAAAAATTAAAGTATAAGCATCAGCCTAGAAATTAAAAAGTCAATTTGTTTATATGAAAATTGATGTGGCACAGGAAGGTAACCGAAGAATACAAGAAAGAAATGGTGAGAATCACAAATGAGCTATTGAAGTTGCTATCAACAGGGTTGGGTTTGGAAGAAAATGTACTAAAATTCCATTTGGGAGGTGAAGATATAGAATTGGAAATGAAAATAAATATGTACCCACCATGCCGACAACCTCACCTAGCTTTGGGAGTGGAACCCCATACAGACATGTCTGCACTCACCATTCTTGCTTCCAATAGTCTTCCGGGCCTTCAAGTTTGGAAAGATGACAATTGGGTTGCTGTTAATTACCTGCCTGATGCTCTGTTCATTCATGTAGGTGACCAACTAGAGGTAATGAATGTTATTTTATGCTATTCAAGTGAAATCACTAAAACATGGATTAATGGACTAACGGCACTTTAATCTTAAGGTACTAAGCAATGGGAAATATAAGAGTGTTCTTCACAGAAGTTTGGTGAACAAGGACAGCATTAGAATGTCATGGGCTGTATTTGTTTCACCTCCAAGTGAGGCACTTATAGGACCTCTTGCGGAGCTTGTGGATGATCAGAATCCTGCCAAGCATTCAACCAAAACTTTTGCTGAGTTTCGGTACCGAAAACTGAATAAGCTCCAACCGTGAAATACTCGAATGCTTGTTTTTAATTGATAAGAGAAATCATGTTGTGTATGTTTTCTGTCTTAAATAATACTTGCTGATACGATCATTGTGTACCAATAGCATTTGCCAAAGTGACATGATCGAAGGGGTTCTCCTGTTACTTGCTCGAGCTTCAAAAGTGTCTATACTGGGCTCTGCAAATTCATAACGGATTGATATTCTCCTGAGATGAATATAATCCACCAAACCAGCGAAGACCGAAGACCTGCATAAGAACGAAGAAATTTGAAAGCTTTACCTTGTAATTCATCTCAAGAAAACACACAGAAAAACGTGCAAGATTTCAAAAGCCCAGTCGCACATACGTTTCAAAGATAGTAAATGAACTTCGAGCCTCGAGCATTAATCCAAGGGAAAAAGACAGTGCAAAAGATCACTGAAGCTTGCATAAACTCGTATCTTAAAACTGAAAGCACGACCGAATGTATCAAGAAAGTCAATACAGCTCGGTTCATGCATAACATTGAACCCTTGTGTGACGAAGTAGCAACAACTTCAGAAAATAAGAATAATACAAAAAAATTAAACCTGGATAGATCAAATTTAACTGTTTACTTGCTAATCAACTCATCTTAAACTTTGTACTAATTAAAGTTGATACCAATCTGCAGAGATTGCCATCAACGGTTAAAATTCCTAATCACATTCATTATATGATTTTTATAATTCAAAATATACTATACATAATCGGTGTAATCTCAACCTCTAAGCACTATCTTGGGCCTGATATCTGCTGAGATGACATATAGGAGAAAAAAGCTTGGGAGTCAGGCATGCTTGAGGTAGAATTATTTGCTTGTGGAAACAACAAAAAATTGCTTTGTGCATTCTCTTCCTCTATCGTGGAAGCCTCAGCAAATCTACGCCCATAAAATCGCAAGAAATTCAGAGATTCCATTCTTGGCTGACATAGAAGAATATCACCTTCCAGCATTCCGACAACATTAGCCATATTAGGCCTCAATGCCGGTTCCTCGTGCACACAACACAGAGCAATGCAGACTAACTTCTCCACCTCTTCTTTTGCTACCCTCCCCTCTAGCCTTGGGTCAGCAAGCTCCAAATACCTCCCTTGCTCATGCATCTCCAATGCAAGTAATGGAAAATAAATGAGTCCTGATACTGATGATGATGATGATGATTGACCACCACCGCTGTTACTGTTGTCCATGCTATGGCTTTGCGATCGAGTTGAGCAATTTTTCCTTCCACTCACAAGCTCAAGCAGTACCATTCCAAAACTGTAAACATCAGTTTTCTCGGAGATTGCTAAGTTGGTTAGCCATTCAGGTGCAAGATAACCACGAGTTCCCCTCATTGTTGTGAATAAGCTGGACTGCTCAGGACTTAGAAGCTTTGAGAGCCCAAAATCAGATATCTTGACCTGAAAATGGTCATGCAAAAGAATGTTCTCTGGTTTGACATCACAATGGATAATTTTTTGCTCACATCCGGCATGCAAGTACGCAAGTCCACGTGCAGTTCCTAGCGCAATCTCAAGCCTCTCTTGCCATTCCAAGACGGGTGCACTGCCAAAGAGGGTCTTGTCCAATGAGCCACGATTCATATACTCGTACACTAAAAGGCGCTGTCCGCCTTGAGCACAAAATCCTCTCAACTTCACCAGATTGACATGGTGAATACTTCCAATAACAGCAATTTCCGTGCAAAATTCCTTTTTCCCTTGCAATCCCAAATTGGTTATCTTCTTTACTGCCACAATTGATTTATCAGGCAGTATGCCCTTGTATACAACACCAAACCCACCTAATCCAACCTGGGTTTTGAAATTATCAGTAGCCATCTCGAGCTTTTCATAGTCAAACCGCTGGGGTAACCCCGGGATGCAGAATGCATCCAGATCACCGGATGAAAGTGAGTTTGCATAACCAAATTTTATATCTGTATTCTTGGAAATTCTCCATCTTCTCCACCAGAGGAAACAAATAGCAATTACAAGGAGGAACCCAGTGAAAGGTAACAGCACTAGAGCGACTACAGAAAGTTTTTGACTTTGATCACTAAATGTGTTGTTAGCATCAGAAGCTGCTCCGACCATGACTTTAATGTACCCCAATAAACCATCTGCATCTGCGGTGCTTGATATGATGGAACCTAAGTCGTTTTCAAGGGCATAGCAAGATCCAGATGAATTCTGATAAAAAATTCCCAAGCAAGAACAATCTTCTGTGCATAAATCTTGACAGGCAGACAAATTTACACCATATCTTGCAGGTTCAGAGAAATCAATAGCAAAGTAATCCATACCATAACCAACCCTCAAATATGAAACAGCCGGGAAATTCGGCTGACCGCTATTTTCCGTTGAATTGCAAGCAGATGGCAAAGAAAGGCCGTCACTTGGCACGCAGTCATTTGAATTTTGTGAACCTTGATGAAGGCCTGGTGGACACGAACATGTTGGTTTGTTGGAAGTGCTATCAGTACATAATCCAATTCTTCCACAGGCAAGTGGAATCTGGCAGCCATCTATTGGTCCCACAAATTCCTGTTCCAAATTACCACCTGAAAACCTACTGACTACAAACTGGCCAGAAACACTCAATTGTACAATTCGGAAGTCACCAGGCAACAAACTCATTTGAATTACAATTGCTGATCCATTAAGAGCCATCAAAAAGATACCAGTTCTGTTTGTTTCCATGTATTCCACGATATGATTAGAGTTTGCGTAAGCCTTGGTATCTATTGACAATTTCCAATATGTCTGCCCTTGCCACTGTAATACCGCATCAGAATCGGTAATAGAAAGCCTGTAATCACCGGTTGATAAATCATCATTTGATACAGCACTAGTCAGCATTTGCCCCTTAGATAAGTGCTGTCCAATGACTATTGTATCAGTTGGATAGCGGAAACTTTCCCAGAGAGAACCATTAAATTGGTCAAGCAAAACCATGTTTCCCATCTCGGTTAGTAGTAACGCCTTAACTGAAGATCTCAATGGTGGAGTTGACCATTTGATATTGCCATCTTGATCAGAAATGTGAATTCCTTCTACTGTGAGATCCATTTTACCTGAACTCGAGACAGGAGCGTCCTGATTAGCAGACCATATAATAGTACCAGATGCCACATGAATAACACACAAGTAGAAGTTTGACTGTCCTCCAGGACTGAAGACAGCAACCTTGAATGTTTCATTACGTGAGAGAAGGAAAGCACCCTTGTTGTCAATGAATTTAAAGTTTGAAGCAGTGAAATTAGGAAAGATGAATTCTGAGAACAAAGAACCAGACGCAAGTGCATAAAATAAAAAACTGGAGGACAATAAAACGAATATTTTCATGTGGAGGATCAATTGAATGACCAGCAGAGAAGAGAAAAGATGTAAGCTTGAAGAAAATGTTTTGGTGGCGTTGGAACTGGTGTACTTGGGGTGCTTTCCTCCAATTCTGATTCTTTGTTTTACGTTGACTCTCTCTCTCTCTCTGCCAACACTGAATAAATCATGATCGGTGACGAAAGTAGAGATAGAGATAATCGTTTACTTAGTGAAAGCATCAGCCGGGGAAGATAAGATTTAAAATTTTCATTGCAGGTCAAACCTAAGATTAAAATGACAGCCACATAAGATTAAAATGACAACCACGTCTTTTACCTACGTTTCAGCCACCTTTCTTTGAGCAATATCTTACAATTTCACCCTCTGGTTTAATTCTACAGCCTTCTGATAATTGAGGAAACCAATTTCCCAAAATTTTTAATATCTCAAAGCCAATCTGACAAAGGCATGTGTTAGCAAGATTGTTACAGTTAATGACCAGCACAATTGGCAATACGCCTCACACATGTATTTTCTAATCATTCCGTCAGCAACATTAGTATATACAAATAAATTGAAACAGTAAGCAATAATAAAATAGCAATTCATTTTAAGAGAATAACAGTAAACCAAAACGCCAACTTGGTTGAGAAAATTAATCAAACAGGTAATGCGCATATACAAAGTGTCCATAGAACGAGTATACCAGCCAGGTGGGCAATGAAGCTAAAAGCTGAAAACGACAAAAAAAAAGGTCAAAGCTGCTAAAATAATCCCAATGGGTAGTGAGTTGACTCGGTTACGCACTGAGTTTGCGGCTTGCGCATTAACAAACAAGCACGGAACGAGTAATTGCCAGGTGGGCAATGAAGATAACATCTCTAAAAGTTGAAAACGACAAAAAAAAAGAAACAGTCAATACCGCCAGAACAATCCTAATGGAGAGCGAGTTGAATCGGTCATGGACAGAGTTAGGGAGTGCGATTCTAAAAGTTAGGTAATGTCGTTAAAACAGTAGTTTCCTTTCACACGCTAAGTTCAACAAAAAAAAAAAATATCCTTGTCTTGTAAGCAAAATAATTCATGTTTAGTTGTTCGTCGATCTTCTTATTTTTATGAATCAAATTATTGATTATTGAAATTTTTATAGATAAGAGAAAACTTTAAGTCATATATATATATATATATATATATATATGGACATGAAATTTCACTAATTTAAATTAATTGGTACCCAATTAATTGTAATGAATTTCAATCTATAACAATTTAATTTTTCCCTTTTTTTCTTTTAAGTTGTCAAAAAAAAATTGAAAAATTATTGAAGCATATATAGTCAAAAGGGAAATCACAGCCCACAATATTATCTCACGGATTATATATATAAATTACCACTATTTAGCATATTATCTTTTAAATTGATCAAATCTAAAATTTAGATTTATGTACTGTTTTTGATGTATCACGTGTTAATCTAATATTTTTAACAAATTTATGAATAATCTGAAACTTAATTAATTAAAAAAAAGTAATTTATTAATAGCTATCTTATTGTAATTGCATACCTTATTTTATATACATGTGTGGGTAATTTTTGAATTCCAGCTCACCCCATGTGCAACTTTCTAGCAGTCAAATAAATGTTATTTAAAATGAATATAAATGATGTAACCAAAAAATTAAAAATAAATATACATGATGCAATATGTGCTTAATTACTTTCTGAATCAATTAATAATACATATATATAATTTATAACGTATGGAAAATTAAAATGTAGGTACGTTGCGAACAGAAAATCAAAACATTTAAGCCAAGGTGGTATGTTAGGCTAATAAAGCCTATCGTTCAATTTTTCAATGAAGTTGAGTGTGGCAAACTTTTTTCAATTTTTCACTTTCGGCTATTCCTATTGATCTCAATTAACTTTATACGCCTATTTTTATTAATTACCCCTAATTATGTGATTGCCTTTTTTTTTCACTAACTTTATCTAAATTTAATTTCCATTTCACTTAAGTCTTGTAGCTCACCTATAATTTACGAGAACTGTCAACAAATTTAATTGTCACAATAGTATAGAAGAAATTAATAAAAAATTAATATGGAAAAAATAGAGAAATTTATTTATATTGTGAGTGAAGAAAAAATAACAAATATAATAATTTGAGCAAGAGGCTACAGATGTATTAAATACGTATAGATACACACGTTTGCTTGCCGTGTTAACTGATTTAATTGATAGGCTTTGCAACACTTGTTAGCAATTTTGAACATTATTTTTTTAATTTCCAATGTGAAATTGTGGTGTGTAATTGGACTAATATCCATAAAACGCCGAGGCAATATAAGTATACAGTCAATCATTTTATGCTGCTGACAATATTTATTTTTCAAATCTTGCAACTGTCAATTGCACCTCAATTATATTATAAGGTGGATGTGGACTTCCGATAACAAGAACATGAATCATGAGATTATTTTAATATAAAATTATTATTTTGAATTATTCAAAAAGAAAACAATTAAATTAATTAAGAATTTGAATTATTAACGACATTTAATTCTGAATTCACAGTCTGGACAAGGAAATGCCTTCAATTTTATATGCAATTGATGATGTGAAGGTCAACTGCCTCCAACGGGTCATGTCGGCTACGTCCTATTCATGGCCGATTGCTCATTCTCTAAGCTTGCATCTCAATTAAGTAAATTTTATTGTCATATCTTACAAAAGCAATTCTTGATTTTCAAAATTTTTATTTGATTTTATTAAATCTTTTTAGGTGATTTAACGGGGAACTTATGTATCTATGAAGTGAGTACAAGTTTGGCATGGATAGACCGAGTCCTTGTCAGAAGATTATCCCTTCTTATACTTTCTTTAAATCACCACATTTAATCTTAACAAATACTAATATTTTTTGCTAAAATTTTAAACTATTACTAGAGGTGCATTCATTTTCTTTATTCATATGAAACATGAATGATGGGTCTATCTGTTTTTCTTTTTTTCTTTTTAAACTTTAAGCACTATGTAATCGATTTTAATCTACACTCTAAATTTTGGATATATCAAAAATTATCCGAGCGCTTGAATACATTATAATTATTAGTTTAATGATAATATCTTTTTAATTGCCAATCAGTATTTTTCATTATTGTGCAATAATTTAAAAAAGAAAAACTTAATATTTTAAGAGTAGATATGGACCAATTAATCAAGAAAGCCTATTTTTTTAAGTTCAATCTATTAATATTTATTTTTCAAAATCAAAATTCAAATTAGTTCGTTAATAACTGATTAACTGATAAACGCAGTCGGTTAGTCATTGAAAAAAGCACATATATATAGTTGTCTTACACTTCATAAAAAAAAAATTAGGAATAGATATGTACCAATTAATCAACTAATTCATCACTCATTAAGATCAAAAAGTGGGTGATTTTATTTTTGTTAGACTTTTTTATATGAGATTCTTTCCAACTCACTATTAAAGCTAAATTTGTTTAATATTTAACAAAGCATAATAAACCTGTTTTGATGTCTGCTGAAGCCCTAGCCGTCTACAAGGCTCTATCATCGATGGAGAAGGTTCCCTCTCCCTCATCACAGGATGATAGATCCAAGAAGAAATGCAAGAAAGAGGAGGATGCAATAATGGAGGTCGATGAACTACAGGAGTGTGAGAATGCATTACAAGAATCAACCCCTTTCTCTGTCAAGGATGCTTTGAAATGCAAAGTTAAGAAGAGTTTTGGTATTATGGCCTGTTGCGATCCTAGCAAGTGCACTAGATCGACAAGTAATAAAGTGGGATATAGTTAGGACCCGCAAATATCGAACCTAAGGGATAAGGGCTGTTTTAAGCTAGATATCTAGAGTTGAGCGAGTTAATCTGAGATAAATTCCCAAGTTTTTGATTGAGAGAGCGTCCTAAATCTAATTAACAAAATAAATAAAGAAAGAAGATAAAGCTAATTAAACTAGAGATTAAAACAATAGTTAAAACATTTTTCGGGTTCACCCATCCACCCCATACCCAATGTGAATTAATTTTATCTTAAAGTATACATGAACAAATTCGGGATAACCCTCTTAACCCAAGCTTCCCATTCCGGAGCCAGCTAAACTTCCCATTCCGGAGCCAGCCCAACAACTAGCCTATGCACAGGTCTAACATCCTAAGTTTGGTTTTCCTTCCCATTCCGGAGCCAAACAACCCAAATCTCATCCATTCACTCCACACTCTAATCCTAAAATCACAATTACTGCATATTTAGAATCCCATTCCGGAGCCGTCTAAAATAATACAGCATTCATGAAGAAAAACTGAGCAAAATCATTCATAAAATCCAATCCACTAGGCTCAATACCCATCCAAGACATATGATAAAAACCATTCATTCATGCATGAAAAATAACTTAATAGATCGAAAAACCATGAGATACAAATAAGTAACAGTAAAATAGACCAATTATTCATGTAAAAATTAAATTTAGTTTAAGATCCACATTGTGGGTGGGGGATTCAAAGATCCCCAAGCAACAAAGCTACATATTAAACATAAATAAAGTAAAAAAAGAGAGAAAAAAGGAAACCCATGAAGCTATTTGTAGCTTGTGAAGCTCCAATCTGAATCCAAGTCTCCTCCTTCAAAGCTCCAAGCAAAATGAAGAACACAACTTAAAGGGAATGCAGAAAATTTAATCTAACCCTAACTTACATTGGAAAATAAATCTAATTTAAGGTTTACATTGAATTAAATCTAACCTACAACATAAAATGGAGGGAAAACATAAAAAAAATGGAGGAAAAAGCCCTAAATCTAAGTGTGGCGGCTCTCCCCCATCTTCCCTCCTCGTTTTTTACCCAAGAAAATGCAGTTTTTATAGATCTGCAAATGGCCATGGCTGAGACAAAAGTGTCCCAGCCGTGGCCAGTCAGGTTAGGTACAGCTGGGACATTTTTGTCTCAGTCGTGGCCACCTTCTGGACTAAAATAGCTCGAATTCTGCATTGGCCACGGCCAGGACAAAATATCTCGGCCGCGGCCCCTAAGAGAAGAAAAATCAGTCCCATTAATTTATCAGTTTTACAATATTTCACCGTTGGATCGAGCTGAAATTTTAACCATAGCTTTGTAACATCTTGGTCTACATTTTCAATGGTGAAGATTGGATTTTGATGTTTGTAAATCATTCCGAAAAATGAAATGAACCGGATTGGGGATTCTTCAATAGGCACAGCTGGGACCATTTTGTCTCAGCTGTGCTCTTGCCTATTTTTCTGCACAAGAGTCAAATTTATCCCATTAAACACACCAAAACATTGTAAATATCAATATAATTTCATTTGGCATAAAAAGAGAAAGTTATTACACAAAACACTGAAAATCATGCAAAACAAAACATAGACACAAACAAAAATATACTAAAATTAAACAATAAAATTGAAGTTATCATGGCCTTGGCAATAACCAATGAGGAAGATCAGGAATCTAGCTCAAAGGATGATAAGGACAATGAATCATTGAGTGATGAAAAACAATAAGATGGCTAGATGCAGGATGGTGATGAGATTTTGGTCTCCTTAGAAGATGGTTTCCTTAAATTGAATATATCAGACAGGCTAGAATCTCAATTAGCAAAACCTTAGAAGAAGTCAGTTGTAGTTCTCCTTTTGGGAAGGAATATAAGTTACAAGGTCCCGTGCAACATATTATAATCTTTTTGGTCCCCTAAAGGACATTACAAAGTGGTGGACTCAGACAACAATTTCTTTTTGATTCAATTTAGTTTGACAGAGGACTATGTGAATGCTCTACTAGGTGGGCCGTGGACTATTACGGGCATTATCTTACAATCCAACCATGGCATCCAGGATTCTCTACAGATAATGATAGCCTGACTTCAGTTGTAGCATGTTTGCATTTTTTCGGTTTCCTGCTTAATTATTATCATAAACGAGTTTGTCAACAAATTGAAACGAGCATTAGAAAGATGGTGAAAATCGATTACAACACCACTGGTTCCAAGAGAGCTAAATTTGCACACATTGCAATTGAACTGGATCTTACTATACCCTTAGCTTTCCAAATTAAGATTAAATATAAAATTATAAAAACGGAATATGAAGGATTGTATAAAATTTATTTTCTCTATAGAAAGTATAGGCATCTAAAGGAGGTTTGTCCTCAAACTTGTGATAGGAATCTATAACATGAAATGATCAACATTAGGCCAATAAGCTAGAACTTTCAAACAACTTCTCTTTAAACTCTTATTAACCAGAACCGACTAAACCAAGCTGCTCTGATACTAACAATTGTAACACCCCCAATACCTGTTCCATGAAATGGGTCGGATACGGAGTGCTACTCAAATTAACATTCAGAACAAAACTTAAATAATGTCTCTAAAGTCACTTCAATTTCAGAGCTTTCAAAAATTTCTCAAGAAAACGAACAGAGTTTCCTCTATACAGGTCTCTATTCCCTGTTAACAAAGAACCAATAATATCTCTATGAATCCAATATAACAACCATATCATATAATCCATTACTTAATTGATCTCAAGTCGATACTCATGACGAGATCACAACTAATAAGTTTAAATAGGTATACGAGAAAATCTAAAAGAAAAACAATATATTTATGCTACAAACCGATTAAAAACCAAGATATCACTATAAAGGCAACAGATACAATGTTCAAATAAATTGTAATGATTAAGCTCCCATATCACCACCCTGGGTTGACCAAACCAGCAGCAGCAAAACAACCTCACTAAGAATCCAAACCTGAACCTACACGGATAAATACCCATGCTAAGCTATAAAGCTTAGTAGGGAACAACAAAACATTCTATAGAAGAATTTCTTATAAGAATTAACAATTATTGCCTAAGCATTAAAATATACAACAAATACGTATAGCAGTTACAATAAATGATGTTCTTATATATACTGTGCATATCGTATGCAAATTTTGGATAACTCACATAACCTTACCAGTTACCTTGTTAAAAACTATTTCTTCTTTACCTGCATAGCTATTACCAATACACATGTTAGTTTCACTTTGTTTACTTATAATTCAATCTTAAGTAGTTCAATCATACACATGAGTGAAATATCACATGTCAATTTCTCAAAGTCAAGCAAGACATATAATCATACCTAAAGGCATTGTCATTAACAATTCGTAGTGTAGATCTTATAAACCCAAGTATAACAAATCTTCCAAAAAAACATATCAATGTCCATATACATATATAAATGCAGTAATTAAACCACCATCTCTGCATGGTACACTATATGTCATGGCATTATATGTTTTCCTTTATACCAGACATTAATTCATAATATGATGATATAAGGATCAATTGAATATATAGCATGTTTACATTTTTAAGTCTAAAATAAATATCTTTCATGAGCCAAACACCAATAACCGTGAGCATAAACTAAAGAAAGAGATGGTAAAGGTTTCTATATTACAGAAATAGACTTCACTGCAACTTAAAATAGCTGAAAAAGCATCATTTGTAGAAAAAGGAAAGAAATAGGGAGATGCACAAACATTAACAAAAATTAAACCATCTAAAGATGCACTATATTAAAGAAAAACATCAGGAAGCAACAAGCAATAACTTGAAATACTAAATAAAGATTAATTTATCACATGGCATCCATTTACCAAAAAGGAAAAATGCTGAGAAACATCTTCAAAGAGTTAAAACCTACAAACAATTTCATATGCATTCCTTTGCAGATTCCAAATACAACTGAAATACGAGATATGCACTGGTAGTTTAGAATACTTATACTTTTACACCATATTGAAATTAGCCTACCTAAGTTCCAAAAGTGGATAACGGGATTAGAAGATATCCGAAGATATCAAACAGAGGATATCCGAAGATATCAAACAGAGGATATCCGAAGATATCAAACAGAGGATCCCCATGGGATCAAACAATGGCCCAACAAGGACAATCAGAAGTCCACGAAGGACAAAAACCCAAACGGGGTCAATAAAAGCAGCTGCAATATCCCTATAGGCGCCTATTCCATCCACGAATGAACTATGACTGTAGGCTAACAGATACATAACTTCCTTTCCAAAAGCCTTAAATATCATTTAGGCATAACATGGCCAGACAGCAAATATCGGTATGTGTATACACATAATAAAATCAAATCTCCAGAAGCATTTAACCAACTTTAAATCGTGCTAATACAATGTTAAAATATCGAGTCAAGCACAAAACGCATTAAAATTACTGCTTTATAGAAACAAAAGCTTTACATATTACAATCATGGAGGAATCTATCACTTAACTATGCCTCTAACATGTTCTCTGGTCTAGATTTATACCTTTACGAACTTTAATTATGCCAATCATCCAACATAACCTTTAAACATGTTATAATTGCATCAAATAATCACATAGTTATGCAAGATAATTTATATAAAGAGAAAGTCTAAAAGAGCCTAAAATATTATATAAAGAATATACCTTCTCTAATGCACAATATACATATGCGCAATTCACATAATGCTTTATACAATTTCTCTTATAAATAATCACACTAAAAGATACACAGTCTGATATGACATTTCATGCATACTTTTCAATATGATTTCCAGAAATAAACACAGGTCACTATAGTTATGTACATACACTAATCGATGGCATATGTGCATAACCATGCTATTTCAATTTAGAAACAATACATACTCATTTATACTTTAACCTATGACATACCTCATTTTCAATGCTTTACAAAAGTCCCATCACTTAAACATCAAGTTAAATCACGTTTCTTCGTGCTGTAATACTCCACATTATTATTATCCTTGTAGCCATACATTTAATATTTAACACACAAATATAATATCTAATTGTTTTCATGCTAACTCAATTAAGTAAAACAACAATATATATTGTATTTCACAATGGCCATATACATGCTTCATCAATTAATTATGCTCGTTGCTTTATAGAATAAGGTTATTTTATATTTCATGTACATTTCTTTCTTAATACTTTGTTCCAAAACCTGCCTTAGGAATTTAAGGACTTGTTGGGTGTATTTCACGAAATCATATTTACTCGAGCGCTATACTATAGTACTTATGAAAACATACACGTATAAGTCACGTATGCATGAAATATTACTCAAGCATAACTGTAATAGCCTCAACACCGGGTCATCAGTGAACAGTACTTCCTGATGGTGAATAGTATTTTTCGGGTCCGAAAGGACACCCGAAAGTCAAAAATATTTTATTAGACCATCAAAAAATATTGGTCATGGTGAGTTTGGGGTTGAAATTTGAAGTGAATTTGAGGTCAAATGAGCCTCCAAAAGTCAAAAATATGAAAAATGTAGCGAGTCAATTTCCGTAATAGGAAAAGAGACTTAATTTTGCATAAATAATTAAAAATAGTAAACGACCTTCGAATATTGCCAGATTTTGCGTGCCTACATGAATTTTTATGTAAAATATTTTGGTGATGAGAATGGAATTTTTCAGTGATACCGGCAATTGTCGAATCGGACCGATAAGTTTGAATTGGACCGATAACGAACTCCGATTGAGCCAAAAATTTATGTACTACCTATTTTTTATGTTTTAAGAATGATGAAATCAAAATTGAAGTGATTTGAAGTAAGAAAGAGAGAGAAATTGGATTGGGCTTTAGAAAGGCCCAAATGGGCCTTAATGTTTAAGTGGGCAAGGCCCATTGATCAAGCCCACTTTTGGGCCCAATAGGAGGCGTATATAAGGGCAAAAATCTGGAGAATTTTCCAGATTTCACCAGCTCCATTTTCTCCTCCTTTGGTGGCCGAACCAAGGCCCCTCATTTTCTCTCTTTTGATTCTTCTTCTTTCACTCTAAATTTCCCCTAAACTTCAACATAAAAGATGAATTTTCATCCCTCTAGATGATTAATTAAGCCTCAAGCCTTTGATTTGAAAGAAGAAAGCAAGAGAAATCAAGAGGAAAAGGTTTAGGGGTCAAAATGAGGTAAGGGATTTTCAAGGTTTTAAATTTGTTTAAGGGTGCCTATAAGTAGTTTTAGGTGCCTAAAATTCATTTTTTTAGTTAAATTGAGCTAAAAAGGTTGATATCATAGTGTTTTCTTTGATGAAGATTTCGGCTCCCATGGTTTTTTCATGGTAATGGAGGAATTTCTTTGGTTTAAGGCATGAAAAAGGAAGCCTTAGGAAGCTAAAGCATGGAAAGAGGTAAGTGACTACAAAATCCTTTAGTTTCCCTATTAATACGATTTTTTCTTAATTATGTAATTAAGGTAAAAATATGTAACATTGTTAATTGATGTAATTATGATAGGGTTATTGTAATTGGACTAGAGAAAAGATAAATGAAAAGTAAAATGAGAGAAAGAAAATTTTTAGGATGACATGGTAGTGGTGGCCGAATTATGCACTAAGAGAATCATGTGAAATTTTGCATAAAAATAATATATGATGGTCTAAATTGAATATAGAAATGATAATTGGTGCCTTTGAATTTTTAATGAATTATTGAAATTTATTTTGAAATTTTAAAGCCTATGTATTGGTTATGTCTATAGTGAAAATTGTGAAATAATGAAAAATAATTGATTAATTTAGTGAGAAATGATGCTAGATAATAAATAATGTGTAAATAAATTTTGTTGGAATTTATTGAAATTATTGAAATTTTTATGTGAATATGTACAATGAAAATAATTGAATTTTCAATGCATAATTGTATAAAAATGACTAAATTGATGAATTAGTATGAAATTAAATTAATGTCAATGAAAAGAAGTAAAAAAGTCAACCGAGAAATTTTTTGAAATCAATATTAAGTCATGAAAATAACTAGAATAATGAATTATTGGTAAATAATTCATAACTGAGTGAAAATAATGGAAATAAATTGATAAGTAAGTGAAAAGAAAGATAAAAATGAAGTTTAAATGGAAAAATGACTTAAATGAAAGAAAATAAAAGTTTTGGAGCAAAATGATAATTTTGCCAAAGTGGGTAATTAATGAGTAAAAATAAGTAAGAAATAGTTATAAGGGCAGAATGGTAATTTTGGAAACTTAACAGTGTCAAAAGATAAAGTTTTCATGGTATAAGAACTAAAATGTAATTTTACCCGAAAATGATAAAATAAAGAATAAATGATGAATAACGAAAGAAATTGTATAATAAAAAAATGAAAAAAAAATGATTATAATGGACAAATTGTAATTATGTATTTGAAATGAATAATTCTATAGAAAAGTCAAATTATGCATTTTCGAGGTATAAAATAATGAATTATATTAATAGAATTCCTAATTACGTAAAAGTAGTAAAATAAAGGCGTGACTAATTTATCAAAATAAATTAGTCAATAAAAAGTATTAAAAGAGTGTATTCGATCAGAAAATAATGTACAAAGGAATAAAAGAAAGAAATTAAAGATTTTTAAATGTTCAAAAATGTTTATAAATATGATTGATTATGTTTGCCCTTAGAGATAGACAGGTATTATGATTCTTGTTTTAGATATAATTGGCTAGCCATAGGGACACCTCTGTACCGCGGTGCAAGTCATGGCGACTTGCTTAGCTATGGGCGGGATCATTGATCTCCATAGCTTCAGTGAAAGTGGAAATGTATCTGTTTTTGCTCTGTGAGACTTAATCTTTCGAGATGATTTCTCTATCTATTTAGTGGGACCTTCGAGTCCAGTCCCGAATATCCTTTGTGAGAAACTTGTTGTATTGCACTATGGGCACATCGAAATGAATAAATAAGTATTGTTTAATTGAATTGAATATAAAAAGTTATAACGAAAAACGATTCGTTTGAATGAAAATGCAAAGTTGAAATAGATCTGTAAAGATATCTGAAAAGTATAATTAATCAGACAAAAAAAAGAAAGGTTTTATAAGAATAAAATATTAAATCAATGTTTAGTTAACCTTGTATAAGGATTTAACAATGTATTTTGTTTCTCGTGAAAAAAGATAAATTTAATTAATTGGTATTTCTTGTACCAAGTACTACTGTAAAAATAATGACAAGTTTGGAAAATAATATTAATTTTCCTGCTTACAGTTAAAAGTGATGATATTAACATGGAGTAAAATTTAATGTTTAGGTAATGTTTGTCTGAAAGAGAAGTTAAATGAAAAGTAAAACGATATAAATGCATAGAATTATGCAATAAGGAAAAAGTAAAAGATGTGAGTCTTAAACAAGATAATTGAATATGGGTAAATGTATAAAAGAAGAAAAGAAAGTTCTGACTACAAAGTATTCCAAAATAGCTATATCTCTTTACGATAAAGCTTATAAGCCTTTTTACAGTAATGTATTTATTAGATTAAAGTTAAAATAAAGCAATAGAATAAATAGTAAAAGTGAAGTTAGAATACAGATCGAATAATTGACCAGTAAAGCAAGTATTAAAACTAGTTTATTTTGGGTACTAGTAAAAATACGAGTACCAATACATATTGCTAAATAAAACGATAATTAAATTGTTGTGACTAAAAGATAAAATGAAAATAATGATAAAAGTAAAAGTTATAGTAAAGATTAACGTAAAGAAAAAAGTAAATCTAATATCGATCCATCTAAAAAGATACTGTAAAGTAAAGTTGAAAGTTTGGAAACAAAAGAGTAATGATTATCAAAATACGATTTAGTAACATGAATAATGTTAATCGTTGTAAAAGGCAATGTTAATTGAAACAAGAATAATAGTAGTATAAATTATGTAATTATACTTTATTCTGGGAAATTCTTGGATTTGTAGTCACCACTGGGCATATTTAGTGCTCAGCACGTAGTGTTTACTGCGTGCAGGTTTGAAAGTATTGTGAGAGCATCAGTACACGGTAGATTCAGATCGAAAAAGAAGATTTTTGTATTAGTTTGATGTAAGTTTTTGGCATGTATATACTAAGACTATTAAAGTAAAAGACTGAACTGTGGTTTGGTTATATTTATGTTAGTGATGGTTTAATATCTGATGTAAGATTTTGTCATGAAACTATTTTTGTTTATGTTTAACTGTTTATAAGACTGTTGTATGATTCTGGAATTTATGAAAAGGAATTTTAGGTATTTTCGAATTGTTCGGTGAAGAAAAAAAAATTACCGTTTTTCGGCTAAGTTTTGTATCGAAAATAACTATTCCGAGAAGGGTGTGACAATAACATCACAGTATGGAAGCGTACATTCTAGTCCATCAAGGCTATCTTCCATGCCCTATGGTACTTACTTATCTCATCTCCCATTCATGCTCAATTAATACATTATTAAGTCAATGAAAATCATGATACTATAAATAATAATGTCAGTTATTAATGCTAGATATTAGCTAGATAAGCATCTAGACATAATTCACCAACATATATACATATATACACAATGTTTACGATCTCTTATCCTTTTTAGGGTAGGTTAATAATTATGTCATATTATCAATTATTTAACCTATACTATTACAAGCACAGTTAATGTCTATAATCACTTAGGCTATCTTAACAACCAATGAGTTCAAGTGATTCTAATTCCCATAATCTTTACAAGCTAATGCATAACACTCTTCGTTTTTAACATAAACATTTCATATATTCAATTTAGCGTCTCCTTTCTTACGAAAACGATTTCACAATATTATCTTAATCAAAACAACTTGTTGTTCAGTAAGATGTGGGTTAGCATTTCCTTAAACCACTTTAGCTCTCTTTTATAGTCTATTAGATCTTAATAAGATCTAATTATGTGGTTTCCAGTAATAATATTATAGTTGAATCCCTTCTTGTTTTTACTATATATGTGTGTTTGAAAGTTTTCAAAGTCATATTCTATATTATTTATATGCCTTAAATCAGACTATCGTATAATAAATATTTCCTCAAAATATCGATATTTGGCATAAACTCACAAGACATACATTTATACATTTAATAAGGCTAAATTATGCATCATGCATAAAATTTAAGAGAAATTTCTTGAGTAAATTTAGTTTCCATACCGTAAAATTGAAGCCCAGAATGTTCCCTTCGTTCTGCCTGTTTGGAGCCTCATCGGAGCCTCACCGGAGACTCGCCGGAGCCTCACGCCTGAAACCAAGGTCGTTGGTAGCTTCTTGGTGGTCTTCAAGCACCCCAAGGCATCACGGTTTGGCCAGAAAACTGCTTGGAACCACCGGTTGCCACTTGCTCCGATCTACTCTTCGCCGGCGAGTGGGGACGATCGACAAGCACCGAAAGATCCACCTCACTACGGGGAGCTTTTCGGTGGTCTCCGTGACACCAACCACCGCTGCTGGTCACCGAAAAGAAGAGGAAGCCGATCCAGCCAAATAGAAGAAGAAAAAATGCAGGCACCGCCGGAGGGAAGGGACGGTGAGGAGCTGGTGGCAGCCGTGCCGATCGCCGACGCAAGCGCCGTTGATCGGCGATAGCACCTCCCTCCACCCTCTCTTTTTCTCCCAGTTCCCTCCTTTCCCGATCCACACTTCCCTCTCCTCTTTCTCTTTTTTTTTCATTTCTTTATTTATTTGTTTTTTTCCTATACCTTTGGGTTTAAAATGGCAAACAAAATGACCCCCACTAGCCTTTAAAAGACTTAAATATTACCTTCGCCTCCACTAGCTCTATTTAATTATAATTTTTCCTCCAAATCTTGACCTTGACCAACTTATTAAATCACTACTTAACTTAATTAAATTCATATTAGACACATTTCTATTAGGGTCACTATTGGGACCTTACAGCAATGCAGGTACAACTTGGGGATAGGTGCCAACAATAGAAAAGGTACAGGCTCATGATTCTCTATTTAAATGACCTTAATGTGGAGGCCTCTCCTCTCCCTTCTTTAGATGTTGAAAACAAGGGCGATACTGGTGGTAATCAAGTTAATGCCAACAAACTAGAAACTTTTAATATGAATAGCAAGAACTCTACTGGAATTAGTACAGATCATCCTGTCTCGAACAAACAAAATAAGATGATTATAAGGGATAACTTTCTGTTTCGTAATACTACTAACTCACATCTGCAGTGGGGTGTTTCTGGCGTTCAAGGTGCCTTTATAGCAGATTCCAGTCGAATCATCCCTCATGACATTCAGGAAGACAAGGAGAATTATGGTACTAATATGGCCAATTGCAATATGGAAACAGAAACCAACTCAGCAAACAAAAAACAAAATTTCTTTGAACTAAACGATAAGGCTGAAAATATTGTTTCTAATATTCTAGATGCAAATTCTCATCAAGCTATCTCAGTTCCTCATCCCGAATATTCCAAGTCACATATATCCACCTCCATTAAAGACAGGATGCAGCAACAGGGGATTAAAATTAAGAATTTCTCTATTGGAATTGGCAAACCATTGGATAAAAGAAGACTAAAAGGTATACGTGAAACTTCCTTCCCAAAAGGCAGAAGGAAGAGCAGAAACATTGGGATTAAACTGAATGAGGGGTCGAATTTCCTTGCCGATCTAGTTAACAAAACCAGGTCAGATGAGATGGGTGCTTGCTCCCTTCGAACAACGATTCACACTATAGAAATGGGAGATTCTCCTTCCAAACATACCTAATTTTTGGTTGGTTCTCTCAACTTATCCTCTGTTATAGATTTTATGGATTTTAAAATCATGTCTTGGAATTGTCAGGGTGCTGGCAGTAGTGATTTTCTTTTGTATGCTAGAAATTTGATTAATTTACATAAACTCTCAATTTTTATCTTAATAGAAACAAAGGTTAGTGGAGTTATAACTGACAAAGTGATTAGTAAATTGGGTTTCAATCACTCTTTTAGAGTAGAATCCCATGGATTTTCTGGTGGCATTTAGATTTTATGGAATCGAAGTGTGGATATTGTTGTGAAGTGTTGCAGTTATCAGTTCATACAGGTGAGACTCGGAAACATGGCTCTTTTTCTTCTTACTACCATTTTATGCAAACCCTGTGCAAAGCAGGAGGAAATTCTTATGGAAAGATATTAAAAACATTTCACAGAACATCTCTTCTCCCTGGGTATTGACAGGATATTTTAATTCTTTTCTTTACTTTCATGAAAAATCTGGTAGGTCTAATCAAGGGAGTCAGCCTAGTAAATCTTTTGCTCAGTTTATAGATCATTGCTCCTTACATAGATGGATTTTATCGGCCCAAATTTTACCTAGCATGGGGTTTAGTGATGGAGAGACTGGACTGTGTTATGTGTAACATGCATTGGAGGGAGGCACATTAAGATTTCAAAGTTACCAACCTTTCGAAACTTTACTCTAATCACATACCTATTCTTTTTTCTGTTTAGGATAGAGCTAGTGCGAATTTTCATATTTCCTTTCGCTTTAATGTGGCTCGGATCCTCCATAAAGATTTTCATAATTTTGTCCAGAAAAATTGGCTGGGAATGGGCAGTATTGTAGACAGTGTGAATAATCTTACAGCTAAAGCTAGTGCTTAAAGCAAGAAAATTTTTTTGGTGTATTATGTTTAAAAAGAAAAATATTCTCTCTAGGCTTGCAGGCATTGACCGTGTCCTTGAGAACTATTCGTTTTTTCTTGATGATCTAGGCAATGAGATGAGGCTGGAATTGAAAAATATCTTATTGTAAGAGGAATGTTACTGGAAGCAAAAAGCGAAGGCAAACTGGTTACTAGCTAAAGATAAAAACACTTTTACTTCCACAATAAAGCTCATTTTAGGCATAAAAAAAACTATATTCATGATTTGATTAAGGGTGTGCAAACTTTGGTTAAAATCGAAAAATCAGATCAAATCGATCGATTTTTTTAATTTAATTTAATTTTTCGGTTTCGATTTCAATTTTAGATTTTAGAAAATTTCGGTTATTGCGATTCGATTTAATTTTTAGAGAAGAAAACTGTAAAAAAACCGAACCTATGGAAGTTCACTAAACTAGGTCGTTTTATGTTTATTTTCAAGGTAAAGAAAGTGACAGTGTAATGCGTATACCACAAGCCGCCGCCTCGTCCCCTCCCTCCAATCGACAGAGCTGCAGGTCACTGGCCTTTGTCCCTCCGATCGTTAGAGCAGCAGTTCGCCGACTTTTGTCCCTCCGATCGTCAGAGCAGCAAAAGGCATGTATTTCATTCCTCCCTAATCCCTCCAATCTGCTATTCTGCTCCCTTCTTAAAATGATTTACAATTATTTTGTCAAACTCAAATGAAACAAAAGAGAATTAGAAACAAGATTAGGAAAAAAAATTAAATAAATCATTGGTGGCGGTGGTTTAATAATCGCTGCTCTGATTATCAACGCTTGGTCCGAGGTTAATAATCCTCTGTTTCTTTTCAAGTCTTTGTAGTACATGTTTTCCATTTGATTTAGAAGCCCATGCTTTCTTATTTCGTGCATATGTTATTACCATTTGTTTGTATATATTTACAATTTGCATCATGACTTAGGCTGCCTCTTTAGCTTCTGGGTGTTGTTTCTGTTTATGTGAAATTGTATTATGATATTGTGCATTTATATTATTATTATTTACATAGCAGGAGATTACCTCTGTAAATTATTTTTGTTGCTACATTTGAAGTCAAACAAAATCTTTAATTATCGTTTAGATGATTTTATTGCTGAAACCCAACAAAATGCAGAATCCAAATAAATTAACTTTTTCTCAACTTGATTCCATTTTAATTTCTAAAATATATATATATTTATATATTTTTGTTCCAATTGGATTTTTAGTATATAGTTTCATTTCTTTCCCAAATTTTGAATTTGTCTTATGCTAATTTAAGTCTAAGAATAAATTTATACACTCATGCAATCATAAACTACTATGGATTAAAAAAAAAGAAATTACTTTGTAAAAAATGGGAATTTATGATTGAATTAGTAAACAAATATATTCAATAAAGCATATACAAGTAATTTTAGATATCTGATGACTTGGAAACTACTCATCTATATTCACAGTACATAGACAAGTGTCTTAGTGTGAGTTAAAAGAAAAAGAGTGAAGGTAGTTCAATTTTGGTACGAAGAGAGTAGCATAAGAAAATGATGAAGAAGAGTGATGTTAATTATCTTAAAGTCACAGACTCACATGACTCACTAAAATGAATAAGTTTGCACACTAAAATGTAATTAAATTATAACTTATAATTGATTTCTCAAGTATAACTTTGTAACGACATTCTATTTCCCATAAAAAGATTAAATAAGATAAATACCAATGGCATTACTCTAAAATTAAAAAGAAAATAAAATATCCTTCTTTTTTTACCAAGAAGAGAATATCTCTTTTTCTTTATGAATAATAAAATTACAAATCATTTAACTATCAATTTTTATATTCAAAAGAATCATTCTTTTTTTAATAATGTATTATCCATATTCCTTGAAAAAACTCAGTTGATAAAGTATTAATTAGGGATAATTTCTTAAGCATTTGTTATTTAAGAACTTATTTTATTAATTATTATATCTATCAAAAATTTTCAATTTATTTGTTATTTAAGAACTTATTTTATTCTTAAGCATTTTGTATAATTAATTTGAATCATATGCTTGTAGCATCATTTGCCATTTTCTAATTTCTAGATATCAAATAGAAACTCCAAAAAAACAATTAGAATCATATGTTGTTGCAAAGTTAGAATGGATATTTTAATTATATTTTTGAAGTAAATTCCAAAAACTTGTACAATTGCTAATTATTATTATTATTATTATTATTATTATTATTATTATTATTATTATTATTATTATTATTATTATTATTATTATTATTGAATATTGCTTTATCAATTATGCAGGATTATCAATTTTCAATGTTTCATTTTCAATTTTGATAGCAATATATGGCCACCGAACATGTAAGAATTATATATTTTGATTGATAAATTTTTTTGGGTAGAATTTAGTGCACTATTATTTATCTAATGATGTATTTATTGTGTCAGAAGCCTATAAGACCAAGATCTAAATTGTGGGAACACTTTACCAAATTTACTAATAAATCAGGCAACATGAAAGGCAAGTGTAACTATTGAAGTAAAAAATTTTGTTGTGATCCTAGGCGAAATGGCACTAGTGCACTGAACAATCACCTCAGTTCTTGTCAAAAAAAAGTCCACAAAGTGTTGATAACACACAAAAATAATTGTATTTACAACCAATAGATGAGGGTGAAATGGGTAGTTTATCTAACTAGAAGTTTGATCAAATAGAAATCAGGAAAGCAATTGCAGAAATGGTCATTGAGGATGAATGTCCATTTAAAGTTGTTGAAAATAAAGGATTTAAGAAGGTTATGTATAAAGCATATCCTAGGTTTAAGGTGCCTAGTAAGTGGACTGTTTCACGGAGATGTTTTCAAATTTATGTAAATGAGAGAGCAAAATTAAAAAATTTTGCAAAAAAAAATTTGCAAAGGATATGTCTTACTACTGATACATGAACATCAATCCAAAGGTTGAATTACATGTGCATCACTGTTCATTTTATTGATAATGATTGGAAATTGCATAAGAAAATATTGAATTTTTGTCCAATTTCAAGTCATACAGGTGATTCACTCGATAAAGTGTTAGTTGATTGTTTACTTGAGTGGGAAATTGAAAAAGTGTTTACTGTAACAGTTGACAATCATAGTGGCAATGAAGTTGCTTGTATTTTTTTAAAGAAAAAGCTCATTAATTGGGGGACTTATATAACACAAGGCAAGTATCTACACATGAGTTGCATTGCTCACATTATGAACTTAATTATTCAAGATGGCTTAAAAGAGGTTAGGTGTTCAACTAAATGGATTAGGAATGCTGTGAGATATATAAGGAATTCTCCTGCTAGGATAAAAAAATTCAAAGAATGTGCTGAAAATAGTAATATTCAATGTCAAAATTCTTTGAAATTAGATGTTCTTACCAGGTGGAATTCAACTTATGAAATGTTAAGTGTGGCTAAAAAATATGAGAAAGCATTTGAAAAATTTGAAATGTTAGATCCATATTTTAAGCTTGAAGTTAAAACACCCGATAGTGATGGCATTCCTTTTGTAGATTGGGTCACTGTGAGGAGATTGAGTATTATGTTGTAATATTTTTATGAGGCTATCATACGTATTTCTGGGTCATTATATGTAACATCTAATATTTTTTTGACTGAGATTAGTGATCTACTTGGATCAATTTTGAAATGAACTCAAAATGATGATTTAGAGATTAGAGCCATGGGCTTAAGAATGAAAGAAAAGTTTGATAAATATTAGGTTGATCATAAAAAAATGAATAAACTTATTTATATTGCACATATATTTGATCCCCGAGAGAAATTTGAGGCAATGGGTTTGCTTTTTGTAAAATTCATAGGACTAATGATGGTAGTAAATTGTTGAAAGGAGTAAGGGATGCACTTTTTGATTTGTTTAATGAATATAAGTGTATGGTTCAACCTGAAAGTAATCAATCTTCGTTTTCACAATCAATTGGAAGCCTTTCAAGCAATGTTGAGTTTAGCAACTCTAGTGTAGGAACAAAAAGGAGATTGAAAGGTATCTTTAGGAAAGAATTTAAAAGACAAAAGGAAAATGACGGTTTTATGGAGATGAGAAAGATCGAGTTAGATATTTATTTGGAGGAGGCATTGCAAGAAGATCGATACGATTTTGATATTTTGAAATGGTGGGGGTGAATTCTGAGAGATTTTCCGTTCTTGCACACATGGCTAGAGACATTTTGGTTGTTCTAGTTTTTACAGTAGATTCAGAGTCGGCATTCAGTACTGGAGGGAGGGTTCTAGATTCATTTAGAAGCTCTTTGACTCCTAAAGTAGTGGAAGGTTTGATTTGTGCACAAGATTGGCTTCAAATTGGTATTGAATTGAACAATGAAGAAGATTTAGAGGAAGTCGAAAGACATGAAAATAGTAAGTTAAACCTTTTATATTTGAAAATTAAAATGGTATTTTTATTTTATTTTATTAGTTTTGAATGGCTAACTAACTTATTTTTAATATTCAGAGTTGCCCGTTGTCGGTTTTGGTGGAAAGAGGACGGCATTGAGTAGTAGTAATCCTTCATTGGGTAATTATTTTGTATATATAAGTTATTTGATTTTGAGTTGCAAATTATATGAGTATATTTATCAATTATTAATATTTTTTTAAGTGATAATTTGAAAATTTGACGATTGAATTCGTGGTAGATGGAATGAAGAATTTTATTTAACGATTTTTGTTGCATTATTTATTATGTATTTTGGGATTGTATTTTTAATTTGGACTTGTATTTTGTACAATTTGGATGTTATTTGTATGTTTTTACTTTAATATATTATAATTTGTAATTATGTATAATTTTTAAGCACAATTTTCTATGTTTTTAAAAAATAGTTTTAATTTTTGGATTTTCGATTAACCGAATCAAAATAACCAAAAATTTCGATTTGGTTAGTGTTCGATTAATCTATTAATTTGGTTCAGTTTGGTTGGTTAAATTTTTAAAAATTGATTTTCAGTTATTTCGGTTCGGTTATTGATTCAAACCAACTGTTGCACACCCCTAGATCTGATGATGGATAATGGAGGGTGGCTTTTTTTATCAAGATTTCCTCAAACGACATGTGGTTGATTATTTCAGCTCTCTTTATAAGGAAGTTTGCACTGAGGCACCTATCTATCCTATCCAAGGTAAATTTTCATAAATAAATGGTTCTATGACCAAGGCATTAATGGTGCCCCCCAGAATAAAGGAATTGCATGAGGTGGTGTTCATTATGAAGCCTCTGAAAGCCCCAAGTATTGATGGCCTTTCTCTATTATTTTTCCAAAAATAATGGGATATTATTCATGATTTTTTATTTGACTTTGTTGATAATGCATTGAAAGTAGGTGAGATCAACCCTTATCTGTGTACTGCCATTATTTATCTAATTTCTAAGAAAAACATATAGACTCTTGTGAGCAATTTCAGGCCCATAAGCTTGCTATTGGTGGTGTATGAAATTCTGATAAAAATAATGACCAATTTATTAAAAGGCTATATGAGTATGTTGGTGCGGCCTCATCAATCAAGCTTTATTCCTAGGCGTCAGATTATAAACTACATCCTGATTATCCAAAAAGTTGATCATTCCATGTGATACAAAAAAAGAAAGACGGGATGGATCATGATCAAGATAGATTTGGAGAAAGTATATGATTGACTATGTTGGGAGTTTATTATTGATACTCTTCTGGGTGCAAGTTTTCCTTATGAGCTTTGTTTTTTATTGCTCTCTTGCTGGCATAATAGTAGCTTTAAGGTTATCTGGAATGGGGAGTTAACGGAGAATTTTGCTCTTTCTTGTGGAGTACGGCAGGGAAACCCTCTACCGCCTTACCTTTTTGTGTTTTGTATGGAACGTCTATCTCATGGAATAGAGAAGGCAGTTAATAAAGGTTATTGGAAGCCTATTCACTTAGAAAGAGGTTGCCTTCCCCTTTCGCACTTGTTCTTTGCTGATGATCTCATCCTCTTTGCAGAGGCTTCACTTAATCAAATGGCTATTATTAATGGAGTTCTTGAGAATTTTGGTTTATGCTCCGATCAAGTTGTGAACAAAAATAAATCAGCCTTCTGCGTCTTGAGAAATGTTAGTAAGGAGCTGATTTCGGAGTTAAAGACCATTTCAGGTTTTCAACATACAAATGATTTAGGTATTTATTCAGGTGCTCCATTCATACATGGTAGGGCAGGAAATAAGATCTATTCTTACTTGATTGATAAAGTCAAAGGCAAATTGTCTAATTGGAAGGCTCATGCTCTTTCTTTGGCAGGTAGGATTACTTTGGTTAAATCAGTGTTACTCTCTATCCCAACTTATATCACGCAGATAATAGTTATTCCTACTTTTATTTGTGATCAAACTGAGTGGCTTTGTCGTAATTTTATCTAGGGCTCTTTCGAAGAGTTAAAGAAAATCCATCTCATTAAATGGGATCAGATTTGCAAGTCAAAGGAAGCAGGAGGTGCAAGGAGCCCTAGATTAGTGTTCGATTAATCCATTAATTTGGTTCAGTTCGGTTGGTCAAATTTTTAAAAATTGATTTTCAGTTATTTCGGTTCGGTTATTGAATCAAACCGACTGTTGCACACCCCTAAATCTGATGATGGATAATGGAGGGTGGGTTTTTTTATCAAGATCTCCTCAAACGACATGTGGTGGATTATTTCAGCTCTCTTTATAAGGAAGTTTGCACTGAGGCACCTATCTATCCTATCCAAGGTAAATTTCCATAAATAAATGGTTCCATGACCAAGGCATTAATGGTGCCCCCAAGAATAAAGGAATTGCATGAGGTGGTGTTCATTATGAAGCCTCTGAAAGCCCCAAGTATTGATGGCCTTTCTCTATTATTTTTTCAAAAATAATGGGATATTATTCATGATTTTTTATTTGACTTTGTTGATAATGCATTGAAAGTAGGTGAGATCAACCCTTATCTGTGTACTGCCATTATTTGTCTAATTTCTAAGAAAAACATATATACTCTTGTGAACAATTTCAGGCCCATAAGCTTGCTATTGGTGGTGTATGAAATTTTGATAAAAATAATGACCAATATATTAAAAGGCTATATGAGTATGTTGGTGCGACCTCATCAATCAAGCTTTATTCCTAGGCGTCAGATTATAAACTACATCCTGATTATCCAAAAAGTTGATCATTCCATGTGATACAAAAAAAGAAAGACAGGATGGATCATGATCAAGATAGATTTGGAGAAAGTATATGATTGACTATGTTGGGAGTTTATTATTGATACTCTTCTGGGTGCAAGTTTTCCTTATGAGCTTTGTTTTTTTACTGCTCTCTTGCTGGCATAATAGTAGCTTTAAGGTTATCTGGAATGGGGAGTTAACGGAGAATTTTGCTCCTTCTTGTGGAGTACGGCAGGGAAACCCTCTACCGCCTTACCTTTTTGTGTTTTGTATGGAACGTCTATCTCATGGAATAGAGAAGGTAGTTAATAAAGGTTATTGGAAGCCTATTCACTTAGAAAGAGGTTGCCTTCCCCTTTCGCACTTGTTCTTTGCTGATGATCTCATCCTCTTTGCAGAGGCTTCACTTAATCAAATGGCTATTATTAATGGAGTTCTTGAGAATTTTGGTTTATGCTCCGATCAAGTTGTGAACAAAAACAAATCAGCCTTCTGCGTCTTGAGAAATGTTAGTAAGGAGCTGATTTCGGAGTTAAAGACCATTTCAGGTTTTCAACATACAAATGATTTAGGTATTTATTCAGGTGCTCCATTCATACATGGTCGGGCAGGAAATAAGATCTATTCTTACTTGATTGATAAAGTCAAAGGCAAATTGTCTAATTGGAAGGCTCGTGCTCTTTCTTTGGCAGGTAGGATTACTTTGGTTAAATCAGTGTTACTCTCTATCCCAACTTATATCACGCAGATAATAGCTATTCCTACTTTTATTTGTGATCAAACTGAGTGGCTCTGTCGTAATTTTATCTAGGGCTCTTTCGAAGAGTTAAAGAAAATCCATCTCATTAAATGGGATCTGGTTTGCAAGTCAAAGGAAGCAGGAGGTGCAAGGATAAGAAAGCTGAAAGCTTGCAATGATGCTTTCCTTCTCAAAATAGCTTGGCGTTTAGTCAATAATGAAGAAGATTTATGGGTTAAAATATTTAAAGCCAAATACAAGCTTTATAATAAATGTTGGCCTCATATCCTTTCGCATACTACAGGATATGTTGTTTGGCGAAATGTGGTCAGAATTTGGCCAACATTTCGAGCGAATTCATGCTGGGCTATTAACAATGGTAACTCGGTGTCTTTTTGGTTTGATCATTAGGCAAAAGCAAGCCCTCTTTTTCTCCATGTGCCGGTAGAAGTTAGAGATTCGAAAGCTTGGTAGATGGTGTCTCATTTCTCGGTGAAGGACATGTTTGATCCACAATCAGGCTAGCGGTGGAATTTATTTGAGCACTTTTTAAGCTACAATGTGTTGTCTCTCATTAATTGCTCACTCCCTCCTGATAGCGGACTGGGTGCAAACTCATTGGTGTGGCTTCTTTGGGCGTCAGGTTCCTTCTTTGTAGAAATGGCTTATATGCTCATGACTCACACTACTGAAACAAAGGAGAACAAATAGAGCCTTTGTTGGGATTGGTTGGGCCCCTAACGTATTAAAGTGTTCCTTTGGCTATTAATGAAAAAAGTCGTATTTTGACTAATAAAGAAAGATAGCGGAGACATTTAACTTCCTCAACTCTATGTCCTATTTGCAGTCTTGAAGCTGAATGTGCTCTTTATATGGTAATAAGAGACTGCTGCTATGTCAAAAGTCTATGGAATTTCATTATGCCCCATTCTCTCTCTTCGGCCTTCTTTATTAGAAATTTGAAGCACTGGTTAGAAAGGAAATTGAGTTCTCGAGTAAATGCTGTTGATGCTCCTTGGAAGCTTACGTTTGGTTACACTTGATGGTTCTTGTGGAAATGGAGGAATGAAATTGTTTTCAACTATAAGTTCATTCCATTGAATATAAGGAAGCATGGTTCTTGTGGAAATGGAGGAATGAAATTGTTTTCAACTATAAGTTCATTCCATTGAATATAAAGAAGCATATTATTTGTTCTTCTGTTAAAACTTATACGAATGCAAAAGATTTTATAGGTGCGTTGAATAGGAATGCTGGTGGGAAGCAAGAGATCTAAATTGGATGGAATCCAACCCCACCGGTCTGGATTGTTCTCAATACGGATGGTGCCTTTTGGCGCTCAATTTCTCAAGCCTCCTCAAGTGGCATATTTCAGGACTTTCTGGATAGATGGATCAGCGGTTTTTCAACTTTTGTGAGTGGCAATAATGCCTATTTTGCAGAGCTTTGGGGAGTACGTCTAGGTTACAGAAAGCTTGGAATAATGGTTAAAGGAAACTAGTTCTTCGTATAGATAACAAAAGTGTTGTCTTTGCTATCTCTGGCAACTCTAGCATTCACCCTTCCCATAACGCTGTTATTCTTCGCATCCGTGATTTATTTCATCGGAAATGGGATGTTCAAGTATGACATGTCTATAGAGAAGCAAATAGCGTAGCGGACTTTCTTGCGAACTGGACGTTCAGTCAAAATACTCAGTTCACTTGGCACACTTAATGCCCTATAGGATTGAGCTCGATCCTTTACTCTGGTGCCATGAAATTTGTTTTCCCTAGAATGGCTGCTCTCTAGCTTTTCAATTATTCCTTTGTTTTCGTCTTTAAAAAAAAAAAAAAAAGTGGGTGATTTCCGTAGATTAATGTATAGAATATACTTATATAAAGTAAAATCGTAATAATTAGAACTTAAAAAATATATACATGGAAAATTATATATAAAAACCGATTAATCGTTTAAAGTACAAATTCAAGTCCATTAATTATAATTCTTAAAACTTAAAGTCTACATGTACGTCTAATTTTATTAATTAACTGCATAAACAGATTTGGACTTAATTTTAAGTACCAATTTAATAATATTTCTTTTTTTTTTCTCCCTAAAATATACCATACCCCAAGCATTGCTGAAGATTATTCAAAACTACAAGTATTAGATTAATTGATAACCTAATAATTGACCTTAAGCCATTGGTTGTTCAGCGACAAACAAAAACGAAGATGCACCCAAAAAGCAAATGATAAAAAATGGACTCTTATACGTAATAACAATACAGCCAGATGAAAAGTGTAATTGCACTGGGATTGATTAAATCTTTCTTTTTTGTCAGCTAGTAATGGAGTAAATCTTTGTTTAAGCATAACAGCATTGGAGTTTGGTAGGATTTGAATTCTGGCACTTTGTAGAATTATATATCTCGTTCTTTTTTAGTCACCGATAAGAATGTAAAAGATATTATGATGCATTATTATGCGTAATTTATAAGTAATTGTTTTGAGCATAGTCTAATCTATAAGTAATTGTTCAAAATGCAATCAAGTAAATAATAAATGGATATATAATGTCAAATTTGGAAGGATTTGAACAATAGAACTTTTAATTCCGGTACCAGCTTTCAACAGTTGTCTCACCTAATCATTACCTTAAACTTAAGCAAATGGTTCTTATAGAAAAATAGTTAAATTATTATATTTGACTAATATATATGTATATATTTTACTATCTAAACAAATATTAGTCATATTTTTAGTTTATATAAATTATAGTACATGACACCCTAACAACGATGATTGTCCTTATAAATGCATTTTTCAATAATTTGATTATTCAAAAAAGAGCAAAAAAAATTAAATTAAAAACGGCCTTTTATCTTAAATTGGGCCCTGGGGTTATCTCGTTTCTCACATTTCTTGGGTCTGCCAAGCACTCCGTCTCAGTTTGGGGTCTGCTATGATGGACAGCTCGGTTTGAGATTAATAAAGTCTTCAATATGCGATCCTTTATTTTCACCGTGGCAAAGATGAAGTTCCAGTGGCCATCACTTTAAAGGTATCAGCTATGGGTTTTTTTTTTTTTTTCATTGCAAATTGAATTTCATTAAATTATATACTTTTAAATTACATAATTTATATGGAATTATTAAAAAATATACTGAAATTAATTAAATTATTAAAAATAATTTAAACTATTTTGATAAAAACCGATAACATATCACAAATAATTAATATTCCATTCGAGGAAACAACAAACTTCAAATAAAAGAAAACAAATTGGCATAACAAGTTACTTAAATTATATTTAATTTTAGGTAATGTAAACCAGATCTACATAAAGACAAATAAAATATGGATAAACACAATAAAATAAATATGAAATTAAATTTTTCAAATTTCAATTTATTAAAAAACACAAATAAAATTTTTTTAAAAATTAAAGGAATACAGAAATAAAAACAACAAATGAATATCAATATTAAAATTATTATAATAAGACTCATAAAGGAATTAAAAAAAACAAAAAAAAAAAGCAAAGAAAGAAATTAAGGATACAAACATCCAAACTAAGAGTATATAACAAAACAAACAGTTAGCATTTATTTTGAAAATTGCTGAAATATAATTGGGTAAAACTTTGCAATATGACAATAATAGGTATTAGGTTGGAATTGGTAGGAAATATCTTTAAATATTAATAATATATTTTTATTTTATTTTATTTATGAATTTGTTCAACGTAAATTTAAATTAATCAGACAAATATCCATAGGGGTATAAAAAAAATATATTGTAAATAAAGCAAGCGGATTTCCACAAATTTAATAATATCAATATTTTGGAGGTGCATGTGATTGAGTAGATTTAGACTTTTGGCAGACTAAGAGCACGTAATCACAGGCTCAGTTATGTAACATTTCCATCCAATCTAGGTCTTCGCCGGGAATCTTATTCATCAAAAGAAAATCGAAGTCTATAAATTTCCTTGATTGTGTAAACTTTGACAAAAATAACACTGTCGTGGCATATGCCTACCAAAATCAATTCAACACTTGTTTGTTCATTTTGTAGAAATTTGGGTAAAAGCAACGATCATGCTTTCTTTTCTCTATGCAAAACCTCCTTAATTTCCTAGTATCTTCTCATAAGTTCACATAATTAAATGTTAGTCTGGATATTAAATTATAATACTAGTATCTTCTCATAAGTTCCTAGCACTATAATATTAATGAGATCAACCAAAAGGTTTTGATTGTTTGAATAAACAGAGATTAGATGCATATGCATTGATTTGTAATATGATATTATGCTAACTTCATTTCGAGAAGAAGCAATTAATAATTAGAAAGTTACTATTATTTATTTAATTATTAGACATATGGAATATGGAAATTGGTAAAGGATAATCAATTTATATTTTTATTTTCAATTTTAATTTTTCAAAAATTAAGTTAAAGATATAAAGTACAGTTATTAGCAATCGGTTAAATGCTAATCAGTTAATCACTAAATTTGGCCGATTAACCATTGACCATTTGATTGACCGTTATAAAAATTAAATATAAATTTTTCAAGTTTTAAATATAAAATACAAGACATTTAAATTTAATAACAATGTACTAAAATAAAATTATATAAACATCAATTTATCACTATTTCCGTTGTATGATGTTGTCACAATATAATATAGATAATGTGAAAATTACATTCATATCTATATGTATATAAAATTACACATAAACCAATTAACCAAACAGTTAAATTTAAATGTAAGTTCATTAATTGGTACAAGTATCCTTAGAATTATGGATATGATCCGATGATAAGTTACCTGCCGTGTCATGAGCTGGCTCTATAAAAATAAAAATAATAATTGAGGAGTATACCATGCCCTTGGCCTGGACAAATTGATCCCAATCCCCACCCAAGATTATTTTTAAACTCTTGGCAAACAGAAAAGGAAAAAGGTTTATTCGTTAAATCATTTGCAATTATTACACGTAGATATAACTAGGTATTTTTATAGTTTTTTTTTTTTTTGTCCACAAAACCCATTGAGTGGAATGCCAGAATCAACTAGACATAAGTTAGTGAAAGGTATCAAAAAGTAGTTTGAAGATCATGCCTGTTTTAATAAATTAATTAAAAATGGGCTTTATGTATTTGATTTGGTGTTGAATTGGATTTCATTATATAGAAGTATCGCATTTTGTTATCGCTTGCTTTTTTTTAATTAATTAAAAGAAAAAACAAACTATTATAAAAATAAATAAATAAATAAATAAAGCAAGTTGTTGAATGATTGGATCGTGACTATTAGCAATGGACATTATATGGTGCATTTGGCCAAATTTTTCATTTAGTGATATGTATTTTTTTCTTTTTCTTAAATTGACCCTATATTTGCTATTCTTTTTCAATTATGAACTCGATCTTCTTTCTACTGAACTTTTTGTAGCCGGCGTGGAATTTATGCGAAGCTGACAAAGTGAGAGGGCGAGGTCAAGGCATGCGTGAGGGGAAATTTTTCCTATTCACACCAAAATTCAATGTAAACTTTATAATTTCGTTCATAAAGTAATTTTGTTTTTTCAATTTGGCATTCTGTTTTTTTAAAACCTTTGTTCAAAAAATATTATTATTATTATTATTATTATTATTATTATTATTATAATAACCCTTTCTATGTAGATTTAGCCCCTTTGTGTATTCATTTTGGTTTCGTCCCCACTAAGAGTGCTAAATTCACATCAGTATGATAGAGGTTAAAGATGCATTCCTAGCAGATTTTTTATTTTCAATTTTTGATTTTTTTCTTAAAAATAAAATCAAAATATGTTCAACAGATTTATTTTTATTTTGACTTTTGTAAAAATTTTAAAAATTAATTTTCAAACATAAATTAAAAATGTTCAAAATATAATTTTTAGGATTTTATTTTTGTCAACAATTTAATTACTTTATTTTCATTATCTCTACTATACTGTCGCTGCTACCATCATTGCTGCTGCCACCGCTGTTATCACCACCACCAAACTACTACCGCCGCCACTACCGCCATCACTCCTACCGTCGCCACTATCACCATCACACCACCACTTCTTCCATCGCTACCTCTATCGCCGCCGCCACCAAAATCGTTATTATAATATATATGAATAATTAAAAAATATATATAAACAATTAAAAAAATATGATATAGTTTTTTAATATATAAACTAACGTTTTAAAAAATAAATAATAAAAACTGAAAATAATTTTTGGATCCTAAAAAATAAAAAAAAACTAAAAATTTATAATTTTACTGAACACACCCTAAGTGAATCAAAAATCAATTTCATAGGAAATAGGTGAAGGGAAAGGAGAGATCCAAATAAAATGTTATTTACAAAAATGATTAGGTTAAGTGACAAAATCTAGATTATTAGAGACACCTTTTGATTAAATTAGTCTATGAATTTATTCCTTACTTTATATATATATATATATATATATATATATATATATATATATATATATATATATATATATATATATATATATATATATATATATAAATAGGTTTGGTAAAATTTTGCTCAAATTTTTCCAAAAAAATTACCTCAACTTAACCACAAAATTGTCAATTGAACCAATTTAAAAATGACCCATCTTATTTTCAAACTTATTGTGTCTGTACCAGATGCCCAATAGACATCTCTCTTTCACTAAGTATAGTTCTCTTCCTCTCTCTCTCTCAAAATCGCTTGTCCCTTTCACCTTCACTGCCCGTGACATCCTAAAACCATTATCGGCATGAACAATACTTTTTCGATGGTGAATAGTGATACTAAAGGTGAATAATGCCATAATGCCACCCCAGGCCAACTGAAACCCATAAAAATTTTATGTCATCATTAAAAAATACAATTCATGACAAGTTCGGTAGTATAATTTTAACTGAAATTGATGCCAAATAGCTTTCCAAAAGTTAAAAACAAAAATAAGTCATAAGACCGAAAAATGGGTTAAACTAACTTTGATCAACTTGAAAATATTTTACGGATTTTCGAAAATTATTCCGATCGCATGAAATACCTTATAATAATGAATATTAATTTCCAAAAGTAAAAAATAAAATTTTGGACACTTTTAATCTCGATAGCAAATAGTGATACAGATGGTGAATAATACCATCCTGTGCCCATTACCATTAGGAAGTATGATTCATGAAAAGTTTAATGGTATAATTTAAGCTGAAATTGAGGTTAAATAATCCTCCAAAAGTCAAAAATAAAAATAAGTTATAGGACCAAAAAATGGATCAAACTAACTTTGATCAGGTTAAAAATATTTCACAGAATTTCGAAAATTATTCCACCTCATGGAACATTTTAGAATAATGAATATTAATTTTTAAAAGTAAAAAATAAAATTTTGGATACTTTTAATCCCAATGGTGAATAGTGACATTGAGAGTGAATGATACCACCCCGAAGCCACCGAAACCCATAAAAATTTTATATTACCTTTTAAAAAGTACAATTCATAAAGGGTCCGATGATATAATTTGAGCTAAAATTGCGGTCAAATAGTCATCCAAAAGTAAAAAACAAAAATAAGTCACGAAACCGAAAAATGGTCGAACTAACTTTGATCGGTTTGAAAATATTTTGCGGACTTTCGAAAATTATTCCGTCACATGGAACATCTTAGAATAATAAATTTTAATTTTCAAAAGTAAAAAATAAAATTTTGATCACTTTTAAATTTTAGAATTTTTGGATCGGTCGAAAATATTTTAGTGCCTGAAACCTATCAAAACGAACTCCAATTGACTCGAAATTTAAAAAAAAAATTAATTATAATATTTAGAAATTTTTGGAATAATCTTGGTGGAAAATAAATAATGATAGATGAACCGATAAAAAATTGACAAGTGGCACAATAATTACCACTTGTAGTTGATGATTTAAATTTGAAAAGCAATCTCAAGATAGCATGAGAAAATATATTAAATTTTCAAAAGCAAATTAAAGTGTAGACTTATCATCAATTGAAATTGAATAATAGATTAGCATATTATTGTTATTTTATTAAACTAATTTTTACTATTTGTATATTCAATATTTGTATGGAGTTTAATTTTTGGAGTAAAATTAAATTATTAATGAAAATTTTATATATCAATTAAAAATTATTTTCATTAAAAAATATAAATTATAAATGAACCGATATGCATTAAATTTATGAATCGGTCTAAATTTATCCAATTCATTTGGTCATTTGTCCATTTATGATCCATATTTTTTAATTCATTTATGACTCAACCCAAATCCGTTCAATTCGTCTATCTGCTACCTATAATGTATGAAATATGACAGAATGTGTGCACCTAAATGCTCTTCGTTGGTTACCCAATTCATATATATGTGCACATCGAATTATTACCCTAAAATTAGTTATTATTGTTGACAAAATCTACTTATTTTCTACTGAAATTTGAATTATATTTGTTGGTCGATTTTATTTTTGTATGAATGAGCAGGGAGTGGTATAATTTTAAAGAAAAATAATAATAAAGAAAATCCTTACTTAATTGTATCATCACATGATTTAAACTTTACAATACAAATTAGTTTCAACCTTTTTTTTTTCCTCTGTTTTCATCAATTTCTCTATTTCATCAACTCGTTTCAACTGAAGCGACCATAATTTGAATTTGCAAGTAATAAATGTCAAATGGAGATAAAATGGGTTGTAATTGAGAAAGTTGGTGTCATTTGAATTGGAAACCAAGTAATTTTAAGATTTCAGTCAAAAAATACTCAAAGTTTGAGTTCTCTCCCTCTTTTATTTATTTAATTATTTATTTATCCAATGACATATCGACATCCATCCTTTCTCAAAATTTTATTTGCTACATTTGACAGAATTTAATTGAAGGCTGAAATTAAAAGAGAGAAAATAACCTAACGATTATCAATTATAATCATATAAAAAACGTTATTTCTTTTATTGAGATTTTTTAAGTAGTCTTCCTAATTTTTATTATCTTCTCTATATTGATCCAAATTATTTAAATTTATATTTTTTGCTTAAAAGATATAATGATAACTCTTCTAAAATTAAAATTGTTCATGGGTATGATATTGTATGAAATGGTTCATTGCATTACTATTTTTTTTTTATATAGAGAAATAAAAAGTATGGATTCAAATTTGAGACCTTATATTGCATTATTAAATAATGAATAATTATTAATTTAGCTTGAAAAGGTAAATCGGCTCATTTGCTTTAAAAATGAATCTAAACTTATGTCAGAACATAAATCATTAAAGGACATTTTTTTTATAGTAGAAAATGGTCGAGAAATATATTGTAATCAACTTTATCATCAGGCTTTTTAAAGATCTAAAAAAAATATTCAGATTAAATTGTGCATCATGTTCGTTGGCAATATATTATTAAAATTTCAAGAGACGTTTGCATATTAATTATTATTATTTCTTCAAAAGCATCGTTTGCATATTAATTATTATTATTTCTTCAAAAGCATCCACGATCCATTTGAAATATAAATGCAAAATAAATTTTTAGTTTTTCCAATTTTTACATATTCGATCTCTACATTACTTTTTTTCATATTAAATTATTTTATTTTTAATTTAGTCACATTATTAAAAATGCATACAACCTCTAACAACACTTTAATATTTTCAGCGAGAAAATTAGCGATCTTCTACAAATGGCGGTAGTAATATACTAAGATTGCACAGATGAATTTTTAAAAATGTGCTCACATATTTTTCATTAAAAAAGAAAAAATAAGATAAAAATTAAAAAATATATATATATATTGAATATAACATTTTTTATACAAATATTTTATTTAATGTATGATAACAACCGAACACAAAGATCAGTTTAACGGTCCAACATTAATCGAGCACATCGCTCAATCAGGACTCCCATAAACTGACCTAGTGTTCCGAAAATACCTCCACCACGATAGACAAAAAGTTACCACTAACCCGCGTTTTCCTCGAGAATCGCAAAAAATAGGTTAGTGGTAGAAAAAAAACAGAAAACTCCTCCCATTATCTCCTGCAAATGTGTTACCTCCTCCTATAAAAAGAGAAAAGACAGGTATGAAACATTTTTACTTAATGTTTGGCCAGAAATTCACTCTCTTTTACACAGAAAACCTGACTTCACCGTCGGAGACCCCTTGTCGGAAACCTACCGATCATTTATTTACGTTTTGCAGGTGATCGCAAGGAACTTGCTGCTCATTTGACCTGTCATCATTTGGTACGGTGAGCGTGAAATATGGACCTTTTCTCAGACCTAAACACAAACACTTCCCAACAAGAAAACCAAAAATCCAACCTCACCCCGCCTGGAACGCAACAATTTATCCCTTAATTCAACGACACCACCTCTGCTTCCCCAGCCATGGTAATCCCAAACATCACTCCCAGCATTACCCTTCAGGCTGCACAATCCCTCATGGCCGCCCTATCAGCCATCATCGCCCAGGCCTAACCTCAGCCTTTACCCCCACAAAACACCAACCTACCTCGGGCTTCGCAGCCTCCTGCTCGAGAACCCTTCTTACCAGCCCTACTCTAAAATTCCAACTCCACCATTACCCTAACCACCGAGCAATTTAACTGCCTCTTGGAAGACCGAATTCAAAGGCAACAAAATCAGACTACACTACAATACCAGGGCAGTTTTCGATCATCCCTCTCTCGAAAAATCTTAGCTGCCCCACTTCCCAACATTCAACTTCCTCACCTTAAAACTTATAGTGGCAACACCGATCTCCGAGCTCATATTGACCACATAATACTAGTGCTCACAGCAGACGACTCCGCCTTGTGTAAGATATTTCCACAGACCTTGGCAGACTCAGCTCAGATCTGATTTGACAACTTGCCAACCCGTTGTATTGACAATTTCGAATAGTTCAGTGACATATTTGTTGCGAAGTTCGTGGCGGCCATTCGCCCGAATAAGGTGTTCGCAGACTTGAACCTAGTGCAGCAAGAAAATGATGAACCACTGAGGGCCTATGTAGAGAGATTTAATAATGTGGCCATGGACATACAAAACCTAAACCTAGAGGTCGCCATCAATGCCCTTATCCAAAACACAAGGTGCCAGGACTTCAGTGTCTCCTTGAGTAAGAAACCCCCAAATGACTTTACCGAGCAAATGTCCAAAGCACACAAGCACATCCGCATAGATGAGGCTCGACATCTTCGCCATGCCTCGCATAAATCATGGACATCTGAGAAGGAGGGGGGTGAAGGAGGAAGAGCAGCTTGGGAAGAGGGACATCCCAGCAAAACAGACTCGAAGAAATACCGTGGGGGCACTTGACACAACCGATCATATGTAATTACTACCCCCCGCTCAGACAACCGAAGAGATAAAAGATTCAAGCCCTTAACTTCTCTCGTGAACAAATACTAGATTGGATGAAGCAGAACGGACAGGTTAACTGGCTGAGACCCATGAGGAAGGATCCGAATAGAGACCAGGGCCTTTACTGTGCTTTTCACAGAGATAAAAGGTATGAGACAGAAGAATGTAGGCAACTAAAGCGGGAGATTGAACACCTAGTTCAAAAAAGAACCCTGACATGGTTTGTCAAACCAGATGAAAGAGGAAAAAGGCAAAGATCGCTTTCTCCTCAGCAGAGCAAAAACAAAGGCAATGGAAACAGGAGGGCACCAACCGGAGTCATACATGTGATTGCAGGTGGCGAGCAACAAGACTAGTCCCGAAAAAAGGCCAATGAGGTCATATCCGTTGGAAAGAAGGCAAACTCAACCCCCCGCATGATTTAGTTTACGGCGGTGGACGGAGCCCATGTTTGGTACCCACACACAGATGCCTTAGTGGTTGAAGCAGTCATTTAGGACTTCTTGATCCAGCGAATATTAGTCGACATAGAAAGTGCGGTCAATCTCATAATAACTCAAGCATATAGAGCATTGGGGATGTCAAACTATCAGCTTGAGGAAGTCAACGTCCCCTTAATTGGTCTTTTCGAAAGGCTTGTTCGGGTTGATGGTCTAGCAACCTTATCTGTACAGCTCAAAGATGACTCAGTGGTATGTGCTTGCTGGGCAAATTTCATGGTGGTCGATATTTCGTTGTCATACAATGTGATATTCAGCCGACCTCTACTGGCCGAGGTGGACGCCTGTGTTTCGATGAAGAATTTGGTGCTCAAAATTTTCACCGACGATGGAGTGGTAATTTTAAGGGAAAATCAAAAGACAGCTTGAGAGACGTACTTGACCATGCTTAGAAAGGCCAATCAAGCCTTGCCCTTGGATACAATGGATATACCCGAGAAAGAGAAACGATGAGCAGAGTCAGCAAAGGTGTTACAGGTTGTCAAACTGGAGCCGGGGAAAAGATGGTTTAGATATTAGCCGGTAAGAGTGGGGTGGAGAAAGAGGCCCTACTCTCAACGCTCCGTGAGTTCGTCGATGTCTTCGCCCAATAAACCTCAGACATCCAAGGGGTAAAGAAAGACTTAATAGTCCACTCATTGAATGTTCAGCCAGAATGTAAGCTAGTAAAGTAGATAAGAGAAACCATGCACCTAAAAAATAATTGATGATCGAGCAGGAGACCACAACCTTGCTGGAGAGCGATTTTATCAGGGATATATTTTATCCAGACTGGCTAGCCAACGTGGTGTTTGTTAAGAAAAACAGTGGCAGATGGAGAATGTGTGTTGACTTCATCGATCTAAATAAAGCATGCCTGAAGGACTGCTATCTGCTGCTGAACATTAACACACTGGTGGATTCTACGGCAGGATTCAAAGAGTACGCCTTCCTCAATACCTTAGCAGGCTACCATCAGATTTCGATAGCCCCAGCAGATGAAGAGAAAATGACTTTCATCACTCACAAATGAACTTACTGTTATCGAGTCACGCCCTTTGGATTGAAAAATCTAGGGGCCACTTACCAAAGGTTGATAAATCAGTTGTTCGTCGAGCAGTTAGGGAGGAATATAGAGATTTATGTGGACGATATGATCGTCAAGAGCTAAACCTCGATAGATATATGTACCGAACTGAATGAGACCTTCAAAAGACTCAAGGATTCAGACCTAAAGCTGAACTCTGAAAAATATAACTTGGGGTGCAGTCCAGAAAATTCATTGACTTTATGATATTGAAGTGGGGGATTGAGGAAAATCCTAAGAAAATCAAGGCAATCATGACCATGGATCCACCTAAAATAGTCTAGGAAGTTTAGAAATTGAATGGAAGAATCATAGCTTTGGGCAGGTTCATATCTTGCTCGGCCAGAAGATGTTTGCCATTCTACCGAGCAATCAGGAACCTCAAGAACTTCACATGGATAGAAGAGTGCCAACAAGCATTCTAGGCCTTGAAGCAGTTCCTCTCAACCCCACCACTACTTAGCAGACCACTGACTGGTGAGATTTTATACGTTTATTTATCTATCTCCGCAGGCGCAGTAGGTTCGATCCTGGTCAGAGAAAAGGAGGGCCAACAGTTTTCTATTTATTACACAAGCAAAGTACTTCAGGGTGCTGAGCTCAATTATCTAATCTTAGAGTAGCTTGCTCTTGCACTTATCACAACAAATGGTAAAGCTCTGTCCGTACTTTCATGCGCACATGGTTGCATTACGTACAAACTCAAACTTGAGGAAGGTGTTACGGAGGCCAGAATGTTTGGGACAATTGACATAATGGTCTGCTCGCCTAGGAAAGTTTGATGTTCGGTATGAGCCACGAACATACATTAAGGCACATATATTGGCAGACTTTATGGCCGAGCTACATGAACCTGTTTCCAAACAGGTGAAAACATCATGGAAGTTGTATGTAGATTGGGCCTCAAGTTCAGATGGCGCGGGGGCCGGGGTATTTCTGATGAGCCCGATGATAGTCGCATTCGAGCAATGGCACGCCTGACTTTTCCAGCATCCAACAATGTAGCGGAATACGAAGCCCTATGCTACAGGTTGCAGTTGGTGATAGAAATGAAGCCGGACATCTTAGAGATATTTTCAGATTCCCAACAGTAGTCAACCAACTGAAAGGAAACTTCGAAGCCAAGGATCGCTCCATGATCCGCTACAAAAACCTGACTTCCGCATTGTTAGACAGATTGGAGAAAAAAGGAGGAGCCTAGTTGATCACCCAAATACCCCCAGGCAGAGAATATGGAGGCAGATACTCTTGCTAAGAGAGCTTGTCTCAACAGTCCGGTCGATAATGCATACATCACTTTCATAACCATTTCGTAGCTAACTTATGAAACTATTCAGGTCCAAGTACAGGAGCCAATGGAGGGATGGCACCTACCTATCTACTAGTACTTGATGTCAGGAACCCTGCCAGAAGAACAAACACAAGCTCGGAAGGTAGTTTGGAAATCCAGGTTATATGTCGTGATGGATGACAAGCTTTATAGGCGATCTTTCTCCAATATATGGGCTCTATGTGTGAGCAATGATAAGGGGGATTATATCCTTAGAGAGATTCATGAAGAAAATTGCGGGGCTTATGAGGGTGCACATGCCATGGCTTGAAAAGCTCTCTTACAGGGATATAATTGGCCAACCATGAAGGCTGATGCAAAGGCTTTAGTGCAAAAGTGCCACAAATGCCAAAGGTTTGCCAACATTCCATATCAGAGCTCGGCAAAGCAAAAGCCGATCCACAGCCTATGGCCTTTTTTTAAGTGGAGGATTGACATACCGGGCCTATTTTCCCAAGCGAAGGGACAACGACGTTTTTTAGTAGTGGCAGTAGACCACTTTACCAAATGGGTGGAAGCCGAACCACTTTTCACCTTCACACCGGCGAACATCATCAAGTTCCTAAATATAAACATCATTACAAGGTTTGGTATCCCCCATTCAATTATAATGACAATTACAAATAGTTTGATTGTCAGGTTTTCAAGAACTTCTGTTCAGAGCTGAAGATCCAATTGAATTTCACTTCAGTTTACCATCTGCAATCCAACGGAATGACCAAGGTGACAAACGAAACTATCCTATTCGGACTTAAGAAGAGGCTTGAAGGAGCCAAGGGCCTATGGACCGAAGAACTCAATAATGTGCTATGGGCGTACCGAATGTCACCTCGTGCAGTAACGGGGTTAACACCCTTCACACTGACGTATGGTACTGAAGCGGTTATCCCATGTGAAATAAGAGTGCCAGGCATCCGAACATCTTCTCCTAACATGGAGAACAATGTCGGTCTCTTGTACAACTTAGATCGGCTTGAAGAAAGCAGAAAGCTCTCACAGATACGATCTGCAGCATACAAACAATGCATGACGGCTTACCATAACCATAGGGTCAAGCCGAATTCTTTTTGGGTTGGATAGATGGTACTGAAAAAGGTGGTGTCTGCTCAAACAGTAGCAGGAGTAGGCAAACTGAACCCTAACTAGGAAGAACTGTACATCATTCGAGAAGTGAGCTAGGGCGAAGCATACAGACTAGAGGATGTCATAGGTAAACGGCTCTCGCACTCCTGGAATGGGCTCAACCTCAGACCATACTACCAATAGCTCGGTGTTTTCCATGCTAAAGGAAACCTTGTACTTATTCTCATTTAATTTCCCTTGACTTTTGTTTGTCATTGTCATTGTTTATCTATTTATTATTTTACAATTACAAATTGTTGCTATGATGATCTGGCTTCAATGCAATCCTTCAGATGTTTCTGCCTGTAGGATGGAAGTTTAATGAATCACACATTCTATGCAAAGTACTTAGTAACTTCATATCATAATACGCCTATGTATAAGGGCTCGACATTATCGCCAAAATTGTCCGATCATCTAAGCAAGTTCGACAAATATCGCCAAAAAACTTGCCAACTTGGAAGGCTAACTACGCCTATGTATAAGGGCTTGACATTATCGCCAAAATTGCCCGATCATCTAAGTAAGTTCGGCACATATTGCCAAAAAACTTGTCAACTTGGAAGGTTACTACGCTTATGCATAAGGGCTCGGCATTATCGTCAAAATTGCCTGATCATCTAAGTAAGTTTGGCACATATCGCCAAAAAACTTTCTAACTTGGAAGGATAACTATGCCTACGGTTAAGGGTTCAACATTATCACCAAAATCACTCGATCATCTAAGTAAGTTCAGCACATATCGCCAAAAAACTTACTAAATGGGAAGGCTAACTACGGCTGTGGTTAAGGGCTCAGTCTTATCTCCAACAATGCTCTACTCTATCAGTAAGTTCGGCATATATCGCCAATTAACTTGATCACTCAAGACTCACGTTCGAACAAAGGCTCGGTGAATGACACCACGCAACTCTTAACCTGGCATTATGTTCGTGATTGAAAAATTAAACGACCTTGCCCTAAGCAGACATACAGCCTCCTCGAGCCTATGTCCACACTTTACTCTAAGTATACTGGCTGAACAGTCCTTCGGCACATTCAAGTTCGACCTTTACAAAGCCTTTGTACTGGCATATTAAATCCAAGATATGTATCATGCGTATTCATTATTTACATTGCCCCTTTTACTGGGCGGGTTCTCTTTTCAATAAACTAAGCTTGATTATGTAATCGAAGGCTAGACTGATAAGCTTAAGGGCACTCACCTCGCCACACGCGAATATTTTACTTATTCAAGTACTCTTGAGGGGATAAACCAAACACACATGATAAACTTAAACACATGATGATATGAAAAAGTTTAAATTTTCATTCAATTAAATAAGCTATTGCAAGAGATCAGTCCTCATCCAGATAACCATCATCCAGAAAGGACATATCTAGTTTGGGGTATTTTCCCCTTACAACATAAGAGATTTTGGCACTAAATGCCATGCATTTTTCCGCCAGCACCTCGGCCTCATTCTCTTCTTGCTCCACCTCTTTCTTCTCCCATTCAGCCTCTTTCTGCTTAAAGTGCTCGACTTCAGCCTAGAGAGTAGAGTTGGACTCCGTTTTTCGGTTTAGAGCGGCCTCTAACTCAGTTACTTTTCTTTCGACCTCATCGACCTGATCCAGAGCCTTTCGAGCTTTTTCCTCGATTTTAGCCATCTTTGATCGCAGAGTGCCGAAGTTTGAATCAACATATCGACGCTTCACTATGAGGTAGTTCATCTTTGCGATGGTAGCGTCGATCAACTGGGATCCCTACCAAACATAGAAAAGTCAGGCAACAGTCGAGAAAATCAAAACCATATAAGAGTCCGAGCTACTTACTTCGATCTGATGTTTCTTTAAGCGGTTGGCCAAGTTTTCATAGCTTAGAGAGGTGAGAGGACCGACCTCCTTCGATATGCATGAAGCAACGTGCATGAAGGTGCTGAAATTCGGGTCATTGGTGAAATACTTATCCCCCCTTGCTTTCTATAACTCGCAGATATCTGTAAGCAGTGAGCGGAGGTCTCTTGGTTGCTTTTCGATTGGGCCTTGAGGCTCGGAGGGGGAAGATAGTTTGGCCTCTGCAACAGGAGTGCCCACAACTTCAGCAGTGGAAGGGGTAGGTTGAACCTCGAAAGGGGGAGCTGGTACGACTTCCTCGACAATCGGAGGTTCCCTGGATGAGCCTTCGGCGAGCTTCTGCCTTTTCACCCTCATAATCTCGGCTGCTCGATACATTTTCCTTATGACTGCAAAGAAAAAGCAAATTAAGACAACATATCAGTATCATTAAGTTGGAGAATATAACATGTTACCTTTTTTTTGCGAGGAGATTGTCTCGAGTTGTAGGAATGAAACAAGTTATTCAAGCTTCACTTGCCCCTGGCCAGTTCCCTCAAGTGAGGAAGGATCAGCTCATCTTCATCAGAAAGCCACAAGTTATCGTCGTTTCGATTAGTAAACCTCCCCCAAGTTGTCAGAACTTGAAAATCAGCTCGTACCCACTCCACTAAAAAATAACGGTATTTCCATTTCTTTAGGGACTCCGGCTTTTCAGTAAAAACTTCGTAACCTGACCGAGCCTGTATGTAGTTATGGTCTTCAGTTCTAGCTCGAAGACGAACCACATGGGTGGCTCAAAATAAGTTCAACGTCAGGTCTATACCCTACTCCACTGTCCAAACTGAAGGGCACTCAGGGTTCGCCAAGAGTTAGGGTGTAGCTGCCCTATTGACATGTCGAAATATCTTAACACACTCACTTCAAAGCTCATCAGGGGCAAGCATACATTGGCCTTTAACTGTGCCTCATAAATGACAGTCTTCCTCTTGTTAGTGAACTCTGTGTTCGCCTATTGCGAGGCGCTAGGTTTGCTGGAAAAATAGTTCGGTTTAGATGTCAGTTGGGCTAGGAGTGAATCGAGCTCCTCCTCCTTGATAGTTGAACTTATGCTGCCCACCCCAGGTAATCGGCGTAGAGCCTTCGTTTTGGTGGAGGAGGTGGTAGACTGATTGAAATTAAAGGGCTGACCTCCTTCTTCCGAAGTTGAATCCCTACTCATGTAGGGGACGCTACCGGTGGGAGCATCTAGACTATCTCCCACTCTCTCACTTGATGCAAATCCCGAGCTTATGGTGATGAAAAAAAACTAAGAACAAAAAGAGAAATAAGTTGAAGGTAAAGGAAGGATTGACAAACTTAATGAAGGGGATGGCAACGAAAAAAACCAGGCGAAGAACGAGAAGAACAGAGCCTCAAGTAGAGGATTCAAAGGTTGAGAATGCAGAGCAAACGAAAGAAACAAAGTCAAGAAAATGAAAAGCAAAAGGAAAATAGAAATTAGGAGAAGGTTTATATAGAGGAACTAGGGTGACTCCAGACCATCCATGTGGCGGTAGATCCGGACTTCAGTCAGTGCATTTAAGGCGGTGCGCGAGGATCGAAGTGCCCCTAACCATTACGCACGGTAAATTAGGAAGCCATAATGACCTCCAATAAATACACTCGTGTAAAAGCTGTTGTCATCCTATCAGCTCGCAGGAGATCAGGTAGCTTTAAAGGCAGGTCTCCCTTGCATCAAAATGAGGCGAGTTTACATGGCCTTCAATACCGAACTCCAAAAAGAGTTCGAAAGGCACTCCGACCTCGAATCACCGCAACTAGCTCATTTGGCCCAGTCGCCACGAGCTTCGATCTTATGGTATTGAATAGGCCCATTCAGCACTCACCTGTCAACTGTCGACATAAATGTCGCCAACTGAGGGGGACTTATGATAACAACCGAACTCAAAGACCGGTTCAATGGTCTAACATTAACCGAGCACATCGCTCAATCAAGACTCCCGTAAACCGACTTAGTGTTCCGGAAACATCTCCACTACGATGGACAAATAGTTACCACTAACTCGCGTTTTTTTTAAAAATCGCAAAAAATGAATTAATGGTCGAAAAGAACGAAAAACTCTTTCCATTATCTCCTGTAAATATATTAATCCCTCCTATAAAAATAAAAAAGACATATATGAAATATTTTTATTTGATCTTTGATAAAAAAATTACTCTCTTTTACATAAAAAATTTAATTTAATCGTCAAAAATTTTATTATTAAGAATTTATTAATTTTTTATTTATTTTTTTATAAATAATTATAAAAAATTTGCTGTTCATTTCACCCATGATGGATGTAAGAAGATCTTCAAAGTTTGGAAGTTTTTCAATGTAAATTAATTAATACATACGGCTTGTTTTGCGAATTTTTCCCGCTGCACCACCGTCCAATACAACTTTTAAAAATACGTACAAAGCCAGAAAGTCCACCTACTCTCTCTTCTGACTATTCAGCACAACAACCCCCCGCGCAATTTAGCATTCACCCGATGTGTCAGTAGGACCCAAAGGCTCTATTCAATCCACACAAATTTTATTTTTTGTTCGGAAAAATCCAAAAGCGGGCAAGAAAGCAAAAGAACGTGAAGGAAAAAGAAAAGACAGAGAGAAAATAAAAGGCTTGTGGCTGGGTCTGGGTGGGGAAGATAATAAGAAAAGTGAAGGAGAAAGATTAGGATCTAGTACCAGAAGTTGTTTAGTCGTAGCAGTAAATAAAAGAATCCATAGTCGGCGCTTCCTTGTCTTAGCCGACCAATTATAAACGTCTCTTTCATCTTTTCTGCTTCACCACCCACTTTCTCTCTTTCCCTAATGCCCTTTTTTCCCCCTAATTTTTATTTGTTTTTGTTATTAATATCTTACATTCTTATAAAGCCCTCACTCCTCTTCTCTAACCCCCCTTTATTTTTGGCTGTGTCGATTTGATTCGTTGGTGTATTTTTATTATTGTTATTATTTTTAACTTCCTTTTCTTTTTCTGTTTCTGGGTTCTTCCGGATTTATATTTTTTCCGCAAATCGGGAGATGCCCTTAGTTTGATTACGATTTTTTTTCTAGGGTTTTATCCTTTAATTTTTTTCTTAAATTTTTCTCTGGGTTTTATTTTCGATTAATTTTGTGTTACTATCGGGAATATTTTGGGATCATGAAGAGTGCTACTGAGCAATCGTCTACTGTGGTTGTTGAGAGGGTTGAGGAGGGTGGAGATAAGGATAAGGAGAAGAAGAAGAATAAGCGCCGACCTAATCGTCGATCTAAGCAGATTTCTCCCAATATAGGTACCCCTTTTCCCCTCTTGTTGCTTGTTTAGATTTTCTTGCTTGGCATTTATCCTTTCATATACACCTGTTAATTCCTGAAGGAGCTGAGTTCCCGTTCAGCCAAAAAGTTTATAGCTTTGTCCCTTTATGTTCTTAAATTTGTCCTTATTCAATGGTTCTCTGTTTGGTTTTGCGTGCTACTTTAGCGGCCTGTAAACTTTTGGGAGCAGAGAAGGATTATGTTTTCTATCAATTCCCATCATAAACATCTTCCCGGACCTCCTTTCCAAATTAAAGGAAATTTATTCATTCTGTAGCTGTGGAGTTTTGTTAATAAGAATTTGATTGACCTGGTTATCTACTCTCCCGATTTCCTTTGGATGGCGTCTAGACTAATGTTTTTCTAATACCCTGTTTTCTTGTTCTTGATTATTATGGGATCAGCTTCTAGTTCAACAAACGAAATACATAGGGAGCTGTCACAGTCCACACATGGGGGCAAATTGAAAAATTATACCGCATCAATGAGTCACTCTTCATCAAGGCAGCCTGATTTTGATGGCCATGCTTTGAGCGAGCATGAGTTGACCTCTGCATCAGATGTTGCTTTTAATTCCATGCCCACTATGCATCTGGACAAGCAAGTTGAACACCCATTGCCCTCTGATCCCTGTGAACAAATTTTCTCAAACTCGTGTCCTGAGCCACTTGCTGGTGGAGTTCCCTCTGGAGTGCTTAAAGACGGGCACTTGCTTCCATTTTATCAGTCTCAGGGCAAAATTTTTGCTACGTACTGGTCCATGGAGGCTGTTAATAAGGCCCTAGAGGTTAGTTCATATTCTATTCAATTGGAATGTTCTTTTCTATGATATTTTATTAGGTTTGATGACACGTGTTTTACTTGTCATGTGAAATTGTTGACAGAAAGGCGATGCATTTAAAGCGTCATTTCATGTAAATGCTCACAACAGACTTGAGGTATGTCATATATTCTTGGGTCGTTTTGCATGGTTTTAAGTTTAAATTAATGGTCTTATTGCTTAACAATTTGCAACTGCTGTTCCTATGGATAGGCGTACTGCAGAATCGAGGGAGTATCAACGGATATTCTTATTAGTGGAATTGCTGCTCAGAACAGAGCTGTAAGTCTTTAATATAATTATGATTTTTGTCATTACTTTTTTAATTAGTACCATATCCAGTGGTTAGACAATGGTAGAGTAATTGTTTTTGCCTGTTGCAGTAGTAGCTGTCAACTGTAGTATACATTTGCTCTACATTTCACTCTTGTGAATGGGGTGAGGTTTCTAATTGTTTGGAATTATCCTTTTCCAACTATAGGTGGAAGGGGACATTGTGGCCATTAAGATTGATCCCTTACGATTGTGGACTAAGATGAAAGGGTCACATGGGCCACCAAACAATTTTTCTTTGGTAGAAGATAGCAATTTTGCTGTAGATAACAGTGACACAGCTGGTTATAGCTGCAACGGCAAAAGCGAAGTTGAAGTGGATTATGCATGCACTGAACCTGGGGCTTCATTACTTAAGAAGGGAATTGGTTTTAAGGATAGTTCTTGTGCCACTGAAGCCGTTTACGAGGGTCATAATTTTGTTAATGGCTATCATCCATCTGCTACAGATTCTTCACATTTTGGTTCCTCTAATGGGCAGAATGAAGTTGTGAATGGTGTGGGTAGGCTATGTGCTATGATTAATTCTTACCCATCAAAACGACCAACTGGTAGAGTTGTGGCCATTATTGAAACATCCCCCCGCCGAGATGTAATTGTTGGCTTTCTAAATGTTAAGCAATGGTTTTACTGCAAGGAAGGTTATAAAAAAGATGCAAGAAAGAACAGAAATTCATCCTTGATTCCTAGTCATGAATACATCCAACTTACTCCAACTGATCCAAAATTTCCAAACATGGTGGTCCTTGTAAAAAGCTTGCCTGATTCCATCAAGAAAAGATTGGAGGCAGGAGATGAAACAGTTGAGATGGAGCTTGTAGCAGCACATATTGATAATTGGGATGAAGAAAGTTCATTTCCGCAGGCCTGTGTTTCACGTATATTTGGTCGGGGTAGTGAAATGGAGCCACATATTACTGCAATTTTATATGAAAATGCAATTTGTTGTTCTGATTTTTCTCCTGAGTCTCTTTCTTGCCTGCCATGCAATACTTGGCAGGTGCCTGTAGAGGAACTTGAACATAGAAGAGATATTAGAAGTTTGTGCATATTTACTATTGACCCTTCTAGTGCTATTGACTTGGATGATGCTCTTTCTGTCGAAAAGCTCCCCGGTGGCATTATAAGAGTTGGTGTCCACATTGCTGATGTATCATATTTTGTTTTGCCTGATACAGCCTTGGACATTGAAGCTAGGGTTCGATCAACTAGTGTGTATATGTTGCGAAACAAATTACCAATGCTGCCTCCACTTCTTTCTGAGAATGTAGGCTCACTTAATCCTGGAGAAGATAGGCTTGCATTTTCTATTTTCTGGGAGTTCAACAGTGCTGTTGATGTTGTAGATCGTTGGATTGGCCGTACTGTGATACATTCATGTTGCAAGCTTTCATATGAGCATGCACAGGACTTTGTTGATGGGAAGATTAGCGAGGAGGCTTGTAATGCATTTGGAAACAGCCTACCAGAATTGCATGGCCCTTTTAAATGGCAAGATGTCATTAGTTCTGTCAAATGTCTACACAAAATTTCCAAAATTTTAAGGGAGAAGAGGTTTAGTAACGGGGCCTTGCAACTTGAAAGTTCCAAAATTTCTTTTCTGTTTGATGAGTATGGGGTTCCTTATGATAGCATGCTTTGTGATCCAAGGGATTCCACCTTTCTTGTTGAGGAATTTATGCTTTTGGCAAACTTGACAGCTGCTGAAGTTGTATCTAGAGCTTTCCCAGACAGTGCATTGTTGCGGAGGCAACCTGAACCTAATATGCGGAAGCTAAGAGAGTTTGAAGCCTTTTGTTTGAAACATGGTCTGGAGTTGGATACTTCTTCTTCTGGTCAATTTTGCCGGTCACTGGAGCTCATCAGGGAAAAGCTTAAAGATGATTCCGTGCTGTTTGGTATTCTGATGTCTTATGCTACAAGACCGATGCAGTTGGCAACCTACTTTTCTAGTGGTATTATGAAAGATAACATGAATGATTGGGCTCATTACGCACTGGCTGTCCCTCTCTACACACATTTTACTTCACCTCTGCGTCGATATCCTGACATTGTTGTGCATCGAACATTGGCTGCAACTATAGAAGCAGAAGAGTTGCTTATGAGAACTGAAATAATATCACATAAATTGAGAATTGGGCAGCAAGTGACTAGGTGTTTAACTGGTGTATGTTTTGATAAAGATACTACAGAATCTGCAGAAGGCAGGCAAGCATTATCAGCTATGGCATTGAAATATAAGATTCCCTGCTCAGAATCGCTTGCAGATGTTGCTGCTTATTGCAATGATAGAAAGCTGGCGAGTCGGCATGTCAAGGATGCATGTGATAAACTGTACATTTGGGTTGTACTGAAGAAGAAAGAGGTATGTTTTCTTCTGCTTTATTAATGCTTCTGGCAGAGATTTATCTGCAAGTTAATTTCTTTAATGGTGTGCATCATATATAGAACTATTGTTGGTAGAAAGATTGTAGATTTTTTCTGATGGGATTTGAGTTTATTGAATTATGTACTTATGGCACTTAACGTTGAATTCAGATAGTTTTGGTGCATAATTGGCTTTGCAAGCAATTCTTGTTTTCCTTCTTTGGTTAATAAATTGTTGTCAGGAGCTAAAAGATTTGCCTTGGTTTGTTCTGCAGGTTTTATTTTCAGAAGCTAGAGTTTTGGGTCTTGGACCGAGGTTTATGTCCATCTATATCCAAAAATTAGCTGTAAGTAGCTTTTGATCTGCACATATTCTTTGATCATTTTAGTTTGTACAATATTGTTTGGGCAATGATTAAGGATGTATGCTTTCAGATTGAGCGACGTATTTATTATGATGAAGTTGAAGGCTTGAATGTGGAATGGCTCGAGGCTACATCAACGTTGGTGCTGAATTTATATGCTTACAAACGCACATATAGGAGAGCTGGGTACAGGACACTAAATGAGGTTGCATTTGTGACAAATCCATGCAACATGGAGATTGAATCTTGCTTTGCAGGAGGGAGTAGTAATGAGTGCAATGCTAATCATGTAGATAATAGCATAATATCCCAGCAAGTAGATCCCATGTCAGAGTCTAAAATTGAACCTGCAGTTTTCCCCATCACTATGCGTCTTCTCTCAACAATTCCTGTAGCAGTTCATGCAGTTGGCGGGGATGATGGGCCCATTGATATTGGAGTGAGGCTATTGGCAAGCTCATATTTTTAACCAAGATTATGATATATGAGGGCAAATCAGGCTTCGCAACTGTGTGAACTCAATGGAGATAAAGCTAACAGAGCATGTGAACTGAAGGATGGATGCAGGCTCTGTTGTAGATAAAAGACTATAGTGTATAGTTGGATAGTTAGATAAAGAAAACCTGGGGTTTGGAACCAATGAAAATTGCCGAGTCTGTATTACATCTGGTGCTGAAACACGTGGTGGAGGTGTAGATACTGACGGGCTTCTTTATTTAGTGGCATTTAGCTATGGTGGCTATATTTTTTAACCAAAGCTGCTTTGAGGGAATTGGCCTTTGTTTTTGTAGGCTGGTTCTGTGGATTATGGAAGAAAACTCAGGCCCGATCTGAGAAAATTTCATATTCATTTGTCTTGTAATTTGACTGATGCAACCCAATAAGTTTTAATTTTGGGTGGCTGGATTTTGCTTTCCTTTTAAAAATTTATATACTCCATGAGAATTAAATCTGGTGGATAATGTTTACTTTCAATAAGATGGCCATATCTCTCCCCACTTGGGAAATTGATAGAGCCGTTTTCGCTTGTATGTTTCTGTTTTATGGGAAATTGTTTGCCGTGCATCGCATGCACGTTATTAGTGTTTTTTTTATTTTAAATGAATACCCTATTTATTTTGAACTGTTTTTGGGAATTTTAATTGAGCTAATTTTTGTTGGTTTTATTTCCAGGGAGTTTTACAAAACTACCCAAAAAATTGAAGCTCTAACTAAAAATACCTCCATTTTTTTTTTCCATTTTAACATTACCTAATTTTTAATTTCTACTTTTAAAAATATCACTTTTTTAATATAACACAAACTCTCCCTCTTCCGACCATGCCTCTCATCTCGCCGCGCCACTTCACACTCAGACGACGCTGTTTCCGACCCCGACACCTCCCCCATGTCCGCCGACGAGTCCAAGACCAAGAAACAGTCTTTCCTTATTGGTTACCAATTACCTCTCCCGCTTGTCCCACTTATGCCACTGCCCCGCTTTATGTCTTATCATCTGCTCTCTTGTGGCCTTTGTATCCATTGCGTCTCTGCTCATTCATTCTCAGAACTTTGTCTGCATTTCCCCTTTTGATCCTGCTACTCATGTTGGGTTTTTTGGGCTTGATGGCCTTGAGTCCGATTTTGGAGCTCTTGGTGTTCCTTGGTGTAAGTTTCCTTTTTTCCCATAAGCGGATTTATGTTCATGGTTTAATTTAGATCTGGATTTGGTCCTGTTAATTGGTTGGGATTGCAAAAATTGGTTCAAATGAGACTCATAGTTCATCGTCAAAATATTGTAGCTTTTGGATGAATCTAGTTGTATGATAATTGGTTGCAGTAGTGCATGGAATTTGCCAAAAGTGATTATGATACCTTTTGCAACCCTTAAATATAAACAAAATAGTCGGTGGTTTGTCAGAAATGGATATCAAAACTGTTGATAGAACCAGTTTCTCTTGGGGGATTGAACTCCTGCCCAACCTGCAGAGTATATAGATAAGCTGAATATCATAGCATAATCATCGTGAGCTAATTTTAGGGTCCATGCTGTGCAATTCACTGTGTTATGTATATACTTGTAGCTTTTCTCGGGGTCTTCTTGAGTAAACCCATCACCTGATGTTTGCTGCTATCCATTCTTTTAAACATTTTCTTTATGGTAAACTTGTGGTCTTATCTTTCCTTTTCTTTGCTTGTTCTCTTTGGTTTTTATGTTGGTGTGGGCATATTACATCAACAGCTAAGCAACCAAGAGGATCTTATCATATGGATGCGCACCGCTGCCCTTCCTAGCTTCAGTAAGTTGTATGGTAAAATTGAAGAGGATTTGGAAGCAGATGAAGTTATAATTGTTCAGCTGATGAACAACTATAATACATTCAGCTTTGGAGGGAAAAAGAAGCATCTCAATGTAAACTCTAATTAATTAATTGCTCTGATTACTTAACTTTGGTATAAATGTAAACTGCTCTTAGTTGACTTTAGTAGGACACTTTATCACGAGATTGTAACTAGTAGCTTGTTATGCTTAGGTGTTGGCTTGCGACACTAATTTTGCAGTTCAGTTAATTTTTCAGTTCAGTTAATTCGAAACAAGGAAGAAGAGTTGAGCTGACATCCAAGGACTTGATTAAGGGCTTGGAACATTTTGTACCTATATATGAGACAAGGCCAATAAAAAACAACATGTATGGAATGGGTTTTGACCATAGCTTTGGGCTTTGGTTTATTACAAGGTGGTCGAAACCATATCTGATGATTGAGAGTGGAGCTTTCAAGGGGCATTCCACCTGGGTTCTTCGGCAAGCAATGCCAGACAAGCGTATTATTTCGATAACACCTAGACATAATGGAAGATCTGCAGAAATATTGTAAAATAAATAATTTTTTAATACATAATTGGTATACTAGGTATATCGTCAGTTATACATTATTGTTAGTTTACACAAAATGTGAAATGGTATACCCGAAATATATAGACCATTCTAAAAAAAATGAAAGTTGTCTTTTAATGATTAAATCCATAATTGCAGTTAATTTTTTGAAATTGGTATACCGGTATACCACTTGGTATACCAAAATTCATAACTAAAATTATATTATGGATTTTGGTATACCAGAAGGTATACCGGTATACCACCTGGTATACCAAAATCCAGAACTAAAATTGTATTCTGGATTTTGGTATACCAGACGGTATACCGGTATACCAAAATCCAGAACTAAAATTGTATTCCGGATTTTGGTATACCAGACGGTATACCGATATACCACTTGGTATATCAAATTCTAAAACTAAAATTGTATTCTGAATTTTGGTATATCAGACGGTATATCGGTATACCACTTGGTATACCAAATTTTAAAACTAAAATTGTATTCTGAATTTTGGTATACCAGACGGTATACCAGTATACCACCTGGTATACTAAATTTCAGAACCAAAATTGTATTCTGGATTTTGGTATACCAGATGGTATACCTGTATACCACTTGGTATACCAAAATTCAGAATTAAAAATTTAAACGGTATAATTACTCCCATCCAAACAAAAATTAATATATGTAAATTCAATCCCCTTGCAGGATGCAACTATAAGAAAAAATAAGATATATACCATAACATTGCTAATGCAAATTATTTGATGTTCATCCAATAGAGCTAAAAGTGAAATCTAGCATTCGAGGAAAAAAAAAGAAAAGAAAATTAACTAATAGGACACAAAGTCACTCATAACAAGGGATGAAATTAAAGACATAAAAACAGTGGGATCAAGGACTAATTTGTTGCTACAGGATCATTGAACCTACTGATACCATTGATCGTATCAAGGAACGGGTTGAAGAGAAGGAAGGGATTCCTCCTGTGCAGCAAAGGTAATAGCTTGTATGCATATGGCAAGTTTTCTATGCTCGTTGATTACTCTCATGGTTGCATGAATGATATTTAGGGGGTAGCGAGATGCCTCCCCTTGCTGTTATTCGGACTATAAATTTTATAGGTGCTTAAAATTCCATAAGTGTGCCAATATCAGTTTTCAGGAAACTGTTGAGCTTTTCTAGTAAACAACAGTTTTCACTTAACTGTTGAGCTTTTCAGTAAACAATTTAAAGTATAAGCACCTATAGGTTCACGTGATGTACAATCAAGTAAATAATTATAGTATGACTTGAGGGCATAACTAATAGCTGCATGCTTATTTAATCTGCAATGAAGAATCCTGTTAATTTGATTCTCAAAGTGAGAGTTCTTTTCAGTTTCTTGATCCATTTTTTTTTCTTTCTTTAACTCTTCGGGTGAGAATGAGAGCTTGTTGACTCATTGTGCTGGTTGCAGGCTTATATATGCTGGTAAGCAGCTTGGAGATGACAAGACAGCTCGAGACTACAACATTGAGGGTGGCTCTGTTCTTCATCTTGTTCTTGCATTGCGGGGTGGCAATATGTAGATAGCTAATGATACCAGGAAAATATGTATTCTTATGTTTTGCTGCAAATTACGAGTTAATGGGAGAATTATTGGGTTGATGTGCTGATTAAACATGAAAATATGACGGGAAACATGTTTTGGTAAGTATGTGAGAAAAAGCTCAGTTCTTGCACTACTGCAAAGACATCTCTAAATTGGGTTTTTCTTAGTTTTGCTCAAGAGCCAAGATAAGGAGATGCCAGCAATTTTTCTTTTTGGATTAATTTGCATTTTGCTTCACAAATGGAGTTGCAGCTCAAGCTCCAAATAATTTTCAATCTGAAACTGTTGTCCTTCCAAAAGAAAACCAGCCTTACAGAACCTCTTACCACTTCCAATCTCCTAGGAACTGGTTAAATGGTATGATATTTAGGCATTTCTACTATTTCAAGTTTTTCAACACACGAATATATCACTGAATAAATTTAGATAATTTAAAAATTACTACTTTGTCAAGTTTTTCAACACACGAACGCACTCGAAATCAGTTTTCAGAAATTTAATTATTTTGCTTCACCTGTATTTATGATAATTTCTTTGTTAAAAAGCATCAATCATAATAAAACAAGTCCAGCAGCAGTTCATTGAGCTTACTTTGTCCAACGACCTCAACCCTATCCCAGTGACTTGCTTCTAAAACCCAAATCTATCACCAAATGGAAGTTTAACCAAGGTGTGTTGCAGCAAGCTACATTTAAATAATTTAGACGATTACATTCCTGGATTTCATGTCCATCGCTGGTGACCTTTTTTGCAATTTAAGCTCTCAGAAACCAAGCCAACATTAATAAAACCGAGCAAAACCCAAATGGGAAAATAATACAAAACAATATCGAATGAAAAAGAATTTAAAACTGTATCACATATGCACATTGTACATAGAAAAGAATTTTCTTTTTTTATAAATAATTGAATTTGTGTACTTTACAGGCCAAAAGTTTCCATTACCTGGCAGCAAATTACACGAATTAACTGGGTCTTCAACAATACAAGTCATCAGTGTGCAACGATAAGGCTGATCATCCTATTGAACTGTCAATTGTCTTTATACAAGTATCAAGAGTCAACAACTACGCTTTACAAACTTCTTCAAGTATCTAATTCAGCAATGAAATTAGTCGACCAAACTAGCTCGGCATTGCAATTGCCATTGCATGCAATCTTCAAAATCAAAGCTGCACACTTGCACAATCCAATAGAGCATCTTGCTGATGTTCGTAACGACATATGTAATTCAACCCAACAAGAAGCTCACAAATAGTTGCCTCCATCTTTTCCCTGTCTGCAAAATACAATGTCTGAAGCAGAAGAACATTTGTCCATTCTGAGAAAAACATAAATTTGGGTATTGAAATTAAACAAGAAAATCGATAACAATTGGATGGATAAATCAAAGAAAACAAAAATTGAAGAATGGACCATGTTAAAAAAAAATTAAGTGCGTAATAGAATGCAAAATCCAAAGTAATCCCATTCCAAACCTAACATCAAATCAAATCAGATAATTATAGAGCAAACAATAAAACAAATGCAGATACCCCACTTCGAAAAGCAGGGGAAAAATGAAGGAAAAGAAAAGGTAACCTGCTTGACAGCTGAGAGTTCTCCAGAATCCAGATTCATGCCTATATAAACCTAACCAAAAGCACCACAACCAATCAACTCTCCCTTACGGTATCGGATCGGGGGTGCCAATTGAAGCGAAGGAGAAATTTCCAGAAAATCAAAGCTAGATGAAGAGAGGAAACGATTGAGATGGGAAACTATACTTAGGGCTTCAAATAAAAAGGGGTATTTTTAAAAACCAAAAATTAAAAAAAGGTAATTTTAAACTTCTTAATTGAATGGTTGTATTTTTAAAAAATAAGGTATAAAAATGGGTATTTGGTATAAATTCCTCTTATTTCTATTGCAGAAAAGCTTTTAATACGATTCTTGTATCAATGTTTTGGTTAGATCATTGGCATGATAATATAACGCTTATAGATAGCGCAGCGGATATTATTTACTGTTGGGCCTTATCCAAAGCTCATAGCGCACTGGATATTACTTACTGTTGGGCCTTTTTCCAAATCTCATAGGGTCCAACCTGATTGCGGATTAAACCTGAAGTCCACATACTTTTAATCCACTTTGAAGCATCTCACTAAGTTTTCCATTTTCTAGAGCATATTTGGTAATTTCTCCGTTCCATCTTAAAATATTATTTATTTTATTTTATTTTATTTTAAATATTATTTTTAAAATTTAAAAAGTAAGTAAATAAATATATATATATATATATATATAATTTATTAAATATTTTTCTTTGTTATCTATCTTTACTTCTAGTTAAAATTAAATAAAATTTATAAAAATATAAAAAGATATTTTTTTGTTAATAACTATAATTTTTTTATGAAATTAAAATATTTTAATTATTTTTAAATTTTTGTAAAAATAAAAAAACTATTTTTTAAAATGTAACAGAAAGAATATTATTTTAGTTTTTGATTTTTTATTTATTTTTTTCATAAAAATTATATTTTTTAAAATTATTTATTTTTTTAAATTCGGTCACTTCAATGCATTGTGCATTGTGAACTAATCTATGGATTAATTTCATTTATAATTATGAATTAATATCACTATGGTTATTGCAATTTGTACTTTTAATCAAGAAGTTATAAAATAATTTTTTTTAATAAAAAGCTTTAACTTAAAAAATATTTTAAAACGGTCACTTAGGCCGAATTTTATGAAAAAATTCTATAAAAAATTTTCATTGACAGTCACATTAGTTTGCCACATAAAATGAATATCATGTTAGCTGCCAATAAAAATATGATGAGTGTGAAAATTTTATAATTTTTTTATTTTCAAAAAATTTTGACATCAGATATCTATAAATTATCCGTGTGGCTAATGTGATGACCTATATGCCATGCACTTTCACAAAGTAAATGTTGTGTATTTTTTGATAGTATTTTATTTTAAATTTGGCGAAAATGATATTTTTGAATTTATTAAAAAATTTTATTTTATAACTAATGATTGTATGTGGAATTAAAGCGCCAAATTCTGATTAAGAAGAAACAGAGAACTGGCGATAGAAGAAGATGGCGGCAGCTATCGGGTGGTATGGACCGTTGATCGACCTCTCCAAAGCTGCTTTTCATATAGGCGACTTTGTGCAGCTCCTCGTCGTGGTTCACCGCTGTACCCCGTTCAGGTTCCTCTCTTTCTCCTCAGCTCTGATTCTCTCTGTTTTCTCTTTCCTGTCATTCTGATTTTCTCTCCAGTACAAGTTATCAAAAGGTGGAGAAGTGGTGAGGAAAGACATTCAGGTCGGTGACGATACGATGCCGTTTTTCTCCGTCTCCCTGTGGCAAAAGCAAATGGCGACTATGGTAGTTGCCGGTGACGTTATATTATTGCAAAGTAAGCGCCTGCAATTCGCCTGCAATTCGCCTTATTTTTATACTTGCTCTTTTAGTAAATTCAATTTAGTGGAAATTCAATTCTTTTCGCGAATTTCAGATGTCAAGATCACTAAATTTGGAGTTGTTCAGGCCACAACTGGACAGTTCTCTTCCTTATTATGTCTGCTTCATCCTTATCAATTGATTGTCTCTAAAGGTTTTTCGTTTTCCTTTATCTCCATTCATCCACCTTGTGCATTTCTCTCTGTTTGGATTTAGTCTTCCTTAAATGGGCTTTTTCGTTCATACATAGGGGTAGATGACTTAATAAGGGAGTCTCGAGCCGGGAAAACGACAATGGACAAGCTTGTCAAAGTAATTAAATGGGTGCAGCGAACTGGTTCTTCTCTTTGGGGCATTGGGTCGAACAGCTTTGAGGTATGTTTTTTCATCTTTCCAAATTTATTGTGCCGAGTAACTCAAATTTCAGGCGACCCGATTCGCTTGTTTAAGTATATAATTTGCTTCAGGAATGTGCACCTGATATAGTTTTGGCCTAAGTAAAATGGATAGCTTTCTTCTGTTTTTACTCTTCATATGCTTGAAGTTGTTCTCAAGTCAGTTCTTTTGAAGTTATTCAGATTATTTCTTTTATTTGTGCTCATTTTCGAGAGGTTTTGCTCTCATATTTATTTATTTTGCTGTCGAGTTCAACATCTTTCTTATTTACCCATTTGTTTTGTGATTTTATATATACTGCAATTTTCCTGCAGCGTTTCTGCCATTTTTCTCTTTGTTTTTTTAACATCCTGGAGGACATTACTGAATATAAGAGGAAAACCGAGGTAAAAGAATCAAATGATTCTGGAAACTACTAGTGCTGTTGTGTTGTATTTAGTTAGTACCTAGACATTGTTTGTGCACCAATGGACCATTACTGCTAAATGAAAGCAACTTGTGATTCAGAAGAATCAGTTCCCAAGGAACTGGAAGGTGCCAGAACAGAGTGAATCTCGGGACTTCTTCCTGCTTTCAGATCTTTAATGCTTCTGCAGGTGAAATTTTCCTACCAATTACCTGGAGAGCATTGAGTGATTCTGAGAAGGAACATATGTTTGTTAGCAGGAGGATATTGAAATTCAAGGTTACTAATATAATAGAAGATTTTACTTGCGTTGGCTGTCAGTTATATGGTTTTCCTTTGGACTCAGAGGACGGGTAGGGAAGACTATAACCGCTTTATTGCAATGATTTGCTGCTTTTTACAATTTGGCTGTAAATTTGATTACTAATGGTTTGTTGCTTTTTTCCAGGTCCATCATTAAGCAAAACACTTCCTCATTCTATTGCCCAATAGCCTCAGATCACAGCCATGTAGTAGGCTGGATATATAGGCCCTTTATGGTATATATTTGTTTTTACTCTATGTTCTTGTATACGTGTCTTGACAAAATTGTAAGACATCACATTTTTGGATTGATGAAAGTTAATCATACTCATTTGAAATGTGGTTTCTTGTCATTTTGTTCCTTTCCTAGGAGCTGTTCAAAATCTCCCCTGCCTATTTTCTTCTGTTATTGTGATATACAAGTATGCGTGATCATGTGTTGTTGACTGTGGTCATCTTCTGGGTTAGAGTTGGTTTGTATTCTACCATGGCTCCCACTTTAAGTTAAAAAGAAGCATAAATTCATTACTTTTAACAGCAGTTGTATGTGTGGTATGAGTCAGACTACGTGCTGCTACTTGTAAGGAACAAGGCTGCAGAGCTTTTGTTTGGAAACATCAAGGCTGAAAGAGTCTACTCTTGCTATGGAAGGCAAAAACATAACTCGCATTGCGACCAGAAAGATGTTTGCAAAGTGAATATCCCCAAAGCTAATGAGAAAGCATCAGCGGATACAAGCTCATCAGGGGCAGACGAAAACCAAAACATACAGGCAAAACTCCATCGCGATAAAGACATTAACTTCCACATGATTTGGCTGATTCTTGTAAAGATGCTGTTGCAACAAGGGAGGAACGGTTGTTTGAAATTTGAAGTAGCCGTCAATCCCACTCTAGATATTGAATCTGGAAAGTTTGAAATGGTTTCGGTGTCAATTCCTTGTATCCAAACCAAATGTTCTTCATGCTAATGAAATATTTAGGGACTTGCGATTTTTTTTTATTTGATTTGATTTGTTTTGTTTTTTGTTTTTTCCATTAACTTGTGTATAAAAGAGGATCTTAATAACATCCCCCCCAAAAAAAAGGACCTTAACCATACAAAAACAGTGTGATGTGATTCTTGCAAATGAACTTTAAAACTCCATGGATCAATTTTATGTAAGCATTTAAAGGATCCTATTCTTTTATAGTTTATTCAATGGCAACAGGCAATTTTGCTCATCACAGATTAAGTTGCATAAGAAAAGAAACCACTTCTATGAGATGAATGGGCTGAGCAAATCTGAACCCCAGCAAAGAAAAAGGGAAACCATTAGCTAATCCGGGAAAGGATGTCCAAGAAAGATCTGTCTCTCATGCCAAACAAAGTGACAAAAGAAGAGTACGCCTGTATATGCCTGCAATCATGATTCAGATCCTCTTTCTAAAGATGATGCATCAGCTGCAGAATTTTGGGCTTCAACTAATTTAGCTTGGCGTTCCGCATGCTCTCTTTCGCATTGACTGATTCCCATGATAATGTCGAGCATTGTTCCTGTTGTGCCGAAGAACACAAGAGGTGCTAAAGACTTGCGCTTTATGCCTACTGGAATTGCTACCAAAGCCCCTGCTACTGAGAAGAACCAAGTGCCTAATGCGCTGCAGAAATGAAAAATGATCAGCGCTCTCTCACTTTTTTTTTTTTTTAAAGCAACCAACGAATGTGAATTTATAACAATGCAAGGAATGAAGATATAACAAAGAATGTATCCTCTTGAAATATAACTTTGTTCCATTATCTGAGAGATGATTTCCAGAGATGAAAATAAACAACATATTTGGTGTTAAATTGAATTAAGCTAGGTCATTACTACTTGTCCAGAACATGTTTAAATCTTCATAATTATTCGAAACCATATATATTATTTCTATATGAATGAAATTTTTATGGTAAGATTTCACAAGGGTTCCACTTCCAGTGCATTGAATTTACTCCTTCAGATTCCCAACTGTAGTCGCCTTGTGGACAACTACTGAAACCTCAAGCAAGAACCACAGATGCCCTTAATTTGGGCTTGTCAATGTTAGACAAGCTAAACAAATACTAAATTCAGTTTGCAAAACCAAATATAGTTTTAGACATTTGAGCTCAAATTTTCTCTGATGGGGAATATTCCAGAAACATTACCATGTTCATGAATAATTGCAAAGCCATACTTGCAATATTTGCACATATCCTCTATGTTCCTCAGTACTGCAAGCAAATACACAGCTGCAAAAATTCAAGGAGGAGGATTCCCATTGCTTTTTGGAATTAGGTAATCTAATCTAGATAATTGGAAGAGAGATTGTGAAGTCAGGTGAACAAAAATAGCGACAGAGAACTTGAGAAGCCATCTAAAAGTTTGCTACCAACACGCATAGTTTGGTACAAAACAATAACAATTGGATGCATATATTAGCATAGTTTGCTACCACACGCAAGAATAAAAATCTTGCTAGCACCAAAGTTTGACTTAAGAACAGGTTACCAATCTAGAGATAACGAAAATCACTAATGATTTACTTCCAACCTGCTATCCAACATTCTAAGCATTTCACCAGAATAAAAATACCTAAAAGGAAATTGACAAGGTCTGAGAGGCTGCAATGCCTACTGCAAGTTAAAAGCAGAAGTCTGCATACCCTCTCACACTAACAGCACGCAGTCAGCTAGAAACTACAATTTAGAACATAATGAGAACAATAGATATATTGGATTACAGATGATAAAAGGGGGGGGGGGGGGGGAGGGGGGAGGGGGTGGGAGGACAAAAACTGACTTGGCAACGGAGCAGTCCTCAAGGTGCTTCACGTTCTCCTGCCCTGCCATGTCTGCCTCTGTGTGAATTAGTTCGTGGTCGTTGGCCTTTCTTCCCAGATATGAAATTCAATATCCTACTTCAAATCTCTTTCGGTTTTTGCCCCAATTCCTGTGAAAAACTCGATCGTTATTCAGAAGCCATGGATAATGTAAATTAAAAATATTAAAAAAAAAACCTATACAGGTAAAGGGCCAGATAAATGAAAAAAAAAAGGAAAAGAAAAGTTGAACTACAGAAACAAAATTATTGGATGGCCATAACATAAAGTTACGATTTTGAAGCTCACCTGATGAAAAAGACCCCAAGAAGACGAATCCGTTGAGAAACTGTGAATTGGGCAATACTGATCCGAGCCGAGTGGCCTCCGCAGTTTAGATACTGATCTGTCGGGTCTACAAATTGACCGGTCGGACCGGTTTATTATTTTTGGAATTGCAACAATTAAGCGTCATGTCGTTCGTCAAATCCTACGCATAAACTAAAGCACCTGAGGGGGAGAGAGAGAGGGAGAGAGAGAGGGAGAGATGAAGGGAGTAGGAGGGCCATTGCTGTGCATAGGGGATTTGCTAAGCGATCTTGAAGAAAAAGAAGAGGATGTTGTTAGAGGTGAAGCTGCTTCACCTTCTTCATTTTCTTCATCTTTAATTCCTGATTCGAATCATACTCTTCAATCCTCCCAGGATCTTACCAAACTCTTTCAGGTTCTTCTTTCTCTTCAATTGCATTTTCTGCATCACCCTATCATTTTAATGCGTCATTTTTGCACCCGAATTTCCACAGTTCATGGGATATTATCATTTGCTGTTCCCAATCTTAATTTACGTTTGTTTTGCCATTTTTTTTTTCTTGAATTTCTTCTTTCATTCCTGGTAGTTTTCGTTGAATTAAGTATAGGTTTATATCACTCTGCCAGGATTCGGCACAATATAATATAGAATTGATTGTGTCGTTATTTAAGTAATGTTCATTTTATTGAAAATTGAGGTCCTTGTTCATTCTGTTTATTCTTGGTAAATTATCAAATTCAAACAAGTAAATTAATATTGCTGAGGAAGATGGTACTGAAAATGCATTCGTCAAGGTCGGCATTTAGTTTCAGAGTAGAGGAATTTGATAGTCTGCAACTTCTAGTGCAATCTTTCTTAGGATTGATTGCACTGGGTTGCATAATTGGGTGTTCACTTGAGATTAAGATAAATCAAACTAGAAGCTTTTCGCTTCAAAAATTTTACTTTGATATAATGTATCACATGATAACATTGCCTTATAAGGCCGGATAATCTGTTGTGTAAATTTAAATTTTATGACAAAAGTCGAACTTGAAGACTTTTGGTATTTTGAATAATGCGCATAAATAATAAGAATATGATTATCTGCTGAATGCTCTTTCTATGAGTGGGAAAATGGACTAATTAAGTGGACTAATAAAGTGGTTGGCGCAACAATTGTATTTAACCATCGAAGGTAATTATTTTAGATAAATTCCAATCAATGCAAAGCACTAACTTTTAAAACAACATAAAGATAACAACTTTTATTTGCAGAATCTGCGTGTGATGACCACAAGATGCCATTCTTGACACACTAATCATTTAGTATGAATGAAGCATTTGTGGCAGACTGGTGCATGGCTGAGTTATTGTCGTGGCACTAGCCATAGAAGGCATGGATCGTGCTAGTTTCCAACAGTCCCACTCCCACTCAAGCTGATGATTGGATATCGCCATTCCAAGCTTGTTTGTTATCATCTGAAAAAAATAAAAATAATAATAAAATAAAATAGAAACATCATATAGACAATACTTTGGTGAGCACAGTTGCATGTGATCACCAGTTGGAATGAAAAGTGTTAAAATTAATATGTGATCACAAATCCAACAAAAAAAGTACAAAACATCTATCCAACTTCTCTTTAATATAATATCTATCAACCTTGATGTGTATAGTATCTGTTTGCAATATTCATCACAGATCTGTTCTCAGAAGTTTGTTCAAAATTATCTTCAATCATAATATTCAAAATTTTAAGTGCCATGGCCTTGAAATCAGTATTTCTTCTCCAAGTTACTATAAAGTGCAGTAACCTAACCAGCTTTCCTGTCAACAATAGATCCTGTACAATCTGCATTCGTGTAGGCTTCAAGAGTCAACTGCCTTCTTTTCTTGAATAGAATTCCTTTCCTAGGTTACCCTTCAAATATTGCAGTACGTGCTATGCTCCCATTACGAAGACTTATAGTAGGAGCAGGGGCAAAGTGGGGAGGAAGAATACAGTTGGCATGATAGGGAATATTGAGTCTATTGGGAGTTAGTTAGGCATGGGAGTTTGGGTTTGGGGTTACAAAAGGGTGTGTGGAATGTGTGAGGAGGTAACGATCATTTTTAGTGTTTTTCCTAAGGAGAGAGAGAGGCTTTCGAATTCCTCTCTAGTTGCTGCTATCATCTTGTTTTTTCCCTTATTCATACAATATATAGATTGGGATATTCATTTCCCCATTCCTATTCCTGTGCTTGTGTTTAGTGCAGTGGCTGTGCTTTGTGTTTCTGGCTGTGGTTGTGTATTTTACAGGGACCTAACAGTTGGTATCAGAGCACCGATCCTTCCATGGAAACTAGACACGTTGAGGATGGAGAACAGAGTTGACGAATTAGAAGGCAAAATAGGTACATTGCAAACCAATTTGCAATAGGTGATGGTCTGTTTGGATAGTTTAGAGAGGCTTGATGTGGATATGCTAAACAGTTCAATGGAGCGATTGCCATTGATCGAGAACAAAATAGAACAACTATCACTGATAGAAGAAGGCGTCAGGTCCATTCTCCGCAAGCTTAATCTAGATCAAACAGAAAAGGCTCCAGTTATGCAGGAGCAGACCCATGAGATTTTCCAACTGGATTATGCAAATCACAGGAGCAGAGGAACCACAGGGGTGCTGGAGTTTTGGATGGAAACAGGAGAGAACTCCAACCTAACGGCTGCTTGGCCCAGATCAGAGGGCATGCCGCGTAAGCTGGAACTTTCAGTTTTCGATGGGCACAATCCAGATGGGTGGGTAATAAGAGCGGAATGCTATTTCGACCTTAACGGGTTCACCACGTTCGAGAACCTTCGATCGGCTGTGGTCTGTCTGGAAGGGGAAGCTCTGTCATGGTACTACTACGAAAATAGTCACCGAACTTTCCATGGGTGGGAGGAGTTCAAGAAATTATTGCTTGAGCATTTTAGGAGCACCCAGGCAGGCAATCTGATGGAGCAACTCCTGTCCCTTCGACAGACGTCGACGGTGGGTGAGTACAGGCGGCAGTTTGAAGTGCTCTCCGCTCTATTTCCCGACCTTCCAGAATCGGTGATGGAGAATACATTTATTAATGGGTTACAAGAAGACATCAAGATAGAATTAAGGCTTTGGGAGCCCAATGGGTTGGGCCGGATCATGAAAGTAGCCCAGATGATAGAAGATAAAAATGAGGTTGCCAGAACAAGGTCCATCTCCTCTCACCATGGTCTGAGCAGAACACGGTCCTTCACAGGTACGCCTTTGATCACCAAATCCCTCACCCAAAATTCTGCTCTTAAGCCCATCAATTTCTCTCCTAAGGCGTTATCGCCAACTTCATCTTCTTCTTCTACCATTTCTTCTGGTCACCATACGGCTCCAACAACTAACACGCCACAGAAATTCTAGACGCCGAAATGAAGATTAAAAGGGAGAAGGGCCTGTGTTTTCGTTGTGATGGAAAGTTTGGACCGGGACATAGGTGCCCCAATAAGGAGCTGCAGGTCTTATGGGTGGATGAACCGGAGCCTAATGTTGACGGCCATTTCGAGGTAAGTGAACCAGAAGAAGCAACCGAACTTGGTGATTTAGACAACTTGGAGCTGTCACTTTCTTCCTCCCCACTTTGCCCCTGCGCCTACTATAAGTCTTCGTAATGGGGGGCCTGGCATTAGACAAATACTGTTCCACTTCATGGTTGGCTGCTGATCCCCATTCATGCCAAGCAAGTGGTGGAGGTGGACGCCCGTAGAGGGCTTGGAAAGGTGTAAAGCCTAAGGAGGAATGGGTAGCCGTGTTATAGTGGTATTCTGCCCATGTTAACCAAGATGACCATTTAGATGGGTGATCCAAGGTGAAACAACGGAGGTAAGTCTCTAGGCCCTTGTTTAAAACCTCAGATTACCCGTCAGTTTGGGGACGGTAGGCAGTGCTACGCTTCAACTCTGAGCCCTGGAGTTGGAACAACCCACGCCAAAAGTAGCTCATGAAAACCTTGTCCTTGTCGGAATAATACTTTTTGGTATGCCATGGAGGCGTATCACTTCCTGTAGGAAAACCTGAGCAATGCTTGGAGCTGAAAATGGGTGCTTCAAGGCTATGAAGTGGGCATATTTAATTAGGCGATCCATGACCACCAATATGGCATCATACCCACGGGATTTGGGAAGGTCTTCAACAAAGTCTATGGTGATATCCTCCCAAATTGTATCGGAATAGGAAGGGGCTGTAAGAGTCCGGCGGGTGCCATGGCTTCATGTTTACTGTGTTGACAAACATCGCAAGCAGCCACAAAGTCTTGAACCTGTTTTTTCATACCCTTCCAATAAAATTCAGTCGCACGGCGTTGGTATGTGCAGCGCATGCCGGCATGACCACCAATGGGGTTGCCATGAAACTCCTGTAACAATAATGGAATATAATGGGAATCAGAGGGTAGAGCCAGTCTTCCTTTATAGCGGAGGAGGTTTTCCACAACTTGGAAGTGTGGATGGGCACTTGGTTGTAGTTGGATTGCCTTGATAATGTTGGAAAGAAAAGGGTTTGCTACTATTTATGCAGGGACATTCTTGAAATCCAGCAAGATGGGGGCTGTGAGGGACGCAAAAGTAGCTGACACCGGGATTCGGGATAAGGCATCAGCCGCTGAATTTGTGGACCCCGGCTTATATTGTATCTCAAAATTGTACCCAAGTAATTTCCGAAGCCATTTAGCATATTGCCCATCCACTATATGCTGTTCCAGCAAGTATTTTAAGCTTTGTTGGTGTGTCTGCACTATAAAATGTTGTCCCAGCAGGTAGGGACGCCAATTCTTGATGGCGAAAACTATGGCCATTAACTCCCACTCGTAAACCGAGGTAGCTTGGGCGGTTGGACTCAATTTCTGACTGAAGAAAGCGATGGGTCGGCCCTGCTACATCAGCACAACACCTAGCCCAAATCCCGAGGCATCTGCTTCAACAATGAAAGGCTGGGAGAAATCTGGCAAGGCCAATACCGGCAGTGCACTCATAGCTGCTTTAAGCTATTGGAAAGCATGTCGAGCAGTAGCCTTCCATTTAAAAGCATCCTTGCGAAGTTGTTGCGTGAGTGGCCAAGCAATTCAACTGTTGTTCTTGACAAACGCTGGTAATACCTCGTGAGTCCAAAGAACCCGTGTAGAGACCGCAGGGAGGTAGGAGTGGGCCAGTCCACCATTGCTTGCACCTTTCCTGGATCCGCGGAAACTCCTGAAGAATCAATGATATGTCCCAGGTATTCCACCCGTGTTTGGAAGAACACACATTTTTTTTTGCATTGGCAAATAACTGCTGGGAGCGCAAGGAAGCAAAGACTTGCCTCAAATGGTCTTCATGCTCTTCTCGGCTCTTGCTATACACAAGTATGTCATTAAAATAAAAAAACTAGAACAAACTTGCGGAGGTAAGGTTGGAATACCTCATTCATCAAGGATTGGAAAGTCGATGGGGCATTGGTCAAAGCAGATGGCATTACTCGGAATTCGTAGTGGCCTTGATGAGTTCGAAAAGCTATCTTGGGAATGTCTTCAGGTCGTACCCTTATCTAGAAGTACCCAATCTTGAGGTCTATTTTGGAAAATATAACCGCCCCATGAAGCTCGTTAATAATTCCTCAATAATAGGAATGGAAAATTTGTTTGGAACGGTTGCTCAGTTCAATGCCCGATAGTCTACACAAAATCGGCAACTCCCATCTTTTTTTTTAACCAATAAGACCGGGCTAAAAAAAGGGCTGGTGCTAGGCTGGATGACCCCTGCTACCAACATATTTGCCACAAGGTTTTCTATCTCCGTTTTCTGCACATGGGGATACCTATATGGCCTGACCGATATAGGAGAGGTTCCCTCCTTAAGGATAATAGCATGATCATGCTTCCGGGCTGGTGGTAGACCTGCTGGAAGGTGAAAAACATCTTGGAATTCTTCTAATAAGTTAGCAATTGGTTGGGTTTTGGCTGGTAAAGGTTCTTCCTCCACTGCCAAGGTGTTAAGGTCAAGTTGGTATCCCTCCGGAAAAATGCAATTTCCCTCATGTTTAACAGTCCGTTCCATTGCATGCAATGACAACCGGATTCGACACAAGGCTGGGTCCCCTTTCAGAGTTACTTTTTTTTTCCCCACAACGAACTCCATTGACAATTCTGCCCAGTTCATGTAGGATGCTCCTATAAATAGTAACCATTGGTACCCAAGAATTATGTCAATGCTGCCTAGTTGGAGGGGAAAAAAATCAGCCACAACCTCAATGCCTGGTAAGTGAAGGCTGACCTGCTTGCATAACCAAGTGGAATTAATCTGCTTCTTAGTGCCCAATGTGACCCCAAACTGCCGAGTAGGAGAAATGGGCAAATTGAGTTCAGAAACTAAGGTGGAGGAGATGAAGTTATATGAAGCACCTGAATCGATTAAGATGACTGCCTCCCTATTCAGAATTGTGCCAAGTAACTTCAGGGTGTGGGGGCTGTTAGGCCAACCAAGGAAGAAAGTGACAACTCCAGGTTGTCTAAATCACCAAGTTCGGTTGCTTTTTCTGGTTCACTTATGTGAAAGTGAGAGATAATTCACTATTTTCATTGGAAAATATACAGGTATTTAATGTATACAAGAGTTGAATTAGGAAATAACAAATTCCTATAACAGTTGTACATATCATAACACTCCCCCTCAAGCTAGAGTATACATATTAATCATGTCCATCTTGTTACAAATGTAATCGATCCGATTCCCAGGTAATGCTTTAGTGAATACATCAGCTAATTGGCTCCCTATTTTGACATGTGGAGTTGAGATTGATCCATCTTCTAGTTTTTTTCGAGTAAAATGACAGTCAACTTCTATATGTTTGGTTCTCTCACGAAACACAGGATTATTTGCAATATGAATAGCTGCTTGATTGTCACACCATAAGGTCATTTGTTTAGACTAAACAAACCCAATCTCTCCAAGCAAATGACGTAGCCATATAAGTTCACAGGTAGTTTGTGCCATAGCTCTATATTCGGATTCTGCACTTGATCGGGATACAACATTCTGTTTCTTACTCTTTCAAGACACAAGATTACCTCCAACAAAGGCACAATCACCGGTGGTAGAGCGCCTGTTTGAAAGATCTCCTACATAGTCTGCATCCGTGAAACCTTCTATAGTGTGGTAACCATGATTTCGATATAAGATGCTACGTCCTGGTGCACCTTTTTAATATCTCAGAATATGTACAACAGCATCCCAGTGTGAGGTTCTAGGAGATGACATAAACTGACTAACACTTACTGGAAAAGCAATGTCAGGATGAGTGATAGTAAGGTAGTTCAATTTTCCCACAACCTTCCTATATTTTTTAGAATTCTCAAACAAATCTCCATCTTCAGCTTTTAGCTTCACATTTGGTATCATAGGCGTATCACATGTTTTTGCCTCAATAAAACCAGCACCATTTAATAAATCCAGACAATATTTTCTTTGAGATAGATAGATCCCTTTATGACTGCGAGAAACTTCAATCCTTAAGAAATATTTCAATAGTCCTAAATTCTTTGTTTGAAAGTAGTCCCAAGAAATGCTTTCAACCTTATAATTCCAGCTTCATCACTTCCAGTTATCACTATATCCACATATACAACCAACAAAATGCACCCGAAAATAGATGTGCAAAGAACACTGAGTGATCATATGCACTTTTTTGTAGGCCAAACTCAATCATAACTGTACTTAATCTCCCAAACCAGGCACGAGGAGACTATTTTAAACCGTACAAAGACTTTCTTAATTTGCACACCTTCCCTGACTCCCCCTGAGCAACAAAACCAGGTGGTTGCTCCATGTAAACTTCTTCACTCAAATCCCCATGCAAGAATGCATTTTTCACATCAAGTTGATGAAGTGGCCAACTGTAATTAGCAGCTAAGGAGATAAACAATCGAACAAAAGAAAGTTTTGCAACTGGAGAAAAGGTCTCCGAATAATCCACTCCATATGTTTGTGCATATCTTTTAGCAACCAATCGAGCTTTCAATCGAACAACAGAGCCATCAGGATTCATTTTAACGGTAAACACCCACTTATAGCCAATAGCCTTTTTCTGGGAGGGCAAAGGTATAAGATTCCAAGTATGATTCTGCTCTAAGGCCATCATTTCTTCTTTCATTGCAGCTTGCCAACCATCATGAGCTAATGCTTCAGCAAGGGACGTTGGAACAACAATAGAGTCTAAGGAAGCTACAAAAGACTTAGAGGAAGGTGATAAAGCATGGTAAGACACAAAAGAAGAAACAGGGTAAGTACATGTGCGTTTACCTTTGCGAAGAGCAATAGGAAGGTCAAGGCTAGTATCTGGTTGTGGTGGAGGATCTGAAGACGAAGCAGGAGTAGGAGGTATCTCGATAGAATGGTGCACACGTCGAGAATAAGCTTGACGAATAACAGGTCGAGAAGGAGGCGATACTACCTGTTCACTAACAGTATAAATAAGAAAATCATCCCCTGAATCACTAGAGGGTGAAGGAGAGGACGTAGAGAAACCAAAGAAAGGTGTATGCTCAAAAAATGTAACATCAGTAGATACCAAATAACGATCCAAAGAAGGTGAGTAACAACGATACCCTTTTTGTTCACTAGAGTATCCCAAAAAGACGCACTTGAGAGATTTAGGATCAAGTTTTGAAACCTAAGGTCGAATGTCTTGAACAAAGAAAGTACACCCAAAAATCCGAGGAGCAAGATGAAATAGGGTAGAAGAGGAAAAAAGAAGAGAATACTGAATCTTACCGTCAAGAACAAAAGATGACATTCTGTTGATTAGAAAATAAGCAGTAGAAGCAGCATCTACCCAAAATATTTTAGGAACCTGCATATGAAACATTAGTGCCCGAACAACTTCTAATAAGTGACGGTTCTTCCGCTTAGCTACACCATTTTGTTGAGGGGTAATAATATAAGAAGACTGATGAATGATACCATGCTCAAAGAGATAATATTTAAAAGAATGAGAAATATATTGTTTAGCATTATCACTTCTCAAAATACAGATGGATTTATTGAATTGAGTTTTAATTTCAACATGAAAAGCACAAAATATAGTAAACAACTCTGATAGAGATTTCATAGGATAAAACCAAGTAATCCGAGAATAATCATCAATAAATGTCACAAAATAACGAAAATCAAGTTTGGATATAACAGAACATGGACCCCATACATCAGTATGAACTAAGTAAAAAGAAGACTCAATACATTTATTTAGTCTAGGAGGATAATATACTCTATGGTGTTTAGCAAATTGACAAGCTTCACACTCTAAAGTAGATTCCTTTTTAAGATTAGGACATAACTTTTGTAAAATTGAAAGAGGAGAATGACCAAAACGACAATGAAGTTGCAGAAGAGAAGATAAACTTGTGCAAGCAATGGATTGAGGCACTAGTTAAGAAGTTTCAAGAGCATACACGCCATTCACTAGACACCTTCTACCAAGAATCTGTTTCACCCCAAGATCCTGAAAAAGACAATAATTGGGATAGAAAATAACACGACAGTTAAGATTTTGGGTAATTTGGCTAACAGATAATAAGTTAAAAGGAAATGATGGTAAATATAAAACAGATGACAATGGAATATATTTTGTTGGGTTTGCTATTCCACGCCCAATTACACAAACAGTAGATCCATTGGTTAAAGTAACATAAGGTAAATTAGCAGTAGATTTGAAAGAAGAGAGAATACTTGTGTTGCCGGTCATATGATCAGTAGCACCTGAGTCAATAACCCAACTACGAGATGAGGTGGAAAGACATGCAGTAGGGTTACCTGTATTAGCCAAAGCTGAAGTCGCAGAAGATAATTGCTGTGAATCATAAGTAGCAGTTAAACGAGCATACTCATCTGCTGAAATGGTGATAGATGGTAAGGATGACTGTGGAAGTGGTAGGATGCCATCTTGAGTAGCTATATTTGCAAACCTTTTATTATTCATCTGACTTGAGTTCTTGGAGGGTTTCCCATGTAATTTCCAACAATTCTTTTTATTGTGTCCCTCAACTACACAATAATGACATGTACGAGAATTACTACTATTCCCAACAAAAGAACTGCTATTTTCACCTTTATCTCCGCGATTACTATTCGAAACATTATTAACCAATGCTACTGTATCATTGGACACCATACTAGAAGGCAAATCACTGTCTTTACAAACTTGAAGTAAACGAGCATAAACTTCAGTAAAAGAAGGAAGTGACTCACCAGTTAGCAATTGTGTGCGTGTCACATCATATTCAGAACCCAATCCTGCTAAAAAACACTGTATCACAATCTGCTCATCTTGTTCTTGCATTTGTTTAATGTCAGCAACAATAGGAAACATAGCCCACTTTTCTTCAAAGGCTTATTTTACTTGTATAATACTGGAACATGGAGCGACTTTTTTGTTCTGCTCGATAAATTTTTAGCAATAAATCATGGACACGAGACATATCTTGTTTGCAGGCATACAAAAATTCTAGATATTCCCATAATTCTTTCACACTATTACAATAATTCACAACATCATGAACAGCAGGATCTAAAGTATTTTGAATTTGATTAAACAACTTATAATCCTTCATTAACCATTTCTTTTATACTAATAGAATCATCCTTAGTCGGTGGATTACTAGTTAAATGATCCTCCAAGTCTACACTTGTCACAAATCTACGAATTGTTCTTTTTCATTGTGCATAATTGTTACTTCCAGTTAGTTTTCTATCTGTAATTTTAGACGAACCAAACATAATTTTGGTAACTGTCTTTTTATCACTATTCTCAGCCATTTAAACCTGTCGCAAATAACTTTAGGCAATTAAATCAACAATGCAGCAAAGAGATCAATATACCTAACCAAGAAGCAGCAGCAGCAGCAGCAGCAAGCATGTGAGAACAAAACCCACACCGGAGAGAGGCAGGAACTAATATGAGAGAGAGCGTTAGAAGAGACCAGATGAGTAAACCGACACTGCGATTTGGTTGGAAACACTCAGGCGACGCTAGATCTGAAATTGGAGGACCGGCGGACAGACCATGCGCTGTCACTCGCCGGCACGTGAGGAAGGGCGGTGATTTTCGAGCGGCGCGTGAGGCTCACTTGCGGCTCCAATGGTCATCAGAAAAAGGTGAAACAGCTGGAATGACTGAGGCAAACCTCCCTGTGGTGGTGGTGAGAAAGAAGAATGGTCACAGACAGGTGACCCAAAGAGGAGTACGTTACTGATACAGTAACCTAGAAATTCCAGAAACGAAAACTCAAACACAGAACTCAGAAACTCGACCAGTCTCTGATACCATGTGAAAGTGAGAGATAATTCACTATTTTCATTGGAAAATATATAGGTATTTATAATGTATACAAGAGTTGAATTAGGAAATAACAAATTCCTATAATTAAGCTAATTATCTTATCTAACAGCTGTACATATCATAACAATTTTCCTCGAAATGGCCATCAACAGTAGGCTCCGGTTCATCCACCCATAAGACCTGCAGCTCCTTATTGGGGCACCTATGTCCTGGTCCAAACTTTCCATCACTGTGAAAAACAGGCCCATCTCCCTTTTAATCTTCATTTCGGCATCAGTTAGATGCCGGAATTTCTGTGGCGTGTTAGTTGCTGGAGCCGTATGGTGACCAGAAGAAATAGTCGAAGAAGACTAAGTTGGCGATAAAGCCTTAGGAGAGAAATTGATGGGCTTAAGAGCAAAATTTTGGGTGAGGGATTTGGTGATCAAAGGCGTACCTGTGAAGGACCGTGTTCTGCTCAGACCATGGTGAGAGGAGATGGACCTTGTTTTGGCGACCTCATTTTTATCTTCTATCATCTGGGCTACTTTCATGATTCGGCCCAACCCATTGGGCTCCCAAAGCCTTAATTCTGTCTTGATGTCTTCTTGTAACCCATTAATAAATGTATTCTCCATCACCGATTCTGGAAGGTCGTGAAATAGAGCGGAGAGCACTTCAAACTGCTGCCTGTACTCACCCACTGTCGACGTCTGCCGGAGGGACAGGAGCTGCTCCATTAGATTGCCTGCCCTGGTGCTCCTAAAACGCTCAAGCAATAATTTCTTGAACTCCTCCCACCCATGGAAAGTCCGACGACTTTTTTCGTAGTAGTACCATGACAGAGCTTCCCCTTCTAGACAGACCACTGCCGATCGGAGCTTCTCTAACGTGGTGAGCCTGTTAAGGTCGAAATAGCGTTCCGCCCTTGTTATCCACCCATCTGGATTGTGCCCTTCGAAAATTGGAAGTTCCAGCTTGCGCAACATGCCCTCTGATCTGGGCCAAGCAGTCGTTAGGTTGGAGTTCTCTTCCGTTTCCATCCAGAACTCCAGCACCCCTGTGGTTCCTCCGTTCCTGTGATTTGCAGAATCCAGTTGGGAAACCTCATGGGTCTGCTCTTGCATAACTGGAGCCTTTTCTGTTTGATCTAGATTAAGCTTGCGGAGAATGGACATGACGCCTTCTTCTATTAGTGGTAGTTGTTCTATTTTGTTCTCGATCAATGGCAATCGCTCCATTGAACTGTTTAGCGTATCCACATCCAGCCTCTCTAAACGATCCAAACGGACCATCACCTGTTGCAAATCGGTTTGCAATGTATCTATTTTGCCTTCTAATTCGTCCACTTTGTTCTCCATCCTCGCATGTCTGGTTTCCATGGGAGGATCGATGCTCTAATACCAACTGTTAGGTCCCTGTAAAATACACAACCACAACAAGAAACACAAAGCACAACCACCGCACAAAAGACAAGCACAGGAATAGGAATGGGAAAATGAATATCTCCTGAATTTGTATATTGTATGAATAAGGGAAAAAAACAAGATGATAGCAGCAACTAGAGAGGAATTTGAGAGCCTCTCTCTCTCCTTAGGAAAACACTAAAAATGATTGTTACCTCTCTCTTTCCGAGTAATGTCATTTGGTTTGACCAATGCCCCATCGACTTTCCAATCCTTGATGAATGAGGTATTCCAACCTTACCTCCGCAAGTTTGTTTTGGTATTTTTTGATGACATACTTGTGTATAGCAAGAGCCGAGAAGAGCATGAAGACCATTTGAGGCAAGTCTTTGCTTCCTTGTGCTCCCAGCAGTTATTTGCCAATGTAAAAAAATGTGTGTTCTTCCAAACATGGGTGGAATACCTGGGACATATCATTGATTCTTCAGGGGTTTCCGCGGATCCAAGAAAGGTGCAAGCAATGGTGGACTAGCCCACTCCTACCTCCTTGCGGTCTCTAAGCGGGTTCCTTGGCCTCACGGGGTATTACCGGCATTTTGTCAAGAACTATAATCGAATTGCTTGGCTACTCATGCAACAACTTCGCAAGGATGCTTTTAACTGGGAGGCTACTACTCAACATGCTTTCCAATAGCTTAAAGCAGCTATGAGTGCACTGCCAGTATTGGCCTTGCCAGATTTCTCCCAGCCTTTCATTGTTGAACAGATGCCTCAGGATTCGGGCTGGGTGCTGTGCTGATGTAGCAGGGCCGACCCATTGCTTTCTTCAGTCAGAAATTGAGTCCAACCGCCCAAGCTACCTTGGTTTATGAGCGGGAGCTAATGGCCATAGTTTTCGCCATCAAGAAGTGGCGTCCTTACCTGCTGGGACAACGTTTTATAGTGCGGACAGACCAACGAAGCTTAAAATACTTGTTGGAACAACATATAGTGGATGGGGAATATACTAAATGGCTTCGGAAATTATTTGGGTATGATTTTGAGATACAATATAAGCCGGGGTCCACATATTCAGCGGCTGATGCCTTATCCCGAATCCTGGTGTCGGCTACTTTTGCGTCCCTCACAGCCGTCATCTTGCTGGATTTCAAGGATGTCCCTGAACAAATAGCAGCAGGCCCTTTTCTTTCCAACATTATCAAGGCAATCCAACTACAACCAAGTGCCTATCCACACTTCCAAGTTGTGGGAAACCTCCTCCGCTATAAAGGAGGACTGGCTCTACCCTCTGATTCCCATTATATTTCATTATTGTTACAGGAGTTTCATAGCAGCCCCATTGGTGGTCATGCCAGCATGCGTCACGCATACCAACGCTTTGCGACTGAATTTTATTGGAAGGGTATGAAAAAACAGGTTCAAGACTTTGTGGCTGCTTGCAATGTTTGTCAATGCAGTAAACATAAAGCCATGGCACCTGCCGGACTCTTACAACCCCTTCCTATTCCCGATATAGTTTGGGAGGATATCACCATGGACTTTGTTGAAGGCCTTCCCAAATCCCGTGAGTATGATGCCATATTGGTGGTCGTGGATCGCGTAACTAAATATGCCCATTTCATAGCCTTGAAGCACCCATTTTCAGCTCCAAGCATTGCTTGGGTTTTCCCACAGGAAGTGATATGCCTCCATGGCATACCAAAAAGTATTATTTCCGACAAGGACAAGGTCTTCATGAGCTACTTTTGGCGTGAGTTGTTCCGTCCCCAGGGCTCAGAGTTGAAGTGTAGCATTGCCTACCATCCCCAAACTGACGGGCAATCCGAGGTCGTAAACAAGGGCCTGGAGACTTACCTCCACTGTTTCACCTTGGATCACCCATCTAAATGGTCATCTTGGTTAGCATGGGCAAAATACCACTATAACACGGCTACCCATTCCTCCTTGGTCCTTACACCTTTCCAAGCTCTCTATGGGCGTCCTCCTCCACCATTTGCTCGGCGTGAATGGGGATCGGTAGCCAACCATGAAGTGGAACAATATTTGTCTGATAGGGATGCTATACTGGATGCTTTGAAATAGCACTTACAATAGGCCCAGCAAAAGATGTGCATCTATGTTGACAGAAAACGCCGACGGGTTCACTTTGCAGTGGGACATCGGGTTTACCTCAAACTCCAGCCTTATAAACAGACGTCCTTGACAGCCCGCATCAACAAAAAATTGGCTCCCCGATACTATGGGCCATTTCCTATTGAAAAACAGATTGGGACAGTAGCATATGCCCTTACATTCCCTGCTCAAACTCGCATCCATAATGTCTTTCATGTCTCCCAGCTTAAGAAGACCGTTGGGACACATCCACTCTGCTACACCCTACCCTCCTTTCTCACTCCTGACACTGAGTTGCTGGTGGAACCGCTGGCAGTGCTTGGAGTTTGACCCTCTCCTACTGTTGGACCTCCCAAAACCGAAGTCCTCATTAGGTGGAAGGACCTGCCTCCCTTTGAAGACTCTTGAGAGCCATTTGACACTATTGCTTCTCAATTTCCTGCCTTCAACCTTGCGGACAAGGTTGATCTTTGGGCCGCAGGTAATGCTAGGCCTCCCATTAGGAAGACTTATAGTAGGTGCAGGGGCAAAGTGGGGAGGAAGAATACAGTTGGCAAAATAGGGAATATTGAGTCTGTTGGGAGTTAGTTAGGCATGGGAGTTTGGGTTTGGGGGTTACAAAAGGGTGTGTGGAATGTGTGAGGGGTAACGATCATTTTTAGTGTTTTCCTAAGGAAAGAGAGAGGCTCTCGAATTCCTCTCTAATTGCTGCTATCATCTTGTTTTTTCCCTTATTCATACAATATACAGATTCAGGGGATATTCATTTCCCCATTCCTATTCCTGTGCTTGTGTTTTGTGCGGTGGCTGTGCTTTGTGTTTCTTGTTGTGGTTGTGTAATTTACAGGGACCTAATAGTATGCTATATGAGCTGCTTCAAGATAAGATACCATGGGATTGTGTATGAATTAACTCACAACACATTAACAACAAAAACTACATTGGGCTTGGTATGAGACAAATACATTAGCTTCCCCACAGATTCCTTATAAGAATCTCTTCTGAACATCATGAAGCTTAAGATTTAATTTTACATGTCTCTATTGGTTTACATCCCATTTTGCCTGTGTCAACTGTCAACCAATAAATCTAACACATACTTTAGGGGTATAAAATCATTTGCCACAAATGAACTACTTTAATACCAAGAACTACTCTAACTTGCCTAGCTTTTAATCTAAACCTACTTCACCATCTGTCTTGAATTCTCCGATCCTTGTGAGTCATGACTTGACATTATATGTCAGCTACATAGAGGGAACATTATGATCACACCCCTTGAAGCTGAGCACTTCATAAATTAAGTATTATTATCAAGGCTATGATTATATTCCATTATTACCATGATTGTTGGTACATTTTCTAACCACAAACTCCTGGGGATTGTTTTAGTACATCTAGATCCTTGTTTAGTTTACATACTGTTAGATTTCTTAGTTAGGATAGAAATCCTTTATTTTCTAATTAGAATTTATCTTTCTTTTATATTTCCTAGTTAGAGTTATTTTTATATTTTCTAATTAGTTTTTATCTTTCCTTGTTAGGATATGATTTGTTTTTCTCTATAATCAATGCAATTCGCCTCTTCTTTTATCTTTTTCTCTTCTTAATTCTTTGTTTGTTTGATTTGTTGATATTTCCGAAAATTGTTCTCTATCAATTGGCGCCGTCTATGGGAAACACATCGATCATTCTCACACAAAATTAATCGAAAATAAATGACCCACTCCAAACAAACTTACAGGCTGAGATTGTTTCATAGCAACGAATTGATTTTCGAAATTCTATGGCAGCATTTAAGCAGTCGTTTGTTGCACTTCAGAAATCTATAGAAGAACAATTTGATTGCATGAATGCCAAGTTTGGAAAGCAACCAAAAGCAGCTTCTCCATCAATAACCAAACATAGAGAAACCCAACCGGTAGATGATGAGGAAGACGACCAGCAAGCAAACAATGAAAAGGATACCCAAGACCCTTACAAGAAGTTATGAATCTTGTCTCAGATCGGCACAGTGGCTGAATATATCGAAGAGTTCGAAGCAATCATTGGGTACATACCGAAGACATTAGAGGCTCAATACTTTGGGTACTTCATGGAAGGATTGAAGGGACAAGTAGGGCGATGGGTTAGATTCCTGAAACCTCAAAACTGTGAGAAGGCTATGGCATTAGCTAGGGATGTCGAGCTCGCTTTCAGGACTCCAGGGAGCCAAGCGGCGGTTGCAAGGGAGAGAGGTGGAGGAGACTGGAATAGATCTGAAGCACCACTCGCCTCCTTGCTAGTCGTCCGACCACCTATTCCCAAGAACGAGAGTCACCACGATTCCCCAACGTCGCGCAATGCAGAGCTCACCTTCAGTGCCTCAGAGAGCAGATCGGCGGCAAGGGAGGAAGGTGTAGCACTTTGGATTTGCGTGGATTTTCCCCACCCAAATCCTCAAATCTCGTGGCCCTTTAACACCAGAGATGAGGTTCAGCCCGACCCAAGATTCAAGAGTAAAAGCCCAGGCCCATTAGCATTAAACCCAGTAGATACTCCATCACCAAGAACGATTCAGTCTCCCAATCGAGATCAACAAGCTTCACGAGAGAGGGGACCGCGTCCTTTGGCACCGGGGAAGATCGCCGAATGTCATCGGTTAGAACCTTGCTTCAATCCCCAACAACATTGCAACATCGGAGAACTTCGAATCTCCATCTCGAAGAACCAATTATCCGTGGATACAGGGCAAAAACCAGGAGAAGAAGAAGATGGAGTGGAAGGAAAATACACTGCCATGAAGTTTTTTTTTTTAAGGAAGGGGAAGAGGATCCGACACCCAGAACGTTGAAGCTACAGATCGTTTGGTGGATTGACTCAGGGGCTGCTGATGTTAAGCTTAATGAACGGTGTGCTGTACGATTGACGAAGATGGCATCACCTATTATAAATTGGCTGAAATTTTTGTACCCTAGCTTGATTCGAGTAAATGTTTGTTTATTGAAGTCTTTTGCCCAAGCAAATGAGTTCAGTAAAAAAATAAGGAGACCACCGTTGACTACAAAGAGCTTAGATTCTAGAAGCCTTTGTATGTATTGCTATGGTCTCCGCTTGGTTTTATGGTTTGGAAGGATGCTCTCGCTTGAAATCGCTATCAAGAGACTACTTGGGCCAGTTGCTGTAGCCGAATTATCAATGGTTACTTTCAGAGAGCATGGTACTGGGATGTCGAGAGAATTAATGGGCTTCCTTAAGATATTCTCACTTGATGATCATTCATTTTATCAATTGCGCTATCTTGAAAGGCAGGTTACGTTTCAGTCAGAGGGAACAAAGATTACACAGAGAAGACAGTTATGGGAATTTCTCGCCGAAGAAAATGCAGAGGATGGCCTTGATCTTTCGGGGTCTGATAGGTTTGCACTTTCAGTTGATGATGCAATTAGTGTTGGCAATGCAGGTTCTGCCGCTAGTAGAAGGTGGTTGTTGCTGTCAAAGCTGAAACAAGGATTGTCGAAACACAAGGACAAGAACTTGTTTCCATGGAAATTTGGATTGGAGGGCAAGGAGGAGAAGGTGGAGAGCAGTAGAGTGGAGTAGAGGGCTTTGAAGCGGAAGCGAAGAGAGGGGCCCGTAGACCATGAATGGATTTTGAAGGCACTATCAAGGACGTTAGAGGTGACGGAATTAGCGTACTTGGATATTATTGATAATGTGCTTGATACAAATCTGGAGTTAGCGTTGATGGGCTCGTGTTTATTGGTGGCGTTGATGAGAGATGAGGATGTGTACGTAATGAATGTGGGTGATAGTAGAGCAATTGTTGCGCAGTATGAGCCACATGAGGTTGGCCCTAGCGTGTGTGGTGGATGGTAGGTAAAGTCCCTAAACCCTCCTATTACTTTTATTTCATCTAAGAACATCACAATAGGGGATGGCTACCATGTTACTGTCCATGAGAATTGTCAAAATATTAGGTTGCAATTGATTTTGGTCTTGCTGTATATGGATGCATTCTCACTTGATGTCGGTCCATTGGCTGTCGTATGGGGTATCGAATGGTTTAAAACCCTGGATCCTGTTAATCATAATTGGGTCCAATACTGTGTGAATTACATGGAGTAGAACGTAAATCTTTTCTAAAACTGAAAGGGGCAACAACAAGCATGCATCATTTAAAGTTGAAGAGACAGCCTGGTGATTTAGACCAATTTCGAGTCTGTGCTCAAATTGGAAATGGGGTTGATTTTTTGGAGCTGTTGGACTTGACATCTGGGTTTTACTAGACATGTGATGGGTACCATGAATTTCATTACGAATCTGCTGACCCACTTCTCTACCTTGGGCCAAATCAGTTCGAGGCCAAAGCCAAACGGATCCAAATTAGCTCTAACAAGCTGCCACCTAAGTTAGAGTTGGAGATAGCGGAAGATCATGTCCTGAAGAAGGTGCTTGCCACTCGAGAGCTCCAAAGAGAAGGCGAAAGTATGTCACAACTGCTGGTGCAATGGCAGTCACAGAACATCAACAATGCAACTTGGAAAGACGAATTTGTAATGAGGGATGAGTACCCTCAGCTAAGTCTTGAGGACAAGACTTTATTTCAAGAGGGTGGCATTGATAGAGAGGTTGCTATTTGAGCAAGGCTCATGGATCCAGATTTGCTTGGGCCAAGGGAACTGCAAGTTCACAAGAAGAAACAATAGATGCAACATGAGGGGTTTAGCTGGACACTACCAAATGGGCTGGAATAATTCAGTTAGGGACAGGAGAGAGAAAAGCAGTGCACCTAGTGCCAGGCTGGAAACTAGGAAAAAGAAAAATGGTTTCATCTCTTGTTTGTTATTATATAGCTAGAAGCCGGGGAGGGGTTTTTTCATCTTTGGAAAATCATTTGTTTAGCTGCTGTTTGAACAGGGCTCCTTTTGGGAGAGGGAAGTTTGTTATTCCTGGGGATTGTAATCTTGTTACAATCATTAATCAATGCAATTTGCCTCTTCTTTTATCTTTTTCTTTTCTTAATTCTTTGTTTGTTTGATTTGTTGATATTTCTGGAAATTGTTCTCTATCAGTATATTCTTTGAATATTAAGAAAAAAAAAAGAGAATTAATAAAACTTTTAGTATTCTCAAAAAAATTTTATAATATCGAAGTTTTGATCTTTCTAAAAGTTGAGTTTTCTCCTTTAAAAGAGGTTGATTTTTATCACTCTCAGCACTAAGTAAAATATCTGTTTTAGAAAAGTGCAAGAGGTGGAGTTTTCCTCCTTATCACCATCAGAGTCTGTTTTTTCTTGGAGATAGAGTTTCCTCTCTCCGCACTTGTTCCATCTTAAATCTATTTTCCAGTATGCCATTTTAAACAAGTCTCAAAAAGTCAAGTTTGCCTTCCTCTTATTGTTACCACTCCTCTAGGAAGGAAGCCCACTCTCTGTTTGGCTATTACTGGAGTTTGGTTGCCAACTGCCACTGCGCACACATCAGAAGCCTTTGCACTACTGTTCATGCACTGGCATGCATAGCGCGTAACACTCCTAGCCATCATTTTTCGCTATTTTCTACTCCAATATTGTGGATTCCTCTGTCTGATTCCAGCCAGCCTTTTCCGGTCATTGTTGGACTTATTGGGTGTTGAGCCTTCTCCTTTACAGGCAAATTTACTTGCCCACGCTCAATACTAGTGCCTTGATATAAGACCTTTTCAATGCTGAGCATATAATGGCAGGAGTCTTAAAAAACTTCAAGAGCTGCCCCCATTTAGTTTTCTACCATGAGGATGTGTTTACTAACACTTAGCAATAGGACTTATCACATCTTAATTTGTAAGTTGCATAGATGTGATATCTATGCACTAACTTGAGGGAGAATGTTGGATTTCCTAGTTGGGATAGAAATTCTTTATATTTCCTAATCGAAATTTATCTTTCCTTTATATTTTCTGGTCAGATTATAATTCTCTTTTATATTCCTAGGTAGAGTTATCTTTATATTTCATAATAAGTTTTTATCTTTCCTTGTCAGAATATGTTTTTCTCTTAATAGCTTGTACATTCTTTTAAATATTCAGAAAAAAAAGAGAATTAATAAAATTTTTACCATTCTCAAAATTCTTCACATACCGTTACTTTATTCTCAAAATTTTTTAGTTTAGAAAGAAATTGCTAGAAATTCAATAAAGGAAAAAAACCATTTTCTTATTTTCTAGGCTATGGAAGTAATGGTCTTGCTCAAGTAAGGTAACATTAATTGTAACAAAAATTCTTGGTTGATTGATCGTAGCATTTTAGCCCTTTAGGTTGGAGGAATAGCTCAAAAAACACACTTGACTTGAGTATAAATTTTAAATTTGTTTTGAAGGTTCATATGAACAAAGGCAACCTCATCCAAATAGTTTTAGGAAAAGGACTATTGGATCCATTAAAGTTTGGAAAGAACTGTGTAAGAACCTACGTAGAAATTTTAAAGCTGAGAACTATCACAGGAAGCCTATTATAAGGTTTGCAGCAATTAAACCTGCTTCCCCCCTGCATTGTTTAGAAAGGTTTGTTCTGAAACTAGAAGGCTGTTGAGGGGTTACTGGTTTCATTGGATTCTAACATCACTTAGAAAAGGGCTTGGGATTAAACAAAAAAAACTCACACAAACATCAAGGGAAAATCGAAAATATGTTTGGGCTGAAAGTTTAGGGTGTGTAAGTTCCTGATTTTGTAACAGGGAAAAAAGTGTGAGAATGGCAACCTTGGTAATGCACCCTGAAATGAAAACCTAAAGCTCTAATACTGTGACAGAAGTTGATGTTGGCCATTTTTTGTATATTGAATCGAATTCAAAGCGATATATTACGATCATTAGTGTAGATCAAAGGTATGCTATTCTTGATAACTTTCTTTTCAGACAAGTGACCAAGTCCTAAACTTACGGATTCCTAAAATAATGCCTTAACTTTCTTATGCAAAATGTACTTAAGAAGTCCACAGAATACCGTGGTTGTGGCACCAGGTGTGTGATAAACTGACCCTCAAGTGTGAATGAAGCATTTGTGGCAGACTGGTACATGGGATGAACCATAGCCGTGAAACCAGCTGTGGTGGCATCAATTATGCTATTTCCCATTATTGAAAAACTAACAAGAACTTTGAACTTGCTGATGGTTTTGTACTTGATCACAACCTAAACTTCAATATGCGAATTCGGGTGATTCATTTTCTTGCAAATGAATTCAAAGAAGGTGACCAGTGGCTAACTTTTTGTTCCTTTTCCAGGAAAACTACAGCCAGTTGAACGAGGCATTTGCTAGAACAGATCACTCCTGGACAGCTCTGACTCTAAAGGTATGATTATCAACATACGCCTGATATATTGCATGTTAAAATTTATACAGGAGAACATCTCTGAATTTTGTATGTTCAGTTATTTGTGTGAGACTGGCATTGCCAAAAAGGATAAACAATATGTGATTAGCTGTATGCTAGATGGTTTGCGATTTCATTTGGCAATTATGTGCTGCAGTATTTATGTAATGAAGCTATAAATTTTTTGCTTTACTTTTGGGCTATTCCAGTTATGTACTTCGCTGGAAACTGCAAACAACTTGGTCTAGTCCAGCAATTCAAATGTCAGATTGCTGTCAGAGAAAGTTGCAGAACTTGAGAAAATTATCAAGAGAGGAGATTCTGTTGTTGCAGCAGCCAAGGCTGTTCATGTTTCTCCAAATGAAAAAGGAATTCCATTTAGTGGCAGTCACAGTCAAAGTGCCCGGTAGTCAGCTCTTCTTTTATAACGTGAGATTTATTTGCTGTAAATTTCACTCTTCATTATTCATGTTTTTGTTCCATTGTTCCCTTGTATGTTTTTGTTTGAATTTGGAGGGCTAACTGCTTCATCTATCTTAAAGTTTGGCGCAAGGGTCAATATATCCTATATAATATTTTCTTTTATCAGTTTGCTCTGTAAATATTGTTTTTTATTTGCACCTATGTTGATGTATCTGAAGGTCTAACAAAATTGACATGACATGTCCATATAGATATATTGTACTGAAATGAAATGCCATGTCACTGCTAGTTTTTAGGGAGTCAACGCTCTTGTGTTGTCTTAGTCTATATATTTTATGCATGCAAGTATGTCATGTAAATAGAAACAAAATGCAAAGTGTACAGAGCAAACTGATTGAAAAGTAGCAATATATCATATATCAGAGAATACACTTGGAGAATGCTTGATGGTATAAGCAGGATCATTTATTTGCTATTGCGGTCAATGTTCTAAAAATGCTAAGACAAACTATCACAGGGTGCACTCCTTGTACGAGGACTTGAATTTTCACTATATTTCGGATTTGTATTCTTCCTACTTGACTTCTTTCTTTTGTACATATATATAATAGAGGGAAAGGAGGTGAAGGTTCGAACCTGATCAGTATATTTGGACCGACTTTACTGTTAGGATGTCCATGGGGGGACCTTCCTACTTGATTAAACCGTTATATCTTAATTATTGTAGTCTGGTACTATTGTAGTATAATCATGATTAAACGAATTTAAAGTAATCGGAAATCGATGCTCCTTAGAGGTAATCCTTTCCTTTAGAATCAAAACTGAGGTTAGTGCAAAGAGAAATTGTGAAATGATAACATAAAATATAGAACTGGATGCTTGTTTTACAGACCATTGACAATGTGTTGTAGCTCAGTGTGCCATAATTAGACTTGTGGGAACCACCGCCGTTTGACTGGCAGGGTGTCAGAATCCGGCACAAAGGAGAGCCGGAATTCGACATGTTGGGGCCCACCTGATTGGATGCTGTGCCCGAATTCAACAAGGCTGCCTCCCCTCTACAGTTGTCCATTTTCTTAAAAAAACGTGCTTTACCCCCAACCATTGCTTTTTCTGCTTTACATGTACAGAAATGAAAACACAATGTCACGAGAAGAGAATAGTAAAATCAATTATATGCATATTAAATTCATATATAAAAGGAATGGTTGCTTTCAATTTTTTATTATTCTTGCCCAACACTTCTAGTATCATTCACTCATTTGCTTTCCTTCATTTTTAAAGTTTTTTATTCCACAGTTTTAGTAGCATTTTAAATTTTAGTCAATATAAAGAAGGTAATATTATTGTGATATGCAATTTAAATGCAAGAATTACAAATTACATTATTATTAATTTTATTTTTGTATTTAATTTGTAGGGGGTGACAATTTTGAAGATTATATAATTTCAAGATTCAAGGTAAGAAATTAATTTTTTTAATCAAATTAGCAAATAACAAAATTTGTAGTTTATTCAAATTAATTATTTAACATGCTATTTATTGTGAATTAATTAAGTTATGAATTAATTATTTAGCATGCTATTTGAAATTATTGACTACTCAATAATTTATAGTGTATAAAATTAATTTAATTGATTGGTAAATATTAAATGCTTGAAAAAATACATTGATAAATTGCCAAATTTTAAAGTGTGCTTTATGTCAAAATAAAAATTTTATTTTTACATGTTTAACACATGAAATTAATATTTATATTTATATTTTAAAATTTAATATATATATATATATATATATATATATATATATATATATATATATATATATATATATATATATATATATATATATATGAGATAAATATTAGTTCTATAAAAATTTATGATTAATTTTAATATGATATAAGTAAATGAAAAATTTTATTAAAATATAATAATTATTTTATTAATTTGATATGATAGATGGTGCGCACATATTTAGCCCCATGAGCAATTATGAGTGATATTGCTAGACAAATTGTCAACAAAAAATGGGATGAGTTATACAACTGTCGAATTAAAATTGGCATAACAATGTTCGAGCATATTATTACGATAAATAAAAAATTACAAGAAATTATTATGAGAGGATATCAGATGACTGAACAAAAGAAGGTGAAAGCTCTTTGCATGACAATACATATATGTTATTTGAACGCTATAATGAAAATTTGGAATGATTAGCATGTAACAAAATATGAGCAGTTAGTCATGATATTTGTGAAATATGTAATAAATATTAGTGATGAATATTATATAAAAATTAAAAATACAATGCCTGTTGATCAAATAACATATTGTAAGTGGTATAACTACAATATATGGCCTATATATTATGTACATTAGCTTATAATATATGACATAAATTTATGTAATTCTGTTGAAGTTAATTTTAATGTAAGTTGTTATGATAAGTTCGTATGTTTAATTATTCAAATATTAATGTGATAATTAAAATTTATTATTTAAAATAACTTTAATTTGACAATTATAAATATAAAATTATAATTTTCATTTGACAATGTAATTTTCATTTAAAATATGAAAGTCATTTATTATGAACATAAAATGAATATATAATCGCCATAAATATTTTTTTGAATTTATTATGTAGTTAAATATAGATTTTGACATGAATTTCTATCATATAGGAGCTGCACGAATCAATTCAGATCCCATTAATAGGGAGTTATTATCAATGCAGGAAAAACATCTATCTTATGCGATATGAAACAATAGAGTAATATATATATATATATATATATATATATATATATTATGATTTAGATTATTATAACAATTTTTTTATTTATTTAGTTTGACATGTTTAAAATGAAATATAAGGTTGAAAGAGATGTTTTGAGAACAAGAAGGGTAGCATTGAGGAGCACTATAGAGAAATTGACCCAAGAATTATACCTTATATAAGAGCATCCAGGTTGATAGGAATTGCACGAATTGGAGTGATAAATATTGATTGGAATTTAATTACATCACTCATTAAAAGTGGAGATCGGAAACTCACATGTTTCACCTCACATGTGAAACCACAATAATACTGCAAGATGTAGGTATTTTGATAGGGTTACCGATTGAGGGTGAACCTATGATCGGAGTAACAAACCTGGATTGGATGACTGTTTGTTATAATTTACTCGGGGCAATTCCTCCAGCCACAGATGTGCGTGGTGATAGAATTAAGATGACATATTTAGATTCTATATTTGATGATATTTTTGATAACACAACCCCTGAATTATTACGATGGCATGCTCATGTATGGTTATTGAGATGTATAGGTAGAATGTTATTTTTTTCACAATCCTCTAGTACGGTACACCTAATGTTTCTACCACTTTTAAAAGATTTGGAATCAGTTGAGCAATATAGTTGGGGGTCAGCTTGTTTGGCATGACTGTATAGAGAAATGCAGGGCAACGCGGCCTAATGCTAAGAGAGTTGCAGGATATTTACAACTCCTACAAATGTGGACATGGGAAAGACTTTTCCAGTTTAGGCCAATACATTTACAGTCACTAGAATTAAACAGAATAATATCTTACGGATTCAGGTATCATTATAAATTCACATTTAATTTAAATTTATTATATTATCTTATTATAAAAATATGATAAATATTATTTTGGAATTATGTTTATTTAGGTGGACCGAACCTCTGGACATGTATATCATCGACAGGAGGGATATACGGACATATAGAGAAATATTAGATATACAGGATATTAATGAGATTCTTATTTAAATTCAATTAAATCATTTAAAAATAATTTTGCATTACATTAAAATTATGACTTAATTTATGACCTTTATTTTTATATTTTTATGTTTTATTTGTAACACAGTTTGAGTGGGAGCCTTACAGCAATGTCATTGGTCTTATCCCCGAATATTGTACAAGTGGATAGCAGAGTTGGATGGCTGTTGTTCCACTGATTTGTTTCAACATAATTGAGTGGCACCAGCCTGATAGGGTCATGCGTCAATTTGGTTTTGACCAGCCAATTCCATCTCAATCCCTTATATAAGACAATCTGCATACGATAGACCTACGAGGCCTTCACCATATAAATTGGGTCACTGAATTTGCATTCTTCATAAATATATAGAACATTTGTCATACATGTGTTGTTATAGGCCAATGACCAAGGAATCCATTGCATAATCGATCTGAATACATGCAATGGCATATGCAACAAACTAGACATTTGATAACCCCAGTTCGTGCATCACGTTCAGCGACAGTAAGTATTTCACATGCTGTGTATTTTTCATAATTATAATAATAAATTATCATTTTCAAAAGGATATATTGTGTCGAAAATATTGCTAACTTTAAAATTGTTTAGGCTGATAGTGTTGAAAGAATGTATCATGAATCGGACGAATCTTCGAATAATAGCCAGATAATGGAAAACATATTATATGCAGTAGGTTTTGAGGATTGAATTGCAGTCGAATATCCACGTCAACCTTGTCCCAATCTCATTAATGTTGCACCTATTAAATAATAATTTGTTGACTTTCGTATTAGAAGACATAGGAGTGAAATGATTGAGAGACAATCAAGTGTTGATCAAGTATTTTATGATCAAAATGTGTCGCAATTTTACCACCAATGTCATGGCCTTTTCAAGAAACGAATGTACCTTATGACCAATTTGCGACACAATCTGGTTGCCAAAAATTTTCAACTTTTGAATTCGGGAGCACAAGTTATAGACTTGTTGAAATTAGTGGATTGAGCACCTCACACCCAGGGATACCATTGTCAGGTTAAATTGAAAAAACTCCTGGTGCATACACTATTCTAGCATTTAATACAAAAAGTTCATCAACAGAGGATGCATTTGAAAATGACTTCATCCAAAAATTATTTGGAACACTTGAAGAATCATATCCTCAAGCAAATTATGGAGGTCAGTTATTTTTTGAGTTGTATAATGATGTTATTAGTGGTGATAGTGGTTCCATTAGCGTACAACAGGGTAATGCACCACACGTCGAATCAAATGACGTACAAGAGGGTAACGCACAACATGTTGGATCAAATGGTGTACAAGAGGGCAATGCACCATATGATGAACAACAACCACGGTATCCTGCTTGAAATAGAAGACCTATTAGATGCGGTACAAGATCACATTTAATTAATTAAATTTGATATCGAATTAGTGAAAATTGTATTACCTTGTGTATTTTTGTGAATTTTATTGATCATGATGCTTATTAATACAGAAAGTAGCACATAAAACATCATCATAGAATTTATTAAATATTACACAAGAATTATTCAAGTATATCCATTAATAAAAAAAGTCCACAAATATTAAGTAGCCCAAGAAGCATATAAAACATCATTAGACAATATAATAATATTAAATCAAATATATATAAAAAAAAACACATGGTGAAGTAGCTCAAGTAGCATATCAAATATCATCATACCATTTAATTAGAGATACATAAGCATTAATCATGTGTGTGCAATTATCATTTAAAAATGTCAACAAATATTGACCTAAGAATATTTTATGCCCTTATATATTTCATGGGTATTCAGTTAAATTTGATAGTCCTGGCATATTTGGGCATGTCTTTTTATTGTGTCCTTCATTCCGATATATTGTACATCGGTTGGACCTACCACGTTCTCTATTATCCATTTCATTTTGATATCGAAATTTCCTTGGTCGGCCCTTTTTCCTTATAAGATATGGATTAGGCACTAGAGTTGGTCTAACATATGGTGGCCAGTAATCTCGGTGTCCAAGTGGTTGGAAAAATGATGCATAACAACTCAATGCCTTTGAAAATTTATAATACTTGTCGCCGTATGTCCACATGTCGACATGTACATGCATACATGCCGCTATAGCATGTGAACATGGCATTTTAGTACCTTGAAATTTTTCACATTCACATTGGCGGAAATCCAAATTAATAGCTTGCGTATTATTAGCTTTTCTTTTACTTTTTTGATTTTTAGTCAGGATTGTGAACAATCCTGAACGCCGATCAAAACTCTGAATTCTGTGTCCACAAGCTTTTTAAGCATGCTTCGCCATCTCCTCCAAATAATTTTAAGTGTATATTACCAGCTGTTATCTGAACTCGATACATGATCCTTCTTTCATCAAAAAATTTGACAAGCCTAACAAATACATGCTCAACAATACAACAAACTGGCATCATCCTAACACCCTTTAAAGTATTATTTACACTCTTAGCAATTTAGTTGTAGCATGCCCATACCTATGGCCATTATCATGAGATAAAGTTCACTTTTCCAAAGAATTTTGCATGGCCCAATTGTAAAAGTCGATATCAATATCATTTATCTCGTCTATTCTTTTTGTAAATTTTTGCGGTTGGAAATTATTACCTACAAATAATATGCACATATATTAATAAAGTTTAATATATAAAATTGAACCATAAATTTTATAATAATAAAAAAATAAGCTTGAACACATACCTGCCTTGTATAACATGTCCTTAATTTTTGAATTTTTATGGGCAGTGTTGTAGTTGCTTACAAAGTGACGGAGACAATATCTATGGCAAGCTAAAGTCTCCTTCCATCCACTACTATTATCACGAAATAATACCATAATTCCTGTATGCCAGTAAAAAATAACAGTAATACCTAACTATTAGTGACATACCGCCTAATGCATGTCATGAACCAACCCCAACTAGATTTATTTTCACTTTCTACAATGGCAAATGCAACAGGGTATAGAAAATTATTACCATCAACAGCTAGCACTAGTAATCAATGGTGTTTGATGATACTTTTCCGTCATAAACGTTCTATCGATTAGCAAAATTGGCTTGCAGTGAGGTAGTCCATCTATGCATGGCTTGAATACCCAAAAGAGCCTTTTAAATTGCTTGCAATTGGGCTGCATACTATCTTTAACAATAAAGTCATAGACAATTTTCGGATTGTATGTCACCATAGCTTTCAAATAACTAGGGAACTTTCCATATGAAGCTCCATAATTACCAAATATCTCCTCTAATGCTTTAGTATTTGCATACCACGCCTTACTATAGCTCACCTCACAATTGAAATGATTCATGATATTAGCCATTATAACACTAACTCTAAGATCAGGAGCAACACTAACCATTTCCAATATACAATCACAAATAATTTGTGAATCTAATTGCCTATGGTGTTGGGTTACTAATGATGCATTACAGTTATGAGGTTCCTTATACACACTGATGATCCAATAGGACGAGGTCCTTTTCTTCATAGCTCGTGGCCTCCATGGACATCCTTTATCGGCACGCGTGCCGCACACCACCTAGTATGATGGCTTTGACTTAATAACTTTGTACGAAATATTATTCTGAATTGAATATTTCTTCACACATGCCTTTACTTCATCCTTAGATGTGAATGTCAATCCTTCGCATAACTCAGAAATACCATCCCATCTTACCATTAGCATATCATTATATATGTTAATTTCAGTTTCAGCAAAATTAACTATTGTGTGGTGAATAGATGCAAAGTGAAACTGTGAAATATTAGAATCACATGGGGGTCAATCTCTAATCTCATTCATGTGTAGATTCTGAAGGCCTTCTATCACACAGATTGAACTATAAGGAACATAATGGTCATCCGTTCCAACAGCTATTTCTGGAACAGAATCATTCAAGTTTATTTCTTCATCATCATCATCTGGATCACAATTTGGAGAAATATACCCATTATTCGCAACATTATCTTCATCGCATGCAACATCTCCACCTCCCAAAGAAGAAAAAGAAGCAAAATTCATTTGATTTAGACCTCTAAACTCTCTAATAGGACTTGCATCAATTGTTTCCAATTCATCAATATTTTCACATTGTGAAGTAGAGTGAAACTGTGTACTGAAATTGGGCTGAGTGACTCTTGTATAATCACCGTATACATTTCTTTCTTCTGCATTTGGTATAGACTCTTTTTCTCCAGCATTAGCCATCTGATTAATATCGTTCATTGTATTTTCTCCATCTCCAATTATAATTTTTTTGGTCATAACAATTAGTTTCGCAATGGTATATCCCGAAAATGTATTGAAATTCTCATAAATTTGATCAATATCATTGTCATCGATTACATCCATACATGACCAACAAATTAACCCCTGGTTGTTTACTGGGCACTTATATATCACCCTACTAAGCCTTTCATTCGCAGGTAAATTCAATTTAATTGCTATTTTATGAATAAGTTTAGCAAATATCGGTTTGTTCCTAATTTTCAATCTTCTTGATCTAGCTGACTGACTTGAAGTGTAATACTGAAATTCAGTTATGCCAAACCCTGATTGTCCTCCAGTGTGAATTATAAAAGTAACTAGGATCGACATTTTTTTCCTACATTATTTTTACATATATCATCATTTAAGTACTAATTCGCTATTTTGTCATAAATCTCGCATTCTAAAAAAATCAATTTAAATTATGATGGAATATGACATGATATGCACATAAAGATCGCGCAACAGAAAATAATAAAAATTTGATCATACATGCCATATAATTCCATGACAAGAATCGAAACATGCAATTTTAGGGTTTTAAAACTTACAAATTTAGATGCCTTTAAAACTTGATTTTGATGATGACCAGCAACCAAGAAGGATATGTCCACCTTAGATCTTCACCACCAATGCCAAGGAACAGCCTTTACGCCACTCCTCTCTATTCTCACACACACACTTGCAAAGATAGCTTAAAATAAAGAGTGCTAGCTCTATGACTGTGTATTCGGCAATGGAAATGATTTGAAGCCACAATATCTGATCTTATTCTTCCTTTAGGTTACTGTTTCAGCCCAAGAACACAAGAGAACAAGAAAGAGTTCTTTCCCCTTGAGTATTTCGGCCAAGAGAGAAAAAAAGCAAAAAAGCATATCCTTTTATTCATTTAATTCATTAATATATATCACTTAATTTAGGTCAAGTGTGAGTGCCGAAAATTAAGTATTAATTTCAGCCTCCATCACTTTCTAATTAAGAGATATATCTTAATTTAAATTCTATTAGAATTTAAATTCAAATGGCATTAGTCATTTAATCAAAACAAACTTACTTATTTAAGGTGATAAGTTGTCGAATTCAACTAGTATTTTTAGTTTGAATTTTGGCTACTTTAATTCTCTCTCAAATATTATATTTTGATTAAATACAAATTAGGATTTAATACTCAATTAACTTAATTATACATAGATAATTAATCAATTGAAATTAAACCTAGTACATGCCAACAAATTTCTCTTGTGACCAACTGTTAACAGATTTGCCTAAAACAGCAAAATGACAGTTCAACATAGCTGTTTTAGGCAAAAAACTTGTTTCACAGATTTGTTGTTTTAGGCAAAATCGTGGCTGAACAGATTTGCCAAGCTGTTTTAGACAAAATGAAAGCTTGACATTTTTGCCTAAAACAGCTAGCTATTTTAGGCAAATCTGTTCAGCCACTGTTTTAGGCAAATCTGTGAAACAAGTTTTTTGCCTAAAACAGCTAGATATGTTGAACTGTCATTTTTCCTACTGTTTTAGGCAAATTTGTTAACAGTTGGTCACGAGAGAAATTTGTTGGCATGTGCTAGGTTTAATTTCAATTGATTAATTATCTATGTATAATTAAGTTAATTGAGTATTAAATCCTAATTTGTATTTAATCAAAATATAATACTTGAGAGGGAATTAAAGTAGCCAAAATTCAAACTAAAAATACTAGTTGAATTCGGTAACTTATCACCTTAAATAAGTAAGTTTGTTTTGATTAAATGACTAATGCCATTTGAATTTAAATTCTAATAGAATTTAAATTAAGATATATCTTTTAATTAGGAAGTGATGGAGGCTGAAATTAATACTTAATTTTCGGCACTCACACTTGACCTAAATTAAGTGATATATATTAATGAATAAAAGGATATGCTTTTTTTCTCTCTTGGCCGAAATACTCAAGGGGAAAGAACTCTTTCTTGTTCTCTTGTGTTCTTGGGCTGAAACAGTAACCTAAAGGAAGAACAAGATCAGATCTTGTGGCTTCAAATCATTCTCATTGTCGAATACACAGTTATAGAGCTAGCACTCTTGATTTTAAGCTATCTTTGCAAGTGTGCGTGTGAGAATAGAGAGGAGTGGCGTAAAGGCTGTTCCTTGGAATTGGTGGTGAAGATCTAAGGTGGACATATCCTTCTTGGTTGCTGGTCATCATCAAAATCAAGTTTTAAAGGCATCTAAAGTTGTAAGTTTTAAAACCCTAAAATTGCGTGTTTCGATTCTTGTCATGGAATTGTATGGCATGTATGATCAAATTTTTATTGTTTTCTGCTGCGTGATCTTTATGTGCATACCATGTCATATTCCATCAGTGGTATCAGAGTACACAGTAATTCATAAAGAGTTTCATAGAGATTTTAGGTCTAAGAACTCCGATACAAAACTTGCATATGAAAAACACTTATGACTTGTACCATGTAGTGTTCTCATGAGTGGATCGAATTCAGATACCATGTTCTAAATATGTATCTATGATCTCTGAATGACACTCTTGTCCTTATGATCCGTAAGACAGAACTCAACTTATCAGAGAGAGTATACTAGTCTTAATTCATTTGTTATTCCCATAACAATGACTGACTAGGGATATTTTAGAATGAAGTCTCATTTGTTTCAAGGTCTTACAACCATGTATCTCACACATGATAACTTAAACTGAAACAACATTCTTGGATAGTTCTATCAATTGATATGCACAGGAATACAATAGATAAAACAAATGCCTCACTTTATTAATTCAAAGTGTTTTATTACAATGCATTGGGGCTAGGGCTTACACTAACAAATTACACATAAATTCTTAAAATTTTGCTAGCCCCACTTCAAAATTAATAATTAAACTAGTATCATTTATTAATTTTATCTTTCTATACAATAATTTTTTTTATACATCTTAACACTATACATCTAATTTCTTAATATATGCAAATTTTTTATACCAATTATTTCAAAAATTATTTTAAATTTCATTTCAATATCCTTACCATGTAAATCAAATTACACATTATCAATTTCATAAAAAACACATGCAACTACAATTTTTTTTTACTTAATCAACACTTGCATAGATTTAATAATTATTTATTCTTTTCTTAGCATATAATCTTTTCATACCAATTAAATAGACTACAGAATATAATAAAAAAATAAGCAATAAAATGGATATGCTATCAAGAAAATTAATAATTTTTACATATAAACTAATTTTTTTACATTCAAAATTAAAACTTACCTTTGTTGTAATCAGATATACTTCAAGATAATAATTACCTATAATAATAATAATAATAATAATAATAATATAATTTTTACTTAATATAACAAAAATTTTACTGCATAATATCAAATTAAATTACCTTTCTTTTATATATAAGATAGCAATGCCGGCTACAAATTTAAAAGAATTAAGAGTATAAATTTGTATAAAAAGAAATAAAATTTCAAAGAAAGTGTTGCAAAATAGAGTGAAAGAGCTTGACAAGAAAAACCAAATGATTAGAATGATAAAATGAGAAGTAGACAAAGTATTTTCGGATGTTTTAAAATTTAAAGGGTGGTTGACAGTGATCAGAAACTAGAAGAAGTGCCGGATACCGATATTGGTGGCAACCGGATTTCAGCACCACAGCATCAAGGACGGGTCCCAGCATGCCGAATTTCGGCTCTCCTTTGTGCTGAATTCTGGCACCCTGCCAGTCAAACTGTAGTGGATCCCGCAAGTTTAATTTCGGCACACAGTACATCCGGTTTCCATCACACCAGATTTTTAATTTTTTTTACCGTTACCTCATATTTCGAAATTTTTTAAAAAATAACCCTATTTTTTTTAAAAAAAAAAAACTCCTATAAAATTAAGGTTTAATTGTTATTGTTGTTTTATTGAAAGGTCATCTCTGCCACTTAATTGTGTCAGGAAGCAATTTTCATCATGAACGTATTATATTGTGCAATATCTTCCCAAAGTTCTAGAGAAACCAATTAGAACAAATTCGTTAATAATTGTTGAAGAGAATTTTATATAAAAAATTTAAGGATATCAATTACTGAGTGCTTATAATTGTTGGTGAGTAAATTAACTACATACTTGATTATGACCTAAAATGGAGGGAGCATTAAAGTAATGGTTAAATCATAATTATTGAGTTAGTTCTGCAATGCGTATAAATTTTGGATCTTGAGATTGAATCAAATACCAATTTAATCAATCAGATCTAATCCACAATTATTTGGTGGCCATTTTAACTTTAATTATTCCATTTATATTGCTAAATGTAAAGAAAAACAAAACTTGGCCCATCAAATTTTGTGTTATTTTAACTTTTATTCTGTCAAATAGAATCGATTTACAAGTATTATTTAGAATCACATGGGAATGGTAGTATATGAATAATTAGGTTAAGAATCGAAATGACATTCTCTTGGCTTGTACAACCACTCTTTTTACGTATGTACTAGCAAAACAACAATTTACACCAAAATAATTGCAATATTTTTTAAAGTTAGAACTCTCTCCATGCTTCCAAATGATAAACTCACCACCAAATTTATAAAAAAGCAAGAAGACAACCCATCAACAACTTCTCCTTAATTCTTCCAATTTGCGTTTTATTTTAACATCGAAGTCACCATCTTAATGATGCTTTCAATAATTAATTAAGAGTTGATTCTCTTCTCATAACATAAACTATTACATGTAACTATCATCACCTTTTAGTTCTCTCGTCATTAATCGGATATTATATAGCTATGTCAATGTCACTCTTGTTGAGTGGTGATGAATCCGAAACAACTGACATCAATTTTCTTCTAATTTAATTTATTTAATTATTTCTAATGAACACATAGGATCAAGAACACAACTATGCTTAGTATGCCAATACAGGGACAGCACCACTTGATGTTATCGATCCACTTGGAAAAATATTAAAACATTGCTCTCTTATGATGGTAGGAAAAGAAAATGTCCAACTTAGTTTCATACTTTTTGGTGATTTTTCTTTTTCTTTTCAAAGCATAAATATTTACGAAGTGCGTGAGTGCGCTGCGTAATACGTACCGTTCGATCAAATGATCAAAATAATTAATATATTTTGGTCATCCAACTGGATAACACATAACGTATGACATATTCATATACCGTGTATCCAATCGTTTACTTGATTCAATTATATATATATGCAAAAAAAAAAAATTGGTGAATATTTGATCCAATTAGCTAAAATGGTGCATATTGAATAATTATTCAATAAATTAAGGCAAATTTATTTTTACATAAAAATATTCAGTATGATTTATTAACCACTGTCATAATCTATTGTCCGACTTTACACGCAAGTGGTTTTGGCCTATGTCTTACCAAAATTTGGCTAAGAACTTTTTATGCAAGTACAGGAAAACTATATATTAATATCTTAGTGAGATTTATTTATTAGGAAAAGTGGTCAGAAGTTTACTGGTTGAAATTAGCTTAGTTGAGTCGGACGGCAAGCTCTGCGATATAGTTAGTGAAAAGAGAACAAATTTGCTAAGAAAAAAATGAGGAAAAAGTGTTAAAAATTGATGAAAATTAGGCTAAGAATCAATCAGCAATGTCATTATCATTTAAAAGCCAAAATATAATAAGCTAATTGTTGTTAGTGTTAGCTTTGATATATAAATATGTGGTCAATTGTACTTGGATGTAAGTTCACGTTAATTGGAAATCGACACAGAAAGTTTAAAAATTATTACATCTCTTTCTTTTGTACTTGAATAATTAACGTGGACTCGAAATTATTTCGTTCTCAAAATTTAAAAGATGAGACGAAAAATATTCAAATTATCATAAAATATACTTAATTTTTGTAAACCAGTCTATTGTTTAAGCCATTATAAAAAGTACTTAAATGTATGAAACTAGCCAAGATATGAAAAGAAATTGAATCATGTTAAAAAAATGAATTTAAATTTTCATGAGATACAAAAAAAAAATCTAAATCATTACAAAAAGCACTTAATTATTGCTAACAAGTTGATATTAGGGGGGTTAATATTACTCATAGTTACTGAATTTACGCCTAATTAATCAAAAGTAACTGAATTATTTTTCGTAACAAAATTATCGCTGAAATTTACACTATTTTAAGCAAAAATTATGTTTATCGGTTTCCGGCTAAAACTATCGTCGGAGTGTTGATGTGGTACATCATATTATCTACTTGTACACACATGATATACTACATCAGCTACTTTTACACAGGTGACACACCACGTCAGTATTCTGGCAAGAGTCATCACCAAAAACTGGTTAATATGACTTTTGAGCAAACTAGTATAAAATTCAGTGATAATTTTGTTACGAAAAATAATTCAATTACTTTTGAATTATTAAGTATAAATTCAGTGAACATGTGTGAAATTAATAATATACGAACTCAAACAAATAAACTTTAATTTTAATTTAATAGTATGTATTTGGTGACTAAAACTGTAAAATCTCGAATTTCAAACCCTAATGAACTCTTGAATAAACTCAAATATTATTCCCACTGTTAGAAGAATTCAAAGTCATAGTATGAAGTATTTCTTACATAATAAGCTAAATTTCCTTGTTTATCAAATTATTTGTATTAGAATTCAAACTCATAATTATATACAAACTCAAATCAATAAACTAAACTCAATTATGATTCCAACTATTAGTTATTAATTAATCAATAACAAGCACATATTGTTGTATGTATTTTCCCGGGTTGCATGCATTACAAATGGTACTTTATTAATGTAAAAAAAAAAAGAATATTCTTCAAGCAAATTTCGTTTTAAAAATTCCTAACGTAAATCATTCTAGAAAATGTTTTGGTTATTAGCAACAAACAATAAAATTAAAAATCCAAAATAAAAACTTGTAATCAGTGACAAAGACATTCAACCCTCTACTTTAAATATTGTTCCACTGGGTCGGCAAACTCAGGTGAGGATTGTACTTTCTATTGAATTAAAAAAAGAAGAAGAAGAAGAAGACGTCACTCGCTATTATGGGTAACTATAATTTTAAATCGTATATTTAATAAAATTATTCCAAAGTCATCTTCTATATTCGTTTTCAGGAACACATAAAATATATTAATCAATTAATTTCAGGATTTTATATATACTAAACAACGAGGCAAGGTATAATCAGCTAGCAAGTTGTATAAGAATTATTAAAAAACAAATTAAATATAAAAGCTGTAGCAGATCATGCTTTTGATTTATTAATAATTATGTTGATGCACTTTCAAGAATTGAAATGTAATGGCACGGATCTCTTATTTTGTTAAGGTCTCGTATTCGAATTTTGGTTATAAAAAATATTTAAATATTTAATAAAAAGCATTTTAATCTCCTTTTATAGACTTATTTGGTACGAATCTGAATTAATCAATTTAATGAATTCTGGAAACCATGGATTAAAAAAAGAAGTATTGATGCTGAAGTTCATTACACACAGTATATGTAATTTTTCTATAATATACCAAGAGAAATGGAAAACCACAAATAATAAGCAGCTACTTAAATTAAATAATCATAATTAAGTAAACGAGCCATTATGTTAATCGCTTTCAATGCTTAAAAAATGACTTGTTTTATTATTATTTTTTAAAAAACTAGATTAATTGGGCAGAAATTAAAGAAAGTCAATTACAGACAATAAGAAAAACAAAGAAGTGCAATACCCAAAATGTATTATTTCAGAAATCACAATTGCTACAGGTTGTGTTCAGCGATTTGCCGGTTGGTATTTGAGCAGTTTCCTCTTAATAAATCGTTCTTAGTTTTTTTAATTAATATAAACCCGTGATTAAGTTAACTTATGCAATACTTGCAATTTGCAACCCTTATGTATGTAGGGGTTTCAAAATTACTTTCCAGTTGGCTATGAATATGAACCCATCAATCCGTTTGATCAGCTTATAATATATATATTTTAAGGTTGAGTTAAGAAAGAAGAGTATTTTTGTGAACTTAACCTTATTTTTTATGTATAGTTTTGAATAATTTGGAGGTAGCCTGCCGTAGATATGCCCTACATGAACGCCACTGTTTCTTCATTTTGGGCATGGGCAGGTCTCCTTCCAAAGACAAAATAAAAATACTATAACTGGATTATTATTATTGATATAGGGTGACAAGTATCAAATAGATACAAGTAAATAAGCGAGAAAAGCGTAATACAAATAGATAAAAAAATTCGCTTTATTTAACGCAAGAAGTTTTAGTTTTTTATACGAATAAAGAAATAATTAATTGATATCTATAATTTATTAAAATTAAAATTAAAATTCAATTTCATTAATTGTCTATAGTTATATAATTTCACTCCATTAATTTTTTTTTTTTGCATATATGAGGATAATATAGAAAATGCATAATTAATATTTTTTTTGAAATAATGAAATTAAGTAAAACAAGAAACCAAAATTATCACAGTAAAGGAAAAGTAGACAGTATAATTATTTCTAATCCCTAGCATCCTCTGTATCATATCTACTTTGTGAAATGATTATCAATAAACATCGTACACCTCAACATATGTACCAACCTCTGTATCACATCAATAATAATAATAATAATAATAATTACAGAAATTTGACCAATAAAATTACTTATATAGGTAGTGGGTGTGTTTCTATTACTGAGTTGCACAAATATTTGCAGAGATATATGTGTTTATGTAATTATATTAGTGGTAATGCACTTCAAAAATATGTTAATTAGAGAAGGGAACCTGAATGTCTCAGGGAAAGACAAAGAATCCTACCCATTACCAGGTATATACGGATGAATATTTCATTTTCTATTCTTAATTAACAACATAAGTTGACAAAACATATATATTTATTCAAAATTAGAAGCATATTCGATTGTTTAAATATATAATGTCGTTTTAAATTTTCATAAATGAGCCAATTATAAACTGCTTTGACTTGTATTATTAATGTTTAAAACTGATGCTTTGATCACCATTCATTCAGCCATTGATGATGATTGGTGTTTTAATGAAATATTAATTAAGTTTTTCAGAATAAAAATAATACATATTACTATCTTCAATCATATATATATGAACTTATAAAAACAAGTCGATTCTATTTGCAACGTATACAGAAACACTCGAGGGGGATTATTTATACATTGCATTATGTCAGCCAAAAAATGCATAGTGAATATCAAATAAAATTTTAATAGTAGTGATAAAAGTTTTGACGTATATATTAATTCATATATATATATATATTAAAGCAGTAGAAAGAAATTCTAGTTATTTTTTGGATATATAGAGACTTTAAATTATAAACATGTTAAATTATAAAATATCTACCATGTTTATAATTTTGACATATATATTAAATATAGGAGGCTTTGACTACAATATAAGATTCCACCAATGTTTAATGGCAATGCTGCGGGCGTGCTTCTTCAATATTACCAAATATATATATATATATATATATATATATATATATATATATATATATATATATATATATATATATATATATATATATATATATATATATATATATATATATATATATATATATATATATATATATATATATATATATAATGGGTCGAATTATCATGAACCGTTAAAAGCTCGCATCCACCTTTTATTTGATAAATGCATTTCTTTCATTTTTCAAATGATTAATTAATTTTTTTTTAGTCATATTACACTTAGGTTGGGGGAAGACAAATGCCCTTCATGAGAATCCAACCTAAGAGATGTTCCTTTTTCTTTTTTTTTTTAATGCAAAATAAATCTTCATTAAAATTATAAAAAAAATATATCTGAAAAATACAAATAAATTTATAAAATTAAAACTAATGAAGTTGTTGGAATATATTTTTGAACTTTTTCGATAAAAACAGTGAATAATTGTAACATATTTCGAGCAATCTGGTTTTTCGTAAAAGATTTAGTCCATTTATTATCTTCGAAAAAATTTATTGCAAAAGGATGAAAACTTTCATAAAAAAAAACTTCCATAATGAAGAACAAACTTACATGATAAAAAATTTGACTATAAAAATTAATACACCAATTGTTGTTCATGCCATATATATTACTTCTTAGGGACCAAATCCAATGCAATGATACTAAAACATCTTCCTCCGATTTAGGAACAGAACCGACCACTGATTTTGGAAACATAATCCAATTTCACCAGCTGAAAAAAAAAAAAAAAGTTTCTCCTGTTTCAATCAGGTTGAGATGCGATGCATTGCACATGCATTTAAATAGTTTAATTGGATAAACACAGACAATTCAATAGTTTAAATATACATGCACCACATGTATGCATGAATGCCTTATGACTCAATATGTTATGTCATATGCAAGTTTGTTGTGCATATATTATAATTCTTATTTCTCTGATAAATCATTGAACTTAAAGTTGGCAAAGTTGGGCGAGGAATAAACATAATTGCAACAGGAATATCCATAAATTAAATTGACAAGAAAGAAGGCCTTTAAAGAAAGTCTTCCTGAGTCTTCTTTATCATTATACAAGCAGCACATATCCATCTTGATGCATTCGAAGAACAACGCCTAAAATTAAAGTGCAGCTAAAATTACAGAAAAAATTCATTTTAAATGGACAAAAATTTCCATAAATAAAGATAATAACCTTCAAATATAGATAATAAACTCGCATGATAAAAAATTTAAATTACATTCAATAGTAACTAAACGAATTAAATTTATAAAAATATAAATAAAATTTGGACAAACACGAAAATGAAATCTAAAATAAAGAATTTCAGATATGAGTTTATTGAAATCAAAATAAATAAATAAATAATAACGAATAAAATTAAAATTTTAGATTTATATTGATCTAAAAATTATTAAAAAAATAAAAAACACACAAAAAATTTGAAAAACACAAATATCAATTTAATAAAAAAGTAAAATGAAAGAGGAAAAGTATTATCGTCTGTAAATAAATTGACGATAGTGTCAAAATTAGACAAATAAAATAAAAATCTTTAAATTTAAATAGAGAAAGAAGCTATATTTTTTTTGTGGAGGACGGAGAGAAATAGAGGCTTGATTTTTTCCGATAATATATTTCTTTTCTACCTAAGAGATGTTCCTAATTGTTAATCAATCAATCATCAATCTTCGAACTCCAAATACATATTTAATTACTTATCAATAAATAAATAAATAAAAAGCTGATTGAGCTGACTCGGCTACTTTTGCCATTTGAGCTGTTGCCACATACGATGGCCGTCCGTACAGGGCCATGCGCGTGCCCGACGGACGACTCCCTCCCTTCCACACTCGTCGATATCATTCCTACTCACAGCATGCCGGCCGTTAGATAAATTATTTGCCAGCGTTTCGGGATCTAATCAAGCGACTGTATGTTGCCACGTCTTCGTCAAATTACGTCATCCTTCACTCTATAGCCGCATCTCTCATCCTTACATTGTGATTGGCTTATCCTTGATATTTGTTTCTTTAATTATTTAGGAGTTTATAATTTTAAATATCTGTATTAAATTAGAAATAATCATTTTCCTATATAAAAAAAAAAGAAATAATATTTCTGTTTTAGAAAAAAAAATTAAATGTATGAAATTATCGAAATTAGAATTTCAATAACATCCCTTAGATATATGAAACTTTATTTAATATTTATTGATATAAAAGGTTATTCATAGAAAATTTAGTTTATTACACTATTTATTTATTATAATGAAAAATTCTTTTCTAGATTCTATTTATAAAAATTTTATAAATTAAATCAACATTAACCTAGAAAGCTATGTATGTTAATACCATTTCACTTCTTTCTTAGTCAGTTTATTTTACGTCGCAATTTTTTTTATTATTTTGATTTATAAAATTTGCAACCAAAATAAGACTTACTGTATTCTAATACATCTGTAGAAACTAGAAAGCTATTTTCCTATTAAATTTTAATTTACATTTCCTAACTATTTATCATAACACACGTATAAAATGTTATTTTTGTAAGATAGTGTTATACTCTAAAAGATGTTTTCCCCAACTTAGTATAGTATAGGTATAAATAATTAACAATGTTACCCATATAACTTGTTTAAATTTTCATTATAAAATCCATTTTATTTTTAATCGCTAATCGATAAGGGTAAGTATGGATCGGTTAATTGATTCATTAACAATTTTATTAATCAATTCATTAATTTCAGTTAACTGTTATATCCATTTCGATTGTAAACCATTTTTTTCATATTGGTTTATTGGTTAATCACTTAAAAATTTTAACATATAAATTTAATAAATTATACAATTTGTAATATTATTTTTAATAATTAAAAGTACTTTAAAAATTAAAAAAAAATAAAAATTAAATATAATATCCATCAAAAGAACTAAAAGAAAAATAAAATTTTCTTAATTAATTATAAGAATTAAGTATTTAATATGAAACTAATAACAAGATGTTAATTATGCACATGTAATAATAATAATAATAATAATAATAATAATAATAATAATAATAATAATAATAATAATAATAATAATAAGATAATTTCAATGTTTATTCACTAAAAATATGTATTATAATAATATTTTATAAAGTTATATATCATAATATCTATAAATTACAAAAATATTAAAAAATTCAAGTGTAAAATTTAAAATATAATATATAAAATATATATAGATCCGCTAGTTTTTAAAAATAAAAATTATAAATTTAAATTTTTGATTTAATTAACCTAAAAATCGACTCGATTTTAAATCGAATTTTCAGTTAACTAAAAATTTAATTTTTTTTTTTAATTTGCCCCCTACAATTCGAAAAGTTGTTGTTTCATACTTAATATATGAATGTTGTGCACTACATGCTATCCGATTAATATTTTTTATTCGATCGGATGGTACACAATATGCCATGCATCCGCATATTGTGCATGGAATCGTTGTCTCTAGTCGAGGAGTTAATCAATTCCTAAAAATATGTATGTACGTGCATGCGCGCACACACATACACATATATATATATATATTTGAAAAAAATGATAAAATGTTATAAATTAAAAGCTTTAAACTTAATTTTAATTCGTAAAATTTTAAAATAGTTTTTAAATTAATTAATATGATATCTATTAAAGTATACTTTCTTTTTATTTTTAGCTACAAACATATATTGTCCACCTGAAATGTGTTACGGCACGTATGCATGACTCGATATGGAAGCATATGTATTGCTTAATTAGATGAAAGAAAAAATGAAAAATTATTTTATACCAATCAGAGTCGTCGTATGCATATGCACCGAATTCATGCATTCACCGGATTAAGTATCTATCTATATATTTAAATGCATTATATGCTTTAAAAATTGAGTTTTTCTTAAAACATACTTCCTTGCTGTCTTCTAAATTAATGGCTAAATATCTAAAACACCCCTTAAACTTGTATTTATTTTCATAATTAATATATAAACTTTATTGAATTTCAAATATTATTATATATCACTATTTAAATTTTAAATAACGATAATAATTTACCACCTCAACCTCAACTTTATTTCTATAACTTCTTTCTATTGTTCAATGCCATTATTTATTGAAAATCAATTTGAAAATTGATAGCATGTCTACTAAGTTTGGCCATATTAACCAATATTAGATAATTAATTAATTTTTGTTGATGCAAAAAAGAATTAAATAATAGATTAATGAATGCCATACTAAAGTGAGTAGTAATAGGAAAAATACATGTAAATTTACAGTTCTAATCAAAATAACTATTTATTTTTAATTTTTATGGAATAAAAATCGTGGCTATTAATTTGAAATGGATGGAGTATTAAGTACTTCAATGCCAAAACCTAAATTTAGAGATCTGTTAATGAAAAAAAATGTCTTCTTTTGTTTTTAACAAAAGTTTGTATATGCTAATTAATTATGGATTACCTTTTGAAACAAAAAAAAATATTATATAATATTATAAAGTAGAACGAGTCTACAAACATCACCAAATCCTTTTGTATTTTCTACATATTGTTTTGCCAATACCATTATATGCACGTATATTTGGACCGCCAATAGTTAACTTCTAAGTTCACTTTATTCACATCTAAATTTTACCAATTGTCTCACTTTGTTTCTACTACTATTGGTTCGGCCATTGGAACCCTATATACTTGAATCTTATAAAACAAACAAGTTTAATTGAACATATCCTCATATCATCTTGTGAAACATAATCTCCAATCCTTTTTTAGCACACTTGTTGGTTTTTACGTATAAATTTTCCTATTAAATTCCATCATTAATTTTTAAATTTCAAAGTTTTTCTTATATTTATGCCTAAAAACCAAACAGCCCTTCAAATTTACTTTTATGGTCAAGTAAACATTTTCATGTTTCCCGTTAAACAAATTTAACCTTAAATAATAAACATTTGGTCAAATATGCTATAATGTAATGGTTCATTCAATTTAACTAGTAAAACAACCAACTGTTGAAATTGTGGTAGATTTAAAATGGTTAATTAGCTACAAGAAAGAAATTGTGACATTAACATGTTAATGTGAAAGAAATGGCTATATATATATATATATATATATATGAGGAGCGTATTTGACATTATAAGATATGTAATATATATCAATAGATGAATGAAAAATGGAAGAGAAAATATTATTTTTTAATCTACCCGTCTATATCGAAAGAGGTCTACCATAATTGATAAATCACAAAATTTTATAGAGAAGGTGTATCTCTGTGTCGAGAAGGATAAGAACCTTGGCTTGGAAAAGTAGGGGCAGTCCCGATTGGAAGATTGTCAATAGGACCTGCAAAAAAGGTGTTTGGCCCCATTGTCCCAGGTTTCAATATTCTAATGTCTAAGTTAGTGATGGGCTAGAAAGCTCTTTAGAGAGAGAGAGAATTGACAATATTTTAGAGAGAGAAAAATGTGTCTTTTAGAAAGAAACCTACTATTTATAGATTTGGGAAAGTTCCGAACAATGTGTCAAACAATTGTTCTACTCTCCTGCAGGTATGACCTATTTTTATAGGTTAAAGAGATGCGATGGTGGCGTATGTCAGATGACTTTTGCCTGTTAGGGAGAGGTTAAATCTGATCGGATTGCCTCGAGCCTTATGTCTGGTCCCTTGATTGACAGGGCTTTCATGGGCCTTCTTCTTGGACCCTTTTGGGGGTTCATGGGCCTTCAGCCTTTTATATTTTTGGGTGTTATTACTTGTCCCCCATCGACTAGTTCGATGAAAAATCGAAGTGATAGGGGTGTCAACTTATGACGTTGCTAATGACAGAGTTTCTTATATAGCAGGATGAGTAAGTCGATTAGAACTAATGAGCTGTCCTGGATAGACTGGAATTAGTTCATCGATCGGGATGAATTAGCGATTGGGATTGATAGATCATCAGTTTTGAGAGGCTAAAATTGATACATTGATCGAGATGAATTGTCGATCTGAATTGATAAGTTATCAGCCTTGAGAGACTAGAATTGATGCATTGATCGGGATGGATCGTCGATCGAAATTGAGAGATCATCAGCCTTTCAAGGCTGGAATTGATACATCAATCGGGATGGATCGTCGATCGAAATTGATAGATCATCAGCTTTGAGAGGCTAGAATTTTCTTGAAGTTTTGTCCTGCAGAATATTTTCCATTTTTTATAAACATGGATTATTTTTTAGATTTTAGTTTTTCTAACTTGTCCATCGGATGGTTGTGATCATGAGGCGTTACCAATTGACGCTAGCTTTATTTGTTTCTTTTCCTATTGATAGCTGGCTAGGCTATTGTTGTTACACTATACTGCATTGTCCCTCCTTAAAGGGTCGATTGTTTTTGCGGAGGTCAAATGTCATGGTTTTTTTGAGCCATCTTTTATCACCTTGCTTTGTAACCATTGTGAGCAGATAGTTTTTAATGATAATAGTCAAGGGGAAAACTAAGTTACTTGATGGACCGTTAGTTGGTTGGTGTTGTGACCGTGGTTGCATGTTTTCCAAAGAAGATTTGCTACACGATGATAAGATTTTAATCACAGATCGGTCTTTCAGTGATCTGTTTGTCAATCAATCTTTTCAACGTTTCCAAGCATCATTTCACTTCTCCTAATTTAATGGTGGTCGCTTCATTTTTTACGCTTTAACGGTTGATTTCCCTTCTTGATGCTTCGGTTTTCGAATGTGCATTAATGAGTTTTGACATGTGAAATTTTAATTAATGCCTTTACAAGATGTTTGGAGGTGCCTATAAAAGGGGGCTTCCTTCTATTTTCTTCTCACGCTATTTTTTCTTATTTCCTATTCTAATTGCCATCTTTTGCTACTTCTCCTTTCAATTTCTGTTGCTTTCTGGTTTTTAAGCTTGACCATGAGACCTCCAGACCTTCTATGTTTTATTGTCGACTTTCCCATTTTAGGAAGATGAATAAAGAAAGGGGCCTTTGACTTGTCTGGATATAGCTTGCACTAGCGAGCTATGTGACTTGCTACCCCAACGATTCTTCTTTATTAGCCCAGGGCTTTCAATTGATCATAGTTGAGGATACATGTCTGTATTTTTTTTGGATGTTGACCTGTCGGTAAAAGGCTATAATGAAAGGTGGTCTCGTTGCAAAGGTAGTGGTCGAGGCCGCGGTGAGGCTCTTGTCCTCTTTCTCCCTGTAGTTTTGTTTTTTCTTTTTTGAAGTCCTGCTTTTTCTTCTTGTAATCCTATTTTTTCTTCTTGTAATCTTGCTTTTTCTTCTCTTCCTTTTTCTTCTGCTCTCTCTTTTCCTTTTTGTTTTGTTTTTTGTTGTTGTTTTTGTTTTTGTTGTTGTTTTTTTTAGGAGGGGAGGCAGAAAGCTCTAGCCGTTTGCTTTTTCCAGACAAGAAGAACGCTATCTAAGTATTTCATAGGAATAATATTATCTAAGTACTTCACAAGAAGAATATTATGTATGTACTTTGTACTTTTTAATGAATATAATTTCTTGAATGTTCTATATTTAGCCTTTTTATGTGTTTAGTATTTTCGTTGGTTTCAAGCAAAAAGACATTGCTAAAAAACTTTGTAAAGAAGTTATTGTGACCAAATTGTACTTATCTTTAGGGAGACTAGGCCACTCTGATTGGTTTGTTCTTTCAAGATCCAAATTGTTAATACCAAATTTTACTTGTCGATCTTCAGAGTAGATAGGTGGCAACAAGATATGAGGGAGGCAAAATAAATAGATTCTTCGGTGTGTCAGTGGTTTGTAAAAACTGGCAGACTCGCCAAACCAATCGACCATCACCTGCTTTATTGTCTATCATGCTTTTCTTTGAGTTTTGGATTGAGGTTGGCTCGGACTCAAAAGATGGCCTACTGTCTTTATGGATCGTTGTTAGACCGCGCCTTTCGGCTATTGGTTGCAACCACCTTGTCTTTTTGTATTCTTTTATGGCGTCGTATTATAGCCGTTGATTTGTTTTTTTTTTTACTATTTTGTTATAATTGCCACATATGTCTCATATTTCCATAAATTGAATTGATTGTTCTTGTTTCTTTTATGGCTTGCTTTGCTTTTCCCATGGGGTCTCCCTATTGCTGCCTTCTCTTCTTAGGTCGTGGTTGGTTCCCTCTTATTTTCTTTATTCCAATCATAAGTGGGGGATGTTCGTAATATCTTGATTGAACACAATGCTTTTTGATAGACTTTCTGTTATTTTCTTTATTCCAATCATAAGTGGGGGATGTTCGTAATATCAACGTATAAGTAATAACAATTTTCGTTGATCTTTCGATCGGGATAACAATAATTTTCTTCGATCTTTTGATCGAAACAACAGTGAGTTTCATCGACATTTCAATTAGAATCATAATGATTTTTGTCGATCTTTCGATCGGAATTATAATGATTTTCATCGATCTTTTGATCAGGATAGCAATAATTTTCATCGATCTTTCGGTTAGGATGAGAAACGCAATTCTGTCATCCTTTGCATTCTTTTCTTAGAAAAGGGTCATACTTTTAGAGCCTTCTTCGTCTTAGTCATTTTTTCACAAGGCTTGTTTGGGCTTTGTTTCCTTCTGTCTCGATCATCAGGGGAGTAGGGCGTGTTTCTCGCATCTTTTTCTCCTTTCCTTATCCGATGTCCCTCTAGTTGTCTTCATCCGCAGGGTACAATGCCGACACTGCTTCCTTTTCAGGATCTTCTTTCTCCAATCCGACTTTTTCTTCTCAGTATCTTTTAAACTTGTTGAGCTTATGGAAAGGTAGGCATTTTCGATATAGTCTTTTAGCCCCAGCGTTGGGCCGTACCTGATTCGCCTGGAGGCATAGAAGGGGTGACTGTTTCAACCTCCCTAAAATGTTTCCTAATATGCTACTTTTGGGAGTCTCTTGCACCATTTGCTCGTTGGACCGAAAGAGAGATGTTTCGCTTCCTTTCGGTCTTGGTGCGTGACTTTTCGCTTTTTTCAATCTTAGAGTTTGCTTTTCTCTCCGTGGTAGTCTTGAGGGTTTTGGCAAGATCGGCATATTTTGCCTTTTTCTCTGTGACACTCCGTATAGTCTCAAGGACTTTCACAAAGTCGGTGCATTTAGCCACCTTCTCTACGATACTCTGCGTAGTCTCAGAAACTTTCACAGCATTTGCGCGTTTTGTTTTTTGCCGTATGGATTGTGGAAGCTAAACACTTTAGCTCAATTTTCGACTCTCAACGAAAGCACCAAATGATAAATCACAAAATTTTATAGAGAAGGGGTATCTCTGTGTTGGGATGAATAAAAGCCTCGGCTTGAAAAAGTAGGGGTAGTCCCGATTGGAAGATCGTTGATAGGACGTGCAAAAAAAGTGTTTGACTCGGTTGTTCTGGGCTTCGACACTCCGATGTCTAAGTTAGTAATAGGCCAGAAAGCTCTTTAAAAAGAGAGAATTGATATTATTTTAGAGAGAGAAAAAGTGTCTTTTAGAAAGAATATGCTATTTATAGAGTTGAGAAAGCTTCGAACAGTGTGTCAAACTTATACTTTTGCAGCAGATATGACTCATTTTCATAGGTTATGGCGATTGAATGGTGACGTATGTTAAATAATTTCTATCTATTAGAGAGATTCAATCTGATCGAATTGCCTCAAATTTTATGTCTAATTTCTTAATTAACGGGGCTTTCAAGAACCTTCATCTTGAGATCTTTTAGAGATTTTTGGACGTCTAGCCTTTTATATTTTTTTATGTTGTCAATAATATAAAAGGAAAAACGGAAAATTTCTGTTTGCTCTAGAAGAAGATTTTGGTAACCAGTGGAGGCCCTGACATAAGACTAGCATTCTTAGGCCACTGAAAGCGAACTGGGTGAGTAGTGACTCAAACGAAATGGAAGACATTTGGGGACGGTGGAGCCGTCCGCTCCTGACGTGGCAACTAAGAGTAAGAGTTAGCCTACTCAAATAATTAATTACAAGGATTTGAACAATTATAGGAGTAACTGAATCGTAACTGCCACTAAGGTTGTGTTGCTATTCGGTTACGTGTCAGGTTAATATTTTGTCTCTAATAATTTTTGGCCTTCGCCAAAGCTAAGCTTTCATTTTCATGATTTCTTTGGCCTTTCTAAATAGTCATCACCAGATCTTTTGCCGTTTCCGTGAGACTATAAAATTGTAGAATTTTGCTATCCTACCCCTACATTTTAATGTTTTTAATATGCTTACCTTTTCAGTTTCAGCGGTCAAAACTATAAACTTATGTTTCTCAAATATTATTAAGATATTATTAAAGATATAAGTAAAATATTTGAATAGAATTATAGAGATACACGTGCATGTGCAAATTTACTAGGTCAAAATTGGAAAATTCAAATGAATACATATGTTATTTAAGTAAATCTATAGGGATTATAACAAAAAAAAATAATTAATTTTAGAAAACAGATTATAGAAAATATATAATTTTATATGAATATAAATATTATTTTAAGTATAATGTATAGATATTATAATTATGAAAGTATGTTTTAATGGGGATTATAACAAAATTTTTGTTTAAAAAAAAATACAGACAAAAACTAAATTTAAAATTTATTGGAGTAACCATGACTCTTTCAAAGGGCCTGTACATGTTTTTTTTACCTTTGTCTCCCTATATAACATATGTTCCCCTCTTGCATTGTATTTAATTTTCACTTTGTTGCAATTAATCATTATTAACATACAATTTAAATAGTTTAATGGTTGAAAGTTTGCCTTTTTTCTTTCAATTAATTAGAATTTGAACTCCACCCTCCCTCACCTCAAATTTATATTATCAAAAAACATATTATTAGCATCCATGCAAATTGAAAAAAATTCAATATATATCAATTAATTAGAATTTGAACTCCACCCTCCCTCACCTCAAATTTATATTATCAAAAAACATATTATTAGCATCCATGCAAATTGAAAAAAATTCAATATATATATATATATATATTCAACACTTTGAGATACACTTTTTTAGTTTGAATTTTTTTTTAATGTTTTTGGACTCATCATTTGTACAAAGATGACCGATAAATTCAAAATTTTCATAAAAAGGGGAGGACCCTTATTAAAGGATTCAAAAGGAGTTGATGTGAGTTTGATGAGCTAGGACCAGTTGGATGATAGAGCACGAAATCCTGCAAAAAGGAGATCGGAAGTTAGCACTCTAAAATTTAAGTTAGCAAACAGGAGAGAGTAGCTAGAGAGAGAATAAAATGAAATTAGATGATGTTTTTAAAATGAACTTGTTATTTATAGAGTTGGGTAATCCAAACAGTAATCTTGAATAGTAGACATATTCTGAAGCAGGTATGGGCTGATATAGAGGTGATGGTGATTTGAAAGAGGCATGTGTCAGATGGCCTCATCGTGTTAGTGACTAGTCTAATCTGATCGGACTGCCTCATTCTACACATCCCAGCCATCCAGTTGGGAAGGCATGGGCATCATTGGGCCCTTTTAATGTCGGGCCTTCAAATGACCCTTAATGGGTTGGGCTTAGTTTTGATTATTTAAGCATGATCATTTGTCCCCTCCTTTTAGTTCGATTAGTCTTATAGAGATCAAAGGTAGAGGTTTTGATGTACCTTTGGAAAACGTACTGTCGTTTAGGAACAAACATTCTTTGATCAGGGAGGTCCTCGATTGAGAGAAATGAAATTCTCAATCAAAAGACTGAAGTTTAATTACATCAATCGGAATGGTCATCGATCGAAAAAATAAAATTCTCAGTTCGAAGATTGAATTTTAATTACATCGATCGGGAAAAATGAAATTCTCAATCCGAAGATTGGATTTTTATTTCATCGATCGGGATGATCATCGATCAAAAAAATGAAATTCTCAGTCTGGAGATTGGATTTTAATTACATCAATCAGATGGTGATCGATTGGGAAATATGAAATTCTCAGTTCGAAGACTTGAATTTTAATTACATCAATTGGGGATCATTTTCCTGCAAACAACCTTTCTTTATAAATATAAATTCTTGTTTTTCAAAGTTTAACTTTCTGACCTGCTTGACAATGTTTGTTGTTTTAAGGATTCACGATTTTAACATTGAGGAGCTTTTTGAGGCTTTGTGCTTTTGTGAGTTACACCCTCTTTTCTCTTTTCTACCTTAGCTATACTTTCGATTGTCAGACCAGTTTATGCAATCTTTGGCAGATATTTGCTCGTTTTTCTTATTATGTTTTCTAGACTTTATAAGGGAGTATGTTAATTATACCTATTATGAAATGAAGCATGGAGTTACCTAAAGGTGTTGCCGATCGTTACAGACTTGTTTATGAACTTAAATTTGAACTGTCATCTTCTTTGATTATATCACTTTAGAAAAAGGGTGTCTTTCTTAAATTTTGTCACTTCATCTTTCAAGCATTTATTGCAGCGTTTATTCCTTCATTTATTGGTATTGCCACATGGTTTGTGGTGAGAATTTTTCTATGAGGTGGAAATCTCTATAAATAGGCGTGCCTTTTTTTTCTTCTTCTTATGAATTTTGCTTCTTTTTCTTCTCCATAGACCCTCCTAATTTTTCTCGCTTTGTTTTTTTCCATTTTAGAAAGATGAATGAATCGGTAGGTTTTTTGCTAACAATGTATGACTTGCCACAGCAAGTCATATAGCCACTTTCCCCCTCTGCTTCTCCCGACTTTCAGTTTTGAGCTTTTCTGAGACCATGGTAGGGGATGTAAGCCTGTATTCTCTTTTCCATTGTCCTGATGATAACCTAATGGAAGGGAGATTATGGAATTAGAAGTGATCTTGTTGTAATGGAGCTAATTTATCTTTTTTCTTTTAGAAAAAAAGCTCTTCATTTGATGTTCCCTATAACTTTGAAAAGTTTAATGAATTTCAACTTTTAACTTTCCTTCCTTGTCTTGATTTTCTTTGTCACCTTGTATGATCTTTGCATTGACATTTCCAATAATACCAAAAAATAAAAATGAGGGAAAGAGAAAGAACAATTGAGTGGTGTTTCAAATCATCATACGAGAGTATCGTTTTGTAGCCTTAGTTCAATCGGGCTAATTTGTCATCCTTTTGGATGCGCATTGAGAGATTTATATCGTTCATGCTTTTTGTGATGTCAATAAGTTTGGAGGTGATTCTGAGGATGACTTAGATTCATCTTTCCCGATCGGAGATGATGTCGATTTGTGGTAGATAACACCTTTGAGCTATCTGTAGATACCGTGACTCGAGGCAGCCTAGATCAATGTTACCTAATGATGAAAAAATAGCATATTACTAACAAAAGATTCGGATCTCGAAGCTTTAATTATGAATTTTTCACTTTTTCTCAAAGATTCTTCTTGATTTTCCAAGTATTTTCAAATATTTTCAAGTGTTTTAACAAAATATGCATAATAACCTAATTTTAGACCTTCAGTAGTGGCAAACGGCTGTCTGTCATTTGAGGGATGCATGTCTATGGGCCCCTCTCCCCTGTGTAGTTCAAATATAGGGGTATTTTAGAAAATTCAGGATTTAGTGTTGAGGGACTGCCGCCCCTCAGTAAGGGACGCCTGTCCTTGGCTCGAAACCCAAAATTTCCACATTTTTGGATTTTTAAAAAGGCAATTTTTATCTCATAAGATTAGGATTCTAGATTTAGATGATTTTATCTCCAGATTTAGAGAGTTTTGAGTTGGAATTCAATTCAAACTCTTACCTAGGTATATAATCTAAAATCTAGGGTTCCAAAAAAGGAGGAATCATTTTTCTTGAGACAGTCACCTTAGAGGAGAAGAAGATTTGATTTCTTTCTCTCTCCAAACCTTGTGCTCTGACAATATTTGTTTGACACACACATACAACAAATTTCACGCTTTCTTTTTTAGAATGATAATCATGAATTGAAGTGGAGATTTGGACTACTATAATTATAGAGTCAGAATATTTTCTAAGGGTAATATTCTAGGCCCATTACCATTTTCTCTCTTTGTTATTTATTTTGCACGATTCTGTAATTCTTTGATATGTATTGACATGTTTTGATTACTATAATTCAAATGATATGCATGTCTAATTGAGATGTGATATGTTTATAGACTATTAAACAGGTTAAGGGTATGATAGGTTCTTAGATTCCTCTATTATTGTACATTTCAAGCTCTTCTTCTGTTCTTTTAATCCTGTAAATAGATGATATTAATGTATTTTATACATGACTGGTTGTCATAAATTAGCTTTAACATGATTTAGGACCTTAGGATGTATGTTTAGGGTTAGAAATTCATTTTGTATCATTTACTGCATTTCTCCATGGTTTTTCTGCATTTTGGTTATGTCCAGAGGTGACAGTCGATTGTCTATCATTCGACAGACGGGACATCCTGGGTCTGTCTCTCCGTCCCATCCCTCGCTTTCCTAAGGCTATTCCTCGCCTATTTTGGCCGTCTGTGAGAGTATTTTAAGGTATTTTTGTATATATTTTATGCTTTTATGCATTTTTACACCATTTACTTATTTCTTATCATATTTATACATTATTTGATGTGATTTTGTGTCTGTGTGGTGCGATTCTATACTTGAGGCTATTTTGTTTGTGTAAAATAACATGTAATTGTTTTTTTATCACGTAATTTAAGTATACAAATTAATTCACTCTTTTGATGTGATTTTTTTTAGTATTTATTACCTTTGTTATGGAGGGTTTTGTGCAGTTTTTGCATGGAAAGTTATGCTCCCGAGTCAGTCACCATGTTCACTCCCCAGTTATCTCGGTTAATTATTCTTTATCATTTGTTTATCATTATTTATGGTTTGTTTATTATTTAAGTTTCGTTATTATTTATTTATTTATTTGATAGTTTATTTTAGATGTATTATTTTTTGAAGTTGTAATAGTTAGTAAAAAAGAATTTTTGTGTACGATAAAACAAAAAGGCATTAAAATGTTTTAAATTAAATAAATTGGGTTTTTATTCAAAAACATAAACCAATGTCCTATTTTTAGCCCGAACCCACACAAAACAAAAATCTAATTTTTGTCAAACATACATAAGGGAACCAATGTTTCCAATCCAAAACAAACACCCCAATTTATCTATGTATATTGTTCTGTTGTTATAGGACGATTTGCTTATGTAATAATTAAGTAGGTTTACTTTATTACTTTTACCGCTTTATTGTTTGCTTGGAATGTTTACTTAATTCTATCATCTTGCATCGTGTGAGAGATGAGAGTGGATTAATATTTAAAATCCAATTATAAAACAATACCTAATCAAGGTGCCTAATAAGAGTGATATCTTGAACACCAGTCTCTATTTAGACATTAAAAGGTCGAGATTCCTTTTTCAATATTCTATTGGGTGGTGACTCCATGACACCTACCTCTTTTGGGCCCATTAGTAGATGCCATCGTGAGTTGACTACCAACAATAATTTGGGCTTAGTCTCTTTTTATTATAAAGTATCAAATTGATGAGTTAAGTGAGCTTCTTTCGATCTTGGACTTTAAAAGTGGGCCTTCGAGAGCGAACCTGGGATTTAAGGATCTCTAGCACACGTCACTTTGTCAAATGTAAGTTATACGTTCATTCCAGTTGGAAAGTAGGGATTTTATTGGCAATCTTCTTGACTTCTTCGTGCCAACCGTTTATCCTATGTTAACTGGATCATTAACTCGATTATCACTTTTTCAAGTCTTTGTCTTTGATCGCGTCTTTTGGAAAATGATGCTAATTAATTGCCTTTTTATCACCTCGATTTTTTAGCATTAATTGCTGCTATTTATTCTCTTTAACTTCTCATTAATTGGGGTTGCCACTTGTGCTTCTGGACTCCTATAAATGGAGTCGTACCTTTATATTCCTATTCATCCACTTTTTTTTTGCCTTTCTCTTCCTTACTTCTCCTAATGGAACCTCCTTATAACCTTTTATTATGCACTTATGTTGCCATTTTAGAAAGAAGAATGAACGGTTAGGTGTTTCTCCACTATGGCATCACTTGCTGCAGTAGGCGATGCAACCTCTATCTTTTGTTGTTTTCTATGTCCTCATCTTCTCAAGCCATATCTAATCTTTTTTCAATTTCTAGGTTTCGATGTACCACAAGTGGGAGATGTTTGCAATGTTTTGAAGGTTGAGAAAGAACGGTAACATTTGATGGTAGACATAAGATTATATTTTTTCTCTTTGTAAACTTCAAGTGTAATGTTTCAGAAAGAATTTAATAAATTCCATCTTTCAGACCTTTGTCTTTATTTTTATGCTTATTGCTTTATTAGTCATAATACGCATTGATATTCTCAATAAGTTAAAAGCTCGATCAAGAAAACATCATTCAACCAAAATTGATAAATAAATTTTATTCATCGATCTTTCAATCGGGAGCAACAAGATTTTTATTGATCTTTTGATCAAGGCATAAATTTTCGTCAATCTTTTGATTGAGATAAAAATTTTCATTGATCTTTCTATCAGAATAAACACTAACTAAGTTTGCCTTTGATTAAAATTGTCTTTGGTTGTAATTTTGCTAACTATCCCATTCTGTAATTCGTCTTGACTGAGAATTCATCTAGCAAGTTTGATCGGCTTGAACGATATTAACTATTCTTCTTGGTTTGAAGTTAAAGGAGAGAAGCACCTTTAGGGCTTTCTTCACCTTAAGCTTCTCTTTTGATCTGTCCATTTTTTTTCCTTTCAGTCTAAGGTAGCAGGTTACATTGGGCTTCATTATCCATATGTCTTTATCTACAGAGTGTTATTTCATAATTGTCTCTATAATTTATCAATCATTTCGATTGGAATTAAATTCTTCAATCGGGAATGCATCGATTGGTGTGTGTGGATTCGTCAGCTTCTTGATCTTAACCACCAGGAAGGACTTTTAAGGGTTTTCTTCACCTCTTTTTCCCTTTTCTTGTTTGGTGTTTTCTCTAGTTATCTTCGTCCATGAAATACGATTTTATGGCAATCTTTAGGATTCATCAATCATTTTGATTGGGATTAATTTCTTCGATTGGCCCTTCTGCTAATATGAGGGAGAAAAATTTCACAGTCTCTCCCTATTCTCGTCATGGCAATGGCTATGTAATGCTTCAAAGGAGAGATATTTTGTTCTCCTTTGGACCTAATTTGTGTTATTTTGTTCTTCTTTGACTTGGTGTTTCCTTTTTCCAATTTGACTTCCTTCTCTTAGGCCTCTTACTCAATCGTCATGGCAATGACTTTCTCCTTCCTGCTTCATTTTTACTGAAGGGAGGAGCTAGTAAGGTGGGAGCATCAACACCTAGATTTTGAGTTTCTCGAATGAATAGAGGTAGTTTCCTATCCTTTTTGTGTCTCTTTTTACAGGAAAACTATAGAAACGTGTGTCTTGGTGCGTGATATTGAGGGAGGGAATGTTTCGTCCTCTTTCAATATTAGCATGACCAATTTTATCTTTCGTAAATGTCAGATGTACCTTCTCTATGCTTCTCTGTATAGCTGCTTCATTTGAGATATAAATCCTGGCATGCTTACTGCTTATGCCGATCAATTTTGCTGCCATAGGGAGGGGGTCTCTGAGTTGGCCTTTTGATCCTAATATTTGGTATATTTTGGATCATGAGGCATACTGCTTTTAACGCTTCTTTTATTTTAGAATTTCCCTTCTCGATTTTTTTCCTTTAGACTTATCAACCTTCGAATGCTTCCCTTTCAACTAGGAGCAATTGTTTCCTTTTTTTCTCTAGAGGCTTCAGTCATCCAATCGGCAGTAGGCTTTGATAATGACTCATTTCGTCTTAGTGCGAAGAAAACGCTTTTCTTTTCATTTTGATGCAAAGCGGGAGTTTTTTTCCCCTACATACTGCTTCTTTTCCTTGAAGCATGTGGGAGAGTATACTGCTTTGCGATTCCTTTATTACCCTTTTTCCCAAGGTTTGGGATACCGGCTCAAAATGTGCGTGAAAAGGAGAAGGTACTCCTCTTCTTACTGCAATTGCCTTCTTTCCCAGTTTTCCTGGAGACGAGAAGAGGGGCAGTCATTTCAACCCTCCTAGTATCTTTCCCAGTAGACTAGTTCTGGGAGTCTGCTACATCTATTGTGCAATGTCTTGAAAGGAAGATGTTTTACTTCCTTTCGGATCAGGAACATAATTTTTTGCATTCTTTCAGACCCGAATTTTGCTTTCACCATCTATGGCTTCTCCGTGTAGTCTTGGAGACTTTCATGGAGTTTTTCATTTTAATCTTTTTTTGTGGCAGCAAGTCCATGTTTCTCCCAATGGTTTGGAGGTTAGGCATTTTTGCTCACCATCAACTCTCAATAAAAGCACCAAATTTTCGTAAAAAGAGGAGAACCCTTATTAAAGGACTCAAAGGGAGTCGATATGAGTTTGATGAGCTAGAGCCGATCAAATTATAAAGCACGAAACCCTATACAAAGGAGCTTACTTGATCAAACCGAGCATTGTTACTCCGAAACTTAAGTTAGCAACTGGTTAGAGGAATAATATAATGAAATCAGATGATGTTGTTTTTAAAATGAACCTGTTATTTATAGAGTTAGGGAACCCAAACAGTAATCTTGAATAATAGACCTACTCTAGAGCATGTATGGGCCGGTATGAAGGTGATGGTTATTTAAAAGAGGAGCGTATTAGACAGCCTCATCGTGTTAGGGACTAGTCTAGTCCGACCGAACTGCCTCGTTTCACGCTTTCCAACAATCTATTAGGAAAACCTGGGCATTTTTGGGACCTTTTAGTGTTGGACCTTCAAATGACCCTTAATTGGTTGGATTTATTTTTTATTATTTGAGCATTATCAATGACTATTAATAAAAATAAGAAGAAGTAAGAGGATTGCATATATATTAAGCCACAATTTTAATTTTTACTTTCCAAAAATAAAAGTGATTATAAATATTAAATTTTGGAAAAAAATTAGTTGGCTTAATTAATGGCATAGATAAGAACTTCTTTTTATTTAGGAAACAAAAATATAAAATTTAAAGTGTCATTTATCTATAGGATTTTAAAAATCATTCTCACTAACATTGACATAAATATACAATTTATGTCTATTTATAGGCCGAAGAATTACAACTATTTCACAAAAAAGTAAAACAGAATAAATAGTAAACAATAGAGCGGTACTCTTTCTTTTTATCTTAGTTTTAATTTTGTGTTTTTAATTTTTTAGGTGTTTGTTATATATTGTTTTTCAAACCTTTTTTCTAATTGGATCGGTTCATAAATGTATTATCACACCCTAATACCCCTTAAGAGGATATATGGGTGCCAGAACCAGCTCATTCAAGATGTTAGTTAATATGCAAAAATCCCTGACTATCTTTTGGTAGATTTTCAATCCATGAAATTAAATTTACAACAAAACTTTATAGATATTACAATTTAAAAGCTAAAATAAATAGAAAACTTAAATCCTAACTTTCTATGTTGGCCGACTGCAGTTGTATTGATTCTAATTTGCACTTCAATCAAGTTCTAACACTTGCACACAAGAAAAGCTATCATACTAAGCATAAAGCTTAGTTTGGGTTAATTCTGCATAATAATGATTGCTTACAGAAATTGCATAAATATTCCAATCAAACGAGCCACAATACTTAAATAACCCAAACAAAAATATATTGTTAGATGCCTAAAATAATTAAGAAGTTAATAATTCTTAGCTACTTAATCAAAGAAACATTCAGAGTATAACTTGGAATAAACCAAGATAATTACCAGAGTTTTATCAGATTTTACTGGAATTTAAACATATTAAACAACTTAGCAGGGCAGTACAAAATAAATATAAATCAAGATAACCAGAAAATTGCCTATTATTGTTTTAAGATGCGGATAATGGGTGACAGAGTGTAAGATACCATTAGTATCCATACAGTAAAGGCATTGCCTCTAAATCATAATTCGTCAGAATTAGAAATTAGAAGAGACATTGTCTCTAATAAAAGAGGTATAACCTCTAACAGAAAACACAGAAGTGTCTAATGGAACAGCAACTGCAACCCTCCTAGGCATGCCTATTTACCTACAACTCAGACTCTAGCAGACCATGCTTATACTAAAACATAATATGTCTAGAAACATAGGCATACATTGCTTCACAACCATCACATACTAGATATACTCAACTTATTATCATTCATCATATGACATGTAACACTATACATACAATACAAATATCCATATTTATTTATTTCAACATTCCAACATGTGTTTTATACATTTCATGTCATATTGGTTTTATACATTTCATGTCATATTGTACCCCTATTTTTATGTCTAAAATACTTTAAAAGTATTAGAGGAAGTTCAGGTAAGTTTCGGTGATATTTTGGAGCCTAAAAATCAAATATAAGGGGAAACAAGGGAGGGTTATGGTGGCAACTAATTGGTTGTGACCGTGAGATAGGTACAAATTCAGTTTTGAAAGGGGTCACAATGGTAACTGATTAGTTGTGATCGTGAGGTATGATAAGTATGAATTATACTATATTATTAGTGTATTTTTAATGCATGTATTATGTTAACTTAATAGTAATTTGGTTAATTTAGTGTTTAAATTTCTTAATTAGTACTTTTTGAGCTTAATTGGTTAAATTGATGTTTTTAGGTGTGTAATTGAAGAAAAGGGGAAATCACAAGGACAAAATTGTAATTTCAGCATTTGAAGGAATTTTATGAAGACAAACTTCATCGTATAGTCCAGAGTCTAGCCATTCGATGGAGTGAGATTCTCACTTCGCTGAGTCACCTAAAGAGGAAAAGAAGAAATTCACTTGGTAGATTGAGTTTTTCACTCTACGAAGTAGGAAAAGACAAAAACCTCACTCTGTGGAGTGAATTTTCACTCTACATAATGGGAAGCTCATTGAAGAATTAGATTATGACTTTACTTCTTATTTTACTAAAACACAAATTCCTCTCTCGTTTAGGAAGTCACAAGGCACAAAACTTCTTCTTGTAGAGGCATAATCCAGCTATATAAGCACACCTAAACATTAGAGTTGGAGAGCACAATTAGAATTATGAATTTTCTTGAGTTTTTAATTTAGTTTTCTTTAGTTAATTTTGTATAGTACTTTAGCTTAGTTTTTATGTTTACAATCCTTATGAAGACTCAAACTTTCTACTAGCGTGCGATTAAGTAATCAAGAACAAGTTTGAAGCTTTATGAGTATTATATCTCTTTATTTTTATTTTTCTTTCATTTTAATCATGGTCGATAAGTAATTTTCTTTTCTTTTGCTGAAGGATACTTGAATCCTTAACTTTATATTGTAATGACTTAGTTTGCACTTAATGTGATACAAGTTGATTATTTCTTGGTTTTGTGCAAAATTCTTATCTTTAGTTATTTATAATTTGATTGTTGACTTATTTGAATTAATAGTTGATGATTCATTTATGCATGATTATTGGTTTGCATGTTTTTAGGTTAATTTATTAGTATTAATGCATGATTATGTTCTGAGTTAAGGTGTAGTTGTGCATTGGTAATAATAGATTAATACTAAGAAAAGTTAAAATCAAGAATAGATGAAAGTTAAATTTACTTGCAAAAGAGTTTAATAAACATCTAGGAGGTTAAAATCAGATCTTTATGCTAAGTGTTGAATAATTCTGAACATAAAAGGTTTAATGCTTAAAATGATAATCTTGATTTAAGTTATCTTGCTTTATTCATCTGATTTCTTCATAATCACTTGTGTTCTCTTTTTAATCATCAAGTGATTATAATATACAGTTAAGGTGAAGAGTTCCTTTAGCAAGAGAATTTCAGTTATTGTTTTGTGTTTGATTCATGTTAGTTTAATTTTAGTTTTTGTTTTGCTTTATTTTCTATTTAGTTTAGTTCTTGCCTTTAAATCAAAAACTTGGGAAACAATCTTAGATTAATTTAATTCATACATAGATATTATTCTTAACAATCCATACACCCTTAGGTACGATATTTGGGATCTTAATCTATATTTTTTCTATATTACTAGCCGATCTATTATACTTGCTAAATATCGGTCAAGATACCATTCTACCCAAAATCCTAGAGACAAACTTCTAGGTTCAACTTGTATGCTATTTTAGACCTATTAAACGACATTTTTAGCTAAAAAGGTCTCTACAAAGTTATTCATTTGGGTTTTTAGTTTTTAAAACATCAAAAATAAAGCCAATAATAGTTATAAATTACAAGATATCACAAAAATACCACAAGCTAGTTCAAAATAGGGTCAGCAGCAGACTTCAAAATTTTAGGTCATTTTTAAGCATTTTAAAGGATGAATTAGCTCTAGAGTTCTTCATAAAAGTTGAATTCCTATGTCTTAAGATTTTAATGGCACTATAATTACTCAATTTAAAGGTTTAAGGCTAATTTATGGCTGAAATACTCAGGCTAGTTCAAGTAAACCAAAACCAGAGTATAAACCGATCAATCACTTCAAGGCTCAAATTGATTCCATCACATAGTCTAACCTCAATTATCTTATCCATCATCATTATTATACCAGAATTTAAATTTAAAACATCTAATGCATACTTGTAAAATGAATCAAAATAATAAATTCCCAAGCCTCTTGTAGTCTTGTTAATTCCACTTCTACTTGTCTCCTTAATCACCTTTCTTTTGCTCTTTCTTCCACTAAAGCACTAATTACACTCAATACAAACACAAACCAAAGTCCACATATTCATTCCTATGTCTTGAATGATAGGAAGAAAAAGAATAAAATACTTCACACATAAATGCATAAATTACTTACCTAATTCACCTCTTGTACTTAAATTCTTGTTTCCCCTTTTTCATTTTTCTCTTCAAAATCATTTAGAAGCAATTTAGGTGTGAGAAAAGCAAAGGAAGGTTGCTGGAAATTCAGCCCTCTCAAGATGGTCGGCCCTCTCTCTTCTTTTCAATAAATACAAACTTATCTTTTCCCTTTCTAAAAGCACTACATGCCAACATCTCATTGGTGGTGTTTTTAACTTTCTCTTATTTACACATTGGCCTCCAGACTTTACTTAATCACTTGATTTTCTACATTTTTTCCTTATGTTAACACTTTAATCCACATTTAACTTATTTTCATACATACATAATACAATTGGCATAATTTACCGAATTACCCTTAATAATTACATTATTATCAGTCATGTCCTTGCAACAACATTCATTTTCATATCCTTTAATATCCATTATAAATATACTCACATACATAGCACACTCCTACCAGGGTACTATTTGGGGCCTTACATGTGTCGAGTTATAAACGAATCAAGTCACAAATGGATCAAATTGTGTCTGGTCACATATAGGTCAAAATGGATCACAAATTTACTTATGGATTGATTCAAATGAATTGGATCAAAGATCAATCTATTTTATCCTCTCTTTTTTTCCATAAAATGTAAGGAATAGCCTCCAAAAAATTATTTGTGAGAAATCATATTTTCAATGCATTTTTCCTTTTAAATAAAATTTTCAAATTAATTGATTGCCTAAAAAACAATAAAGTTCAACTTTATATATTTTTAGTGCAAAATTGCTATGAAATGCACCAAGTCATTAAAGTGGAAATACGTTATGGGTCAATCTATGAATTGATCCATTTGAGTCAATCTGTGACTTGATCCATTTAGATCATATGGGTCAGGTCAAAAATGAATTTTACGAGTTGGGTCGAATTTGGGTATAGGCCATGTGGATCAATTTGCAAGTCAGTTCGAAATTTGACGGATTTAATTAAAACTAAATGAAATTTTAAATTTTTGTTATGCAAAGTTGTGTTTTTTTATTTTAGAGGTTATAATCTTTCTAAATGAAAATTATTGTTTTTTTAAATGGAATGTATCATTTTTATTTTGAAGGTCATTAATAATAAATGGATTGAATTTTTCATAAAAATTAGATTGCTTTATTATCCACTATTTTCATTAAACAAATTTAAAAATATTCTTTAGTAATTTGATTAATTCGTGCATTTTGTGTAATCTTAAATGGCTTTTGTAATTTAAGCCGTAATAATATATAGAAAAGGGCGAATGATTTTATCAAGTTAATTAAAGAAATAATAATGGAATCCATTTGTTGTTGCATGTTGATGTTGCTAGTGCTAAAGTTAGTTTTCCTCTAATTAAGGTTGAGCAATCACTCCATGAGCAGTAGCATGTATGTGTTTCTCTCTCTGAGATGGGTGAAATGAGCACATCTGCAGGCTTTGGATTGACTCAAAAATGAGTCACGGCCTTGACTCATGTGTAACACCCTTCTCAGAACAGTCCTTTCCGAAGCGAAACTTAGCTGAAAATGGTAAGTTTTTTTTCACCGAACAGTTCAACACACGTAAAATACTTTTAAATTAATTTCCAAATCATTCGATAATCCTGTAAACAATTAAAACATATACAAAATAACTTCATGCCAAAAACTTACGTTAAACACTCATTCATCAATAATCATAAATACAATCGAATTACAGTTAAATCTTTTACCTTAATTAACTAAGTATATACATGCCAAAATACAACTCAGTCTTATACAAAATCTTTTCTTTTGATCTGGCTTCACCGTGTACTATGCTCCCACAATACTTCATTACCTGCACGCAGTAAATACTATGTGTTGAGCACTAAATATGTCCAGTGGTGACTACTAATCCAAGAATTTTCCACAATAAAGCATAATTACATAATTTATGCTACTATTATTCTTATTTCATTTAACATTTTCTTTTACTTCAGTCAACATTAGTTTTATTATTAACTCATATTTTTGGTAATCATTATTCTTTGGTTTTCAATTTTACAACTTTACTTTACACTATCTTCTAAGGTGAATCGTTATCAGATTTACTTTTACCTTTACTTTATTCTTTACTATAACTTTTACTTTTACTTTTACTTTCGTCTTATCTTTTTAGCCACAGCGATATAATTATCATTTCATTAAAAAGTGTATATTGGTACTCATATCTTTAATGGTACTAAATTAAACTATTTTTATTTCTCGATTTACTGTTCAATTATCCAATCTGTATTCTAATTATACTTCTTGTTATCTATTCTTTTATTTTACTTTAACTTTTAACTCATAAATACATTATTAGTTAAAGGCTTTAAAGCTTTATTGTAAAGTGACATAGCTATTTAGAGCACTTTATAGTCAAAACTTTCTTTCCTTCTTTATATATTTACCTATGTTCAAATATTTGTTTAGAACTTAAGTCATTTACTTTTTCCTCATTGAACAAATTTATGTTTTTTGTATCGTTTTACTTTTCATTTGACTTTTCTCTTAGAAATACATTACTTAAGCATCAAATTTCACTTACTGTCATAACCATCACTTTTTAACTTTAAATAGGAAATTAATATTATTTCCAAACTTGACACTTTTTACAATAGTAATTGGTACAGAAAATATCAATTAATTAAATTTATCTTTTTCATGTAAAACAAAAATATATTTTAAATCCTTTTTTCATTATGAAAGCTTGACTTAATCTTCATTTATTATTTTATTCTTATAAAGCCTTTCTTTTTCTTTTTCCTTATTAATCACACTTTTTGGAAAACTTTACAGATTTATTTCAACTTTGCATTTTCTTCCAAACGAAACATTTTTCGTTATAACTTTTTATATTCAATTCATTTAAACAATATCGATTTATTCATTTCGATGCTCCCCTAGTACACTAGAACAGGATTCTCAAAAGGGATATACGGGACATGGATCCAAATGTCCCATTGAACAGATAAAGAAATGATCTCGGAAGATCAAGTCTCACAAAGCAGAAAATAGATACACTTTCACTTTCACTTTACATTGAAGCTATGGAGATCAAAGATCCTACCCATAGCAAAGCAAGTCACCATGACTTGCACTACGGTACAGAGGTGTCCCTATGGTTAGCCAATTATATTCTAAACAAGAATAACATCACCTACTTATCGCTAAGGGCAAAATAATCAATTATATTTGCAATAATTTTTAAACATTTAAAAATCTTTAATTTCTTTCTTTTATTTATTACTACACTTTATTTCTAATCGAACACACTCTTTTAGTGCTTTTGACTAATCAATAACTTTTTGTCCTTTCATTTATTTTATTTTTTCATGTCACTTTTATGAATTATTCTTCAATAATTCACTCAGATACTTTGACTTTTCAGTCTTTTATACAAATTATGAATTATGGCATTATAATTCACAATTCTCTTTTATTCTTCTTGTATAATACTTTGCGAATTATTCTCCAATAATTCAATGCTTTACTTTTTACGATTTTTTTCCCTTTTCTATTTCTGTTCAAACTTTTCAATCATTTGGTATGCCGACTTTTATTTCGTCGACGAATTATTTTATAATCATTCACTCTTTTAATACTTTTTATTGACTAATTTATTTTGATAAATTAGTCACACATTTATTTTATAACTTTTTACGCAATTATGAATTCTATTAACATAATTCACTATTTTATGCTTCGAAAATGTATAATTTGACTTTTTCATTTCTTTTTTATACTGAAATAATTTACTTCGCGTTCGTTTATAATTACGTACTTATTTATTGAATTATTTCTTGATAATTCAATATTTTAATTAAACATAATCAATAATTTATTTCAAAAAATATTCTAACAAAGCATATAAATTTCATAAAAATTCGCGTACACATTATTTTATAATTTTTATCATTTTCACTCATTTTATGAATTATTTATCAATAATTTATTATTTTTATTATTTTCATGACTTAGTAATTATTTCGAAAAAAATACATCGGTTGACTTTTTACTTCTTTTCGTTGACATTAATCTAATTTCATATAAATTCACCATTTTCAACATTTTTATGCAATTATTAAGTAATAATTCAATTATTTTCAATATACATATTAACATTAAATTCTAAATAAAATCACAATAATTTCAATAAAATACCAATAAAATTTATTTAAGCATTATTTATTAGTTATTGTCATTTTTTATCAAAATAATCACTTAATTCACTATAAATCACAACTTTCATTATATACATAACCTTAAAAATTTTCAAATAATTTCTAAATATTCTCTAAAAATTCATAGACATTAATTATCATGTCTATTATTATTTTAAACTATCATATATTATTTATTTGCATTTTTCTCACTATTTTTCCTTACTAACAATTTCGGCCACCACTATTCTTTACCCTAAAATTTTTCTTTCTTTCATTTTCACTTTCCATTTATCTTTTCTCTAGCTTAATTACAATTACCCTAACATAAACACACCAATTAAACACTTTTATCATTTTTACCATAGTTACATAATTGAAATTAATTCAAAATAATAGGAAAATCAAAGGATTTTGTAGTCACTTACCTTTTTCTCATGTTTTAGCTTCCTTAGGCTTCCTTTTGATGCCTTAAACCAAGGGAATCCATCCATCACCATGGAAGACCAATGGAGGCCGAAATCTTCATCAAAGGAAACACCATGATTTCAATTTTTTTAGCTCAATTTAACCACAAAAATGGATTTTAGGCACCTCCAATTACTTATAGGTACCTTTAAATAAATTTAAAACCTTGAAAACCCCTTACCTCATTTTGACCCCTAAGCTTTTTCCTCTTGATTTCTCTTGCTTTCCTCGTTCAAAAAAAAAAGGCTTGAGGCTTGATTAATCATCTAGAAGGATGAAACTACAACTCCTAAGTTGATATTTATGAGAGATCTTGAGTGGTTATGAAGCAAGAGAGAGAGAGAGAGAGAGAGAGAGGTAGTTTTGGCCAAGAAGGAAGAGGAAGAAGATGAGTGAATTTTCTGGAGTTTTCTCCAGATTTTTGGCTTTTATATACTTCTCCAATAAGCCCAAAATTGGGCTTGATGAGTGGGCTTTGTCCACTTAAACATTAAGGTCCATTTTAGGCCATTTAAGGCTCAATCCAATTTTTCTCTCTTCCTTACTTCAAATTACTTCAATTATGATTCCATCATTCTTAAAACATCAAAATAGCTAGCACACAAATTTTTGGCTCAATCGGAGTCCGTTATTGGTCTGATTCAAACTTATCGGTCCTATTTGACAACTACCGGTGTCACCGAAAAATTCAATTCTTATCACCAAAATATTCTACACAAACATTAATGTAGGCAAGCAAAATCTGGCAATTTTTGGAGTTTATTTACTATTTTTAATTATTTATACAAAATCAAGTCTGCTTCTCTACTAGGGAAATTGACTCACTACCTTTTTCGTATTTTTAACTTTTGGAGGCCCTTTTGACCTCAATTTCACTTCAAATTTCAACTTCGAGCTCACTATGACCATTACTTTCCAATGGTCTAATAAATTATTTTTAACTTTCAGGTGTCCTTTCGGGTTTGAAAAATACTATTTACTGTAGAAAAGTACTATTCATGGCTGACCCGATGTTGAGGCCATTACATCATGGGTCAAGATTGTGACTTGCTTCTGAGTCACAACCTGAATGGGTGACTCCTTTTTTGGACTATGATTTGAGTCACAGGGCTTAACTTAAGGTCATGACTTGCTAGCCTATGACTCATCCCTTTTTGCCAGTAAAATGAATTTTTGGACTTTTCTAAAGGGCCTACATTTGAGTCAAGGTTGTGACTGGGGTTTTTTCATCCAAAATTGCAAATTTTTCCTGCGAAATAGGGGATTATTTGTAAGATTAAAATCTTCTACTTTTTTAATCCTAATCCAAGGCATTTAAGGCTAATGATTTCCTTTAAATGCATAATAACAAATTTTAAAAAAAATACACCAAAAAAATCTACAGAGAATGAGAAGAAAAATTCTTTGGTTTTGAAAACAAAAGAAGCAGGAAGAAGAGATAGAGGTGCTCTCACTGGATTGTTGAAGTAGCTCTGCTGAAGGTAATGTAAGAGGCAAATTTATAGCTTTTGTGTAGATCTAAGACTTTTATTCGCGTAAATTTTGATTTTGAGCTTTTTTGTATATTTTTCATGCTCTGTTTTTATCTTTTCTCTCTGAGTAATATGTTCTTCTTGGTTTTTTTGTATGTAAATAATGCTTTAGAAGTGTGTTTGTGTGCAATATTAATTTTTACATATGAATGTTCTGTTTATATGTGAATTTAAGTGTGTTTGATGCTTGTTAGCCTTTATCTTTTGTATATTCTTCATGCTTTGTTTTTATCTTTTCACTCTATGTAATATGCTCTTCTTGGTTTTTTTGTGTAAATAATGCTTTAGAAGTGTGTTTATGTGCAATATTAATTTTTACACATGAATGTTCTATTTATATGTGAATTTAAGTGAGTTTGACGCTTGTTAGCATTTACTTTCTCTCTCTAAAGCATGATTCTCTCACACGTTTTTGTGCAAATAGTGTTCTTTTATGGTTTTATTACTTGTTTTAAGCATTTGAGTTAATTTTAAAAATTTTAAGAACCTTTTCATGCATTTTAGGGCCTTAGAGGGAAATTTGAGAGTTTTAAGAATGGTTATGGCGTCGTTCCAGAAGCCACTAGGCATTTCAGAGGTGACTCACGGCCTTGAGCCATGAGCGAGTCACGGCCCGCTCTTGACTCGCTATAACTTGCCCTGAAATGGTTCGTGACTCACTTGAGGGGGCATGACTCTCTCCACTCAAGGCTGTGACTCACTTCTTTGAGGCCCTGACTCGCTTTTTGCCTTCTGAGTGAGTCACAAACTCACTCCTTTAGACTTTCCAGTGACTTTTATATGTTTTTTTTCTCTTTCTTCTTTTATTTCTCTCCTTTAACTAATTTCTTATGAATTATAATTTTTTATTTATTTTGAATTTTCTTTACTTTCGTTTTTTTCCTCATTTTTGCCATTTTATTTAATTTTCTTCCTTAAAAATTTGAGCTTTTTGTTTGACTAATCTTAATTTTTTTTATTCTCTTTTGGATAAAATGCATTATAAATTTTGCATCGAGGAGTTCAAGAATTAGAGATTGGGCTCAATTTGGTTCGAGATCATTTTCTGGCCTTGTTTGTTTGTTTATTTATTTTGTCCTTGGTTTTTGTTATTTTTGTATAATAATTTGTAATAGTTAGTAAAAACAGACATTTTCGGCACGATAAGATAGAAAAATTAATATTAAATGCTTTCTACATAAATAATGGGGTTTTTTCCTAATAAAATGGACAAATTTTCACCTTTTAATCCCAAAAGTCATATAAAAATTTACAAAATATGCATGGAGAACCAATGTTCCCAAATTGGTTAATGGCCTGTTTTATGTATACCATTTTCTCGCATTATTATTCTTTAATGTCATTTTATTGCAAATAAATTAATTTCTTGCACAACTAATTGAAAAATTCATTAAACAATTTTATACTAGTTTGAGTGGAATGTTCTCATAATAATAGGAACCAATGTCCTAATTTTCACCCACAAGGTAATATGTAAATTAAGAATTTTTTTTATAAATATATAATGATTTTTTACCTTGGAATTACTTAACACGATCTTTTTCAACAACCGAGTAGGCCCAGTGCCCTCTTTTTCATCCAAAATGCACTCAAAATTCAATATTTTTTGTAAATATGCATGTGAGAACCAATGTTTTCATCAAAATGAGATCAAACAAATCCACGATTTTATGTATGATTTATTTGGATATTTTATACAATTTATCGACTTGTATGTGCTTGCAATGTGCCATTTCATTCTTTACCTTATAATGCATGAGTAGAGGGTCGGAATAATTAACCACAAACGATCATTTATGTAAATGTCAACTAACTATGTAATTAAATAGGAGTGAAATCTGAACTATCTCTGGTTTTGACTTCACGAGATGAAAACTCATTTTTTTAATATTTTATTGGGTAGCAACTCCGTGATACCTGTCTTGTGGTACCTAGGAGACACTCTCGTAGGTTGATCAACAACAATAGATGAGAATAAAATCATATCTATTGTGAAGCGACCGACTTTCAAGAGTCAAAAGAACCTTGGTCCAGTCTTAAGCCCTAAAAGCTGGTTTTCAAGAACGAACCGAATACCGGCAAGGTTCAGAGCATGCCACAATTTCGTTACATTTGGTTAACCAGTTTATCGGTTTTGATTTGATTAATCAATATTTTTCGGTTAACCATTAAAATTTATAACATAAAATTATAAAAAAAATTAATAAAATTCAATTCAATTGCAAATATGTAAAATAATTCAAAAAAAATAAAAAAATAAACATAATTTACTAACCAAAATTCATGTTCAACAAATTAATAACTAATATTATAAAATAGATTTGATATTTGTTGAAAATTAACATACTTGATTTTAAATTATATAAAATTTTGAATAATATTAAATATTAAAATATAAAAATATATAATTAAATGTTATTAAGTAAAATATGAATACTAATATTATATATGATAAAAAATAATATATATAAAAGTTAATCGGTTAATATACATAAATATTACTATATAATTAATGAAAATTACTTAATATAAATTTACTTTAAAGTATTATATAAATTTTATAAAAAATTAAGATATAAAAATGAAATATAATTTAATATATTTTAAAGTATTATTTTATGTAAATTTTAGAAAAAAATAGAAAAAAAGAAAAAAAATTAAAATATAAAAATAAAAATAATATATGAATTGGTTAATTTTGTTAACCGATATCCAAAAACAGAAACCGTAATTAAAAATAAAAAATACAAAAATTAGAAATAATAATCGAGTTTATCAAATTAATTAACTGAAAAAATCGGTTCGATTTTAAATTAATTTTGCAGTTAATTATTTTTTTAATTTTTTTTGTCACTCCTATCTCGATTATTGCTATTGTGTAATTGGTTTTAGTTTTTGCTGCTTCTTTTTTATATACATTTAAAAAAAAAATCTACTCCTCGTTAAAAGTTTCATATGATACTTTTAAATATTCAAAATAAAGTATTTTGTTATTCTTATGAGTCTATTAAATATAAATTTAAATTTAACCAGATTAATAAATGTTAAATATTTTATATTTTTTAATAATAAAAAATGCATTTAGTCATCTAATGTTGGATCTAAGCATCAAATCAACATTAAATACTATGTGCAATGTAAGATTAAAGGAAACGTTGCTCTCGTGAAGACCCCCAAGATAACCATACAGGTCCATATTTATTTAAAAAATTAACTCGTTAAAACAACATCATTTTATTTAATAAAAATTTTAAATTCAATAATCATTTTATTTTCAATTAATTATATAAGTGAAATTCAGTTTGTTTAATTTAAAAATTGGGATCAATTTTAATTTTTAATTAATTTAATTTAATTCAATATAAAGAATTCAATCGTGATCGCTCTTACTTGAATCATGCTTATAATTGGTGCTTAATTCATTTTGAGCCCGGAGGACCTTTAGATCTTCATATTATTAGTTTGTTTAAAATTTTGCAGATTAAGAATTTAAGACTATATTAAAGGATCATTAAACATAGTTAATGTAGTTGGCCATCATTCATTGGCTGCATGTTGGCTCATTCGGAGTTGTATAAATATAAAATTTATCATTATATAACTTCAACACATAATTTAATCTATATAAAATTTGTAGAAAAAAATGTTTATTTTTTAAAAAACGAGGAGAGTATTAAATTAAACACAACATTATACTCCAATCCAATGGTAAAACTTGCGATTGGATAGATGTCGCAAGCAAGCAAGAAAAATCCTAGAGGGATGGAAAAGTAAAGGGTAAATATATATAAATTTCCCCATAAAGTATTAAGTATTATTTATTAATTTTTTTAAAATTAATTATATATTAAATTATCTCGCTAAATTTATTAAAAATAATTTATTAAAAATATTATATTACGTTCCTATAAAATATTTATTAATTCATAATTAATGCATAAAAGATACGCATCAAACAATAATAAAAAAATAATTTGATATTTTTAATAAATTTTAAAAAAATAATTTAATAATATTAATAATATAAAATATAACTTTTATATTTTAAATAAATTTAATTAATATTTTTAATAAATTCCGTGATAATTTGAAGTACGATTAATTTATTAAGAAAAATACGATAAAACATGATAGATTCAAAGTATCTATATATATATTATACCAAAAGCAAAAAGGCGCATAGTGATTCCATGCATCTATAAAAACCCAACCAAACCTACATAGGGATCAACACTTAGTAGAGAATGACTTAATTTTGACCGACTCTTCTTTCTGTGTCTTCGTTCCCCTTTTCATCCACTCAGCTCGCCATGGCCATGGCTATCGATGGCGCTTTTGAGCTCGACTTTTCCGGCTACAGCACCACCTCCACCACCACCCCAACCACCTCCACCGAAAACGACCACTGTAACTGGAACGACTGGTCTCCACTAGTCGACTGGGAAGCTCTCTCCGCTCATCAACACGATGATTTTCACGATTTGATCGAGTCCATGATGGATGATGAAGGATTGTATCACACCAATAATGAGCCCTGTAACTCTATCGCTAGTGTTTCTAACGACACCGTGACCGTCATGGTGGATGACGACACTAACGGCGGTGATTTTAAGGGATTGAGGCTAGTCCACCTACTATTGGCCGCGGCCGAGGCCCTTACCGGCGCTAACAAGAGCCGTGATCTGGCTCGGGTGATATTGGTTCGGCTCAAGGAGTTGGTTTCCCCTAATGACGGAACCAACATGGAACGATTAGCGGCGTATTTCACCGACGCCTTACAAACCTTGCTCGAGGGAACCGGAGGCAATAAGCATTTCATAAGCAACGGACCTTATCACCACCACCACGGCGACGACCGCAATCACCAGGCCGACGTTCTGGCTGCGTTTCAGCTTCTACAAGACATGTCTCCTTATGTAAAATTTGGCCATTTCACGGCCAATCAAGCTATTCTTGAAGCCGTGGCTCAAGATAGAAGAATCCACATAGTGGATTATGACATCATGGAAGGTATCCAATGGGCTTCATTGATGCAATCTTTGGTGTCAAGAAAAGACGGTCCACCTAATCCACATCTTAGGATTACGGCGGTGTCGCGTGGTGGCAGTGGCCGGAAATCAATTGGAACTGTTCAAGAAACCGGGCGGCGTTTGGTGGCCTTCGCCGCCTCTATTGGTCAACCTTTTTCTTTCCATCAGTGTAGGTTAGACTCCGACGAGACTTTTAGGCCTTCCTCTTTAAAACTAGTTAGAGGAGAAGCTTTAGTCATGAATTGTATGCTCCATCTTCCTCATTTCAGTTACCGGGCCCCGGACTCAGTTGCTTCGTTCTTGTCCGGAGCCAAGAGTCTGAAGCCGAGATTAGTTACTTTAGTGGAAGAAGAAGTGGGACCCCTCGGAGATGGAGGGTTTGTAGGGCGGTTTATGGACTGCTTACATCACTACTCCGCCGTGTACGACTCACTGGAAGCGGGTTTTCCGATGCAGAGTCGGGCTCGCGCGTTGGTGGAAAGAGTGTTCTTGGGGCCCAGAATAGCTGGGTCATTGGCTCGGATGTATAGGGCACGTGACGAGGAGGAGGGGAGTTCTTGGTGGGAGTGGTTGAATGCGGTAGGGTTTACGCCAGCAAATATAAGCTTTGCGAATCATTGCCAAGCAAAATTGTTGTTAGGATTATTCAACGATGGATATAGAGTGGAAGAAATAGGAAGCAATAGACTAGTGCTTGGGTGGAAATCAAGACGTCTATTATCTGCCTCTGTTTGGAATTCTCCACCGTGCGATCAATCCGATGTGTAAATTAACCAAATATCAACTTCATTCTATTATTGTTTTTTTTTGTTTCTTTAATGCTTGATTGCTTGCAAGCTCATGGGTGTGATGTTGTGATTCTTTAACTCCATTCTGTCATATTTTAAACCAAAAATAATGTGTTCCTAATCACAATATTTTGTATATTTATTGAGCAATTGCGGCTGTTGGAGCTTTTCTTATAGTTAATTGCATGTAGTATGTCATTTTCGATTACCTAATAGGTATCTAATGTTATTATTGAAAGAGCCCTGCGATGCCAAAGCTAAGAATCGGATCGTCCCACGTAATTTGATCGGCGTGAGTGGTATTTTCAGACTCCGGTCACCGAGAGACGAGTACGTGTATGATTAAATGAGTGATCAAGCGTTAAAACACTAAAATAATGAGAAGAAAATGTATAGAGCATATTTATAAATTTAATTACTTGTGTGACCAAATGTTAATCATGGTTATTTTAGGGGTGTGCTGAACCGAAACCGAAAATTGAATCGAATCGAATTAATTTTGATCTGTTTGGTTTTGTTTTTTCGGTTTTTGATTCGTTTGGTTTTGTACCGAAATAAAAATTCAGTTTTATCGATTTGGTTTGATTCTTAAAATTAAAAAATCGAAGGAATCAAATCGATCGAAGTTTATATATACATATATATATATATTGTTTATAATATTAAGATTTCAGAGAATACACTTTGGTTGGATGGTATGGAATACATAAAAAACTGCAACAGGTTTTGTGTTCAAATCCCAGTGAAAACAGCTTTTTTACTTTAATTTTTTTATCATTTTTTTTAACTTTAAAAGTTTTGTTTTAATATTTTTTAATCTACAAAAATCTAATTCACTAATTTTTTTACTTTAATCTTTTCTATTTTTTATTTTTTTCAATTTTTTTACTTTAAAAGTTTTGTTTTAATATTTTTTTTACTCTATAAAAATTTAATTCAATATTTTTTTTACTTTAGTCTTTTTTTTGTTATATGAATAATATTTATATTATAAGAATGCTATTAAGAGAAATTAAGTTTGAGATCTCTAGCACTTTCAATCGAATAAATTTCTAATTAAATTGTTGATGAAGACTTAGAATCAACCGAAATTCTCAATTATCCAAATATATTTATCAAGTAACATTTCAATAATAATAATAATAATAATAAGTGCAAGAAATTTTTTTTTTAAAAAAAGGCATGCAATGAAACATGTAGGATACCACTCCACCACTTCAATATAAGAAATGTGAAATCTCATGATTGCCCAAGAACTTAAAAAAACAATTGATTTTTTTTTGTTAAAAAAGAAATTAATAATAATAATAATAATAATAATAATAATAATAATAATATGGAAATGTACGTAATGTAAAATATATTAAAAAAAATACAAATAACAATCATCTCAATTAAAAAGTATAATTATAATACACAATAAATGTAAGAAAATAAAATAGTAGTGAAATGTAAGTGGTTTGTTTTCTTAAATTGCGAATTTACAATCAAATTAAATAAATACAATAATATATTTACAATCGAAGTAGTTGAAATGCCATCCAGCCTTAATCCAACCCGGTCAATTAAGAAAAGTATCAGATTTTTAACCCGTGACAAGAGTATGTGTATATATAATCACTTCAAATGCAATTTTGCATATAATTAGTTCAAATATAATCTGGAAAAGACAAACTACAAACAACTCTAACCTAATTAATCAAAGCCAGAATAACATAATTTAGTTGTTCGAAAGGCCAGAAGGAACGCTTCACAGTTTTTAGATCATCACACTTCCACAGTATTTATTATTTAAGATAAACAATTTGATGAATTGGAAAGAGGACTCTCCAGCCTCTACTAATTTGGCATAAATAAATTTTTAAAACTTACTTTAATAGTTAATTAAATTTTTTATATTTTAATGGAGCTAAATTTACCTTTTAATATTAAAATTGAACCAAATAAATTTTAGATTTTAATCAAGACAAAACATACAATCTGTTTTTTCTACATTAACGAATTTATATCACGATTTCTCTCTTTTAATTAGATATTTTAATATACTATAATTTCAAACGATGATTATTTCATTAAATTGAATAGGCCATTGCATTATAATTATTTGACTTAATTTTTATTCTTCGAGTGACCCAATTAATGTATGAAAGAGATACTTGAAAATCACAGCAAACATAGAAGTTCTACCTTTTAGCCAACTGAAGACGTAATATAAACAATTAAAGTGGAAAGTCTACTTGAGGATACAATAGAAGTTGAATAACATTGAACACAAAAAAAAAAACTATATTTATAATAGTTATTTAAATCTTTTTATTATAATATTTATTACGAATTAATTCTCAACCAATTAATTTTTAATAAATTTAATAAAATATTTTAATTAGTATTTATTATAGACATAATATAATAAATTTATATATATTATTTTAATTTTAGTTATTTTAAATGAATTTATTTTGTTGAATATAAATTAATTTAATTTATGGACCCATATAGGTTAAAAATTCAATAAAAAATAAGCCTATGTTGATCCAGAATCGATTGAATCGAACTGAATCGACCGAAATTATTTTGATTTATTCGGTTCTCAGTTCTAAAAAATTTGATTTCGATTTGATTATTATATTTTCTAAATTTTGGTTTTCGGTTCAATCGGTTCGGTCCAAAACCGAACCGACCGAATACTCACCCCTAGTTATCTTCATATTAGTTAAGTTGATCTTATGAAATTAATTCGGAAATAATTGGGCCTTTAAATAAAATTGGGTTTTGGAGCCTCTACCAATAAAGTAAAAAAAAAATGATAAAAGAGTTAATACTATGAATTGAGTATATAAAATTATAAACTTTTGTCAATATTAACAATATAACATTAATACACTTCCGGTATCTTGATATGCTTATAAATTACACAGAGATTTGTTGAGTTATTACTTGTAAACGCAGAACATGGTTTTTATAATGTATATTAGGCCAAATTTATAAATTTGATCTCGATGTTGGATAAGAAAAAGACAATTTTATCCATAATATTTCACTTTAAAATTATGAGAATTTATCCTCTTTTAATAACCTCTTGAAACAATAATACACGTATTATAAAAGGAACAATTTTTTTTTCAATTTTAATTAAAATAAAAAAAAGATAATATTGCATCAATTAATTAAAATATTAAAAATAAAATTACTATTTTTTATCAAAAGTTAGGAGGCCAATTTGCACTTTAAACGTTTATATAATTACCATCAGAGTTGTACAGTACTCTCTTAAATTGCAACTTACGAACTTTATATTGAAATTGCTCTATGTTTATCCAAATATGTAAAAAGATGTTGGCGACCTAATTTTAAGTTTTCTTCTTCTTCCTTTGTGTGCCAATTTTTTTTTTCTCTCTACGTTTTCTTAGCTTCTCTAATTTGTTCCAAATCCACAGTCTCTCACATAATAATGCATTTTGTTTGAATAAAATATTATGGAATTTGACGATAAAAATGCCAATTACTGATATACATAAAAAAAATGGAATTTAACATTTTCTGCTGTAATGTTTAAAATAATTATTATTCATTGACGTAGATTAATTTGGAAGTCATTTGCGTAGAAATTGAAGAAGAAAATATTTAAAACTATGCATCACAAACTAAAGCAAGATATGATGTAAGTTTTTGCCATTATGGGCGATTATGTAAAAAAATCTTTATACTTCAAATCATAATTGTAAAAGTAAGTTTTGGCCTTGCAATATAATATTAAATATTGCCAACTTGAGCAATAGAACATCAAAACAATTGGCTGATGGATAATATATAAATATAAAAAACACATTATATTAATGATTTCATATGGTTTTTTCAAGCTTTTTTAAACTTTCTAATCTCGACGTTGCGTTTTTATTTTATATGCTAGTGAGAAAAAAATCAAATTGTGATATGATGGGTGAATTATAAAGTCGCTTAAAACTCTTGAAAATCAATTAATTAAAAAACTTTAAAGAGAAAATATACATATGCTAAGTCCTTTTAATCGTATTTAGTGGTGTATCTGTTAATAATTCGAATTATATGTAATTTAAATAGATAAAAATTTGATAATTTTCTCGACTAATTAAGATTTAATTTTTATTTCCTGTTATTGAGATGTAACTCTCTCTATTTTTATGTCTATATTAAATGCTTCCAATGCCTAGCTGATTAATCGATATTTAGTAATGAGAAGGCATGTGAATAACAAAAGTCGTGGCTGTCAGTTCACATTTAACTTGTAATGGGATCTTTATGAAAATATTTACTCTTCAGTCAGATTCAAAAAGAGGCAGCTACATTTTTACATTTTTAGAGATTTTTTCACTCTACAGTCAGCGATTTAGTTTGAAAAGTAAGTAATATTCATACTGAATCCTTAAAATCAACTTTTGATTGATTCAGTAAGCACATGCCCATATGCCACGTACTTGCCTTTTTGAATTCCAACTAGGGCTGCCCGTATTTTCATTTGCCTTGCCAAATGTAATTTCATACACATTTATTTATTAGTTTATAGCACGCCACTGCTTACCTGCTCCTGCTATTCTCATATTTCTTTCTCTTCGATCTCCAAATAAACAATTCTATTATAATCGGACCAAATAAAAAATAAAAAAATAAAAATTTTTTTAATTCAATCAGTTTAATAGAATTCAATTAAATTTTTTATTTTTTTTCAAAATAATATTATTTTTAAATTTTTTTATAAATATTATAAGAATATAACTGTATAAAATAATAAAAAATATTTTAAAAAATAAAATTTTCATCAAAAATTAATCATAAAATAATATTTTCAAGTTATTCAATATTTATAACAAATATTTAAAATAGATATAGTAAAAAATTACAAATATTCAAAAATATTCATCAATTATAAATTATAATTTTTATTTTATTCATAAAAAATTCATTAAAATTACTTAAATTTTAATTATTTTTTATTTATATTTTTTATTTTATTTTTTTAGCAAAAAATAATGTCATATAGATATTTTGGACAAAAAAGGGTTTTTTTCTCATTCAAACCAATTTTTTTTTGTTTCACCTTGTTTTTGATCGGTTCATATAGGTTCAGTTCGGTTTTTATACATTGAACCAATCGAATAAACTAAATGTTTACAGTTAAACCGATCCAACCATCCGGTCCGATTTTAATAACACTACAAATAAATACAATAAAAATAAAATAAAATCAAATCAAATCAAATCTCCCAACACATATTGTTTTTTCAGGTAAAACCTATATATATATCATTTTGGTAACAACCGAGCTAGTGTTATTTGTATTCAAGTACTCAGCATTCCGAGAATCATCATGCGAACAAAACCGCATTACGAATTTAAATAGTGAAGAGAATATATTATAACAGAATTATCTTTTAAAAATTATTATAAATAAAAGTAAAATCAAAACAAAATATAGAGAATGAAAAGTATGATTTTTCTATTATATTATTATGTGTCTAAAGCAATAATAATTTGAGTATTTATAGACACAAAACTTGGTTTATATAGGAAACAAATAAATTCAGGAAACAAGTGAATATTGAAAATAAATCAAATAGTAAAGGAAATAACCAATATGAAAAGTCATCCAAATAAAAATATATCACAACATTTTTCCTTGGATGACTATACATTATGAACATGCATCGTTAAAATCTTGTTAAGAAAAAACCGATGGGATAAAAACTTAGCGAAGGAAAAAAAGTACAATATTCATATGTAATTTTCCTTAACAATAAAATGAATTAAACTAAATCTTTTAATTGGCGAATTCCAATATTATGCACATGTTTCTTGAAAATTGAACTTGGTAGGGTCTTTGTGAACAAATCTGTTGGATTATCACTTGAGCGAACTTTGCAAACATCGATTTGTCATTCTTTCATAAGTTCATGAGTATAGAAGAATTTTGGTGAGATATGTTTGGTTCTATCTCCTTTGATATAGCCACCTTTGAGTTGTGAAATACATGTTGCATTATCCTCATACAATTTTGTTGGCTTTTTCTCCACTACCAACCCACTTGTTCCCTTAATATGTTGAGTCGTGGTTCTAAACCACACACATTCATGACTTACCTCATGGATGGCTAATATTTCTGACTGATTTGAGAAAGTAGCATTGATTGTTTACTTAACAGATCGCCAAGAAATAGTAGTGTCACCATATGTGAAGACATAACCTGTTTGTGATCGAGTTTTATGAGGATCTGATAGGTATCCAGCATCAGCATACCCTGTCAATTCTGAATTTACTCCTTTTGGAAAAAAATAAACCCATGTCAGAAGTGCAACGAAGATAATGTAGAACATGTTTTACATAATTCCAGTGCCTTCAAGTTGGTGCATAACTAAATCTTGCTAGCAAATTAACTGTAAAAACTATATCTGGTCTAGTGCTATTTGCAAGATATAAAAGTGCACATATTGCACTAAGATATGGTACTTCAGGACCAAGAATCTCTTTGTTATTTTCTTGTGGATGAAAAGGATCTTTCTTGACATCAAGAGAGTGAACAACCATTGGAATGCTCAATGGATAAGACTTATCCATATAAAATTATTTCAAGATTTTCTCTATATAAGATGACTGATGTACAAGAATTTTTTTGACAAATATTCAACTTGAAATCCAAGATAAAATTTTTTTTCCAAGATATTTAATTTAAAATTCCTTTTTCAAATATTCTACAGTAATAGAGATCTCTTATGAAGTCCCTACTATGTTTAAATCATCAACATAAACTGCAACTATAGCAAATCCTAAATTTATCTTCTTGATAAAAACGCATGGACAAATTGAATTATTCTTATACCTATTTTTTATTAGGTATTCACCTAGACGATTGTACCACATGCGTCCAGATTACTTTAATCCATACAAAGATCTTTAGAGTTTAATTGAGTACTTTTGTCGAGATTTTGAATTATATGCTTCAGGCATCTTAAATCCTTCAGGAATTTTCATAAATATGTCATTATCTAACGATCCATATAAATAAGCTGTCACCACATCCATTAGATGTATATCAAGCCCTTCAGAGGCAGTCAAACCAATAAAAAATCTAAACGTGATTGCATCAATGACTGGAGAATACGTTTCTTCATAATCTATACCAGGTCTTTGTGAGAAACCTTGTACAATAAGTCGTGCTTTGTATCTCACAATTTCATTTAACTCATTTCTTTTACGAACAAAAATCCATTTATATCCAACAGGTTTGACATCTTCTGGTGTCTTGATTACTGGTCCAAATACTTTACACTTAGCTAATGAATCTAACTCAACTTGAATTGCTTCTTTCCATTTGAGCCAATCACTTCGATGTCGAAATTCTTCTATAGTTTGAGGCTTATGCTCACTATCATTAATTATTTCATAAGCAACTGCGTATGCAAATAAATTATCAATAACTATGTCTTTTCTATCCCATATATTTCTAAATTTTAATGAGATCTCATAATTTTTCAGTACCAGAACCACTTTTGGGTCGGGTTGCTTATTTGAAAATATGAACTTGTTGATATGTGTTATTTTTAACCCCTTATTGAGCATCATTTTGAATATTCTTCAATTATTTTGTCTTTCGAGGAATAATATCTTTTGCACCAATAGGTCTACCACGCTTCTGGTGTATATTAGATTCATTGGCTACTATACCTATTGGAAATCTTTCAGGGATAATCAATCTTGCTGGTACAATGGTAGCCGGAACATGGAATTTAGTGACATTTTGGGTGTCTGTGAAGATATCTGGTAGTTGATTTGCAGCATTCTGCAAATTTATTATTCTTTGAACTTCAAGTTCACATTGATTTGTACATGTATCATAATTAGACAAGGTTGGAGTGTTCCAACTAATTTCTTGTGCTTTTGGCCCTTTACCTTTATCTTCCCCTAACTGAGGAAAAACTGATTCATCAAATTGACAATCTAAAAATCTTGCTCTAAAAAGGTCACTAGTTAAAGGTTCTAGATACCCAATGATAGAAGGAGAATCAAAACCAACATATATACCAAGACGTCATTGGGGACCCATTTTAGTTCGTTGAGGAAGGGCAATAGAAACATAAACAACACAACAAAAAATCTTAAGATGAGATATATTAGGTTATTGATCAAAAATAAGTTGTGAAGGTAAAAATTTCTGATATGTGGATGGTTTTATACGAACTAAAGATGCGGTATGAACGATTGCATGTCCCCAAGCAGATGCAGGAAGTTGTGACTTCATAAGCATAAGTATAGCAATAAATTGTAATCACTTAATAAAAGATTCAGCTAAACCATTTTGAGTATGAACGTGTGTAACAAAATGCTCGACACTAATTTCAATTGACATGCAAAAGTCATAAAATGCTTTGAAGAAAACTTACATGCATTATCTAAACGAACTGTCTTGATAGGATGATCAGGAAAACTAGACCTTAACTTTATAATTTGAGCAAGTAGTTTAGCAAAAGCAATATTGCAAGTAGAAAGTAAACATACATGTGACCATCGAGTTGAGGCATCAATCAAAACCATGAAATATCAAAATGGTCCACAAGAGGGATGAATTGGGCCATATATATCTTCATGTATCCTTTGAAGAAAAACAAGAGACTTCACATGCAATTTGGATGGTGAAGGTCTTACAATCAATTTACCTTGTGCACAAGAACTACAAGAAAAATCATTAGATAAAAGAATTTTTTGATCCTTTAATCCATGTCCATTTGTATTTTTTATAATACATTCCATCATGGTTGAGCCTGGATGACCAAGATGATCATGCTAAAGTATAAAATTTTTAGGATATGAGCACTTCCTGTGCATATAATTAGATTCAACCATCTTTATTTTGATAAAATATAATCCAGTTAAAAAACTTGGAAACTTCTATAATATAAACTTGATACGACCATAGAGAGGGCAAGTCATGATGATTTAATCAATCAAAATCACAAGTTCAAAGTACTTAGCTTTTGAAAGCAAGTGAAGGAACCCTATTATCAACCAATGATCCTTTAAAGATGCCATCCATGGAAGCATTTCTGATGCGAAAACCCAAGGTTAAAGAATCCAAAATTTCTTGAATATACACTTTGATCTCAAAACGCAAAGAAGACAAACACCCTCCCTATTAAACCCCCAAACAACACGTGAATGGAAACGCAAATAATCGGGATAAGAAGAATAAGAAAATGCCACAATCATATGATTGATAAGTAATCCTAATTCTTGATGAAATAGAAAAGAAAGCAAGCAATCTTACAATCTCTCTAAAGAATTTCGGCTAAGCCAAGAGAAAAACTCTCAAAGTTTATAATTTGATTCCAATATTCTATTTACAACTTATAATAACCTATTTATAGCCTCTAAACCCTAAGAAAATGGGTATACATAAATCCAATAGGTTTAAAACACTAAATCTTACCTAAAATAGGCTAAAACAACTACTTAAAACCCAATTAGAGTAAAGTGACGAATTTGAAGCCCAAAATAAAAGACTGACCAAAATAAAAGACTAACTAATAATCCAAATAACTAAATAATCCCTTTAAAAGGAAGCTCACATGCCTAAGCCCACATTTACAACTTAAATGAATCATATGACTTTTAAATGAGGCACATGACTTGTACAATTAAAGTCCAAAGTTATATAAGCCCAAAATAACTTAAACCCAATTCCTTCACTTGCTTCCAAAAGCTAAATACTTTAAGCTTGTCTTCAAGTTCTCCATAACACTTCTCAAAGGCATCTTCATTAAGTTCTTGAGTAAAAAAGCCTTGAACATAAGATGACATGGCCATCTTTAGCTTCCTTGCACGTCCTCTTGTAATTGGACCACTAGGCATCTTTAAAGGATCATTGGTTGATGGCAGTGGATCCGTATCATTTCCTCCCTTCTCAAAAAGATTTGTCCTCAAATCTACATCCATATCAAAAGGAGAAAGGTCAGACACATTAAAAGTAGCAGAAATATCATATTCACCTGGTAAATCTATCTTGTAAGCATTATCATTAATGAGCTCCAAGACTTGAAATGGACCATCACCGCATACATCCAACTTGCTCTTCCTTTTGTTTGAAAATCGTTCCTTGTGAAAATGCAACCAAACCCAATCTCCAAGAGCAAATACCACTTGTCTTCTCCCTTTATTGGCTCTTTCAGCATACTTTTAATTCTTCTTCTCAATATTAGCTCTTACTTGCTCATGCAAAGATTTTATCAATTCTGCCTTCCCATTACCATCCAAACTGGAAATCTCATATAAAGGCAATGAAAAAATATCAAGCACAGTTAGTGGGTTAAAACCATAAACAAACTCAAAAGGTGAAAAATCAGTAGAAGAATGAATACTTCTATTATAAGCAAATTCAATAAAAGGTAAACAATCCTCCCATGTTTTGAGATTCTTACCTACTATGGCCTGAAGTAAAGTTTCCAAAGTTCTATTCACCACCTCTGTTTGACCATTTGTTTGTGGGTGACAGGTAGTAGAAAACAATAATTTTGTACCCAACTTACCCCATATAACACACCAAAAATGTGAAAGGAACTTTGTATCCTTGTTTGAAATAATGGTGCGTGGAATACCATGCAAACGCACAACTTCTCTAAAGAATAGATCAGCAATATTAACAGCATCATCACATTTATGACAAGCAATAAAGTGAGCCATCTTACTAAACCTATCTACCACAACAAAAATGCTATCTCTACCACGTTTAGTTCTAGGCAATCCATGCACAAAATCCATATAAACATCAATCCAAAGATAACTAGGTACAGGTAGAGGCATATACAAACCATAAGGCATAATTTTAGACTTAGCTTGCCTATATACAACACATGAATTACATTCTTTTTCCACATCTCTGCGCATATGAGGCCAATAAAAATGCACATTCAACATGTCATACATCTTATGCACCCAAAATGTCCCATCAATACCCTACAATGAGACTCTAATACAAGAAAATCACACATAGAACATTTAGGCAAACAAAGCTTATTGCCCTTAAACAAAAACCCATCATGCCTATAAAATTTATCAAAAGCTTGATGCTTACATGCTACATACACATTACCAAAATCAAGATCTCCAACATATAGTTCCTTAACATGCTCAAAACCAAGAAACTTAGAACTAAGTGTAAAAATTAAAAAATATCTCTTTGACAATGTATCAGTAACAATATTATCTTTTTCATGCTTGTATTGAATGACATAAGGAAACTGTTCAATAAATTCAACCCATTTAGCATGTCTTTTATTCAATTTACCTTGTCCCTTCAAATATTTGAGGGACTCATGATCGGTATGAATGACAAAATCCTTAAGAAGAAGGTAATATTACCACACATCAAAATCTCTTACTAAGGCATATAACTCTTTGTCATAGGTTGAATAGTTGAGTTGGGCTCCATTAAGCTTCTCACTAAAGTAGGTAATTGGTTTCTTCTCTTGCATCAACACCGCTCCAATACCTACACTAGAAGCATCACATTTTATTTTCAATATTTTATCAAAATTAGGCAAAGATAAAATAGGAGCAGAACACAACTTCTCTTTCAAAGTATCAAATGCTTTTTGTTGTGCTTAGGCAAGTGGGTGAAGTTAATGAGCTTAATGAGGAAAAAGAGATTTTGGGTGAAGTTGAAGATGTGGAGAACTTGGTAAATGAGGTTGTTTTAGTGGTAGAAGAGGATAATGATGTTGTGCATAATGAAAATATATTTGAAAGTGAAGATGTTGTTCATTGTTTGAGTGAGAATGAAGAAGCTGGTTTAGTGAAGATGAAAGATCTGCATGTTACAATATCTCCTCTACTGCATAAGGAGGATGAGGTGCACATGAAAAGTGAAGGAAGTAAAAATCATATCACTATATTAAATACTAACCATATTTTACATAGTCCTTTTATTTATAACTTGCAGGATCATGATGAGTTCCTCAATGAAGAAGCATTCATATTATTTCCATCAATATCGAAAATCATTTACGAAGATGAATGTATTCCTCAAGTATCAATTCCCAACTATTGCAAGACGAAGATTCGAAGATGAATCTTTTCTAAAGAGGGAGGAAATGATACGACCATAGAGAGGGCAAGTCATCATGATTTAATCAATCAAAATTACAAGTTCAAAGTACTTAGCTTTTGAAAGCAAGTGAAGGAATTGGGTCTAAGTCATTTTGGGCTTATACAACTTTAGGCTTTAATTACACAAGTCATGTGCCTTATTTAAAAGTCACATGATTTATTTAAGTTGTAAATGTGGGCTTAGGCAAGTTGGCTTCCTTTTAAAGGGATTATTTAGTTATTTGGGTTATTAGTTAGTCTTTTATTTTGGGCTTCAAATTCGTCACTTTACTTTAGTTGGGTTTTAAGTAGTTGTTATAGCCTATTTTAGGTAGGATTTTGTATTTTAAACCTATTGGACTTATGTATACCCATTTTCTTAGGGTTTGGAGGCTATAAATAGGTTATTATAGGTTGTAAACTTAATATTGGAATCAAATTATAAACTTTGATAATTTTTCTCTTGGCTTAGCCGAATTCTTTAGAGAGATTGTGAGATTGCTTGCTTTCTTTTCTATTGCATCAAGAATTAGGATTACTTATCAATCATTTGATTGTAGCGTTTTCTTATTCTTCTTATCCTGATGATTTGCATTTTCATTTACGTGTTGTTTGGGGGTTCAATAGGGAGGGTATTTCTCTTCTTTGCGTTTTGAGATCAAAGTGTATATTCAAGGAGTTTTGAATTCTTTAACCTTGGGGTTCCGCATCAAAACTTCTGGTTCAATTTTATAGAAGTTATATATAAATATTCAACAGTTCCTTCATTTGTAGTTTCAATATGATAACCATTGTGACATATATCTTTAAAACTTAGTAGATTTCTTCGGGATCTACTAGAATATAACGCATCATCAATGTATAATGGTGTTCCATTTGGGAACATAAGATGGACTATGCCAAAGCCTTCAACTACATTTGTTGAACCAATTATTGTATTAACATTAATTTTAGCTAATGTTAATTGTAAGAAATACTTTTTGTTACGAAGAATTGTGTGAGTTGTGCCACTGTCCACTAAATATATGTCGTCCTCCATAATATCAATTTTATATGATTATCTAGTAGCAAAAAAAATATTTATTTAATAACAAGAAAAAATGATAACAAATAAGAAATACTTTAAGAATTACTTATTAAAATAGTAGACTTTTATTGAAATTGTAAAATCTCATAACAAGAATAAACTTATTTTAATAGTTGACATTTTCATCGCCAATTAAATTATCAATTCTACCACTATCATCCTCAAAAAAATCAGAAACATAAAAATCAACATCTAAAAGAAATTCTTTATCATTAGCAGGATCAACAGGCTAGGAAAAATTTACTTTAGCATTTTTTTCCTTTTCCTTTTAAAGATGACTTATAAAGATCAACCAGATATTTGGGAGTGCGACATATACGAGACCAATGACCTTTAGTTCCACATCTAAAGCAAATATGTCATTGTTTTGCATTTTATTTTTAGTGTTTTCCTCACTTTTGACCCATTTCTTGTTAATACCTTTGTTTTCAACATTTGAAGAAGAATCAAAACCATTTCTTCTTCCACGACCACGACCCCTTCTACCACGACCTCATCCACGGCCTTGAAAAAATGCCACATTAACTTTAGGTAATGGGGATGAACCGATTGGACAAGATTGGTGATTTTTCATTAAAAGTTCATTGTTTTGTTCAGCCACAAGTAAACAAGAAATTAGTTCACAATATTTTTTGAATCTACGCTCTCGATTTTGTTGCTGCATGAGCACATTCGAGGGATGAAAAGTTGAATATGTTTTTTCTAACATGTCCTCATCCGTAATGTTCTCTCCACATAATTTTAATCGAGAGCTAATCTTAAATAAAGTTGAATTGTATTCACTTACAGTTTTATAATCTTGCAAACGTAAGTGTATCCATTCATATCGAGCTTTAGGGAGAATCACCGATCTTTGGTGTTCATATCTCTCCTTTAAATTATTCCAAATGACTAATGGATCTTTAACAGTGAGATATTCAGTTTTCAATTCTTCGTGTAAATGGTGTCGAAGGAAAATCATTGCCTTAGCGCGATCCAGCAGGGATGCGGTATTTTCTTCTTTTATTGAATCTTCAAGATTCATAGCATTGAGGTAAATTTCAGCATCAAGTATCCATGAAAGATAATTTCTTCTAGAAATATCAAGGGCAATAAAATCAAGCTTCGTAAGGTTTGACATTGTAAATACACTATACTTAAAAAAAATTAAAATTAGGCTATAAATAAATTGTCAAAAAATAGATAAAATTAAATCACACATACATAGTCAATTAAACATACATGACTTTATGCAGATATTATTGATTTGATATAGGCATAATTATGGCCAACCATTTATAATTCTTATTTTTATTAAAATTGATGGCAAATATAGAACAAAAATTAAGAATTAAAATAATATAGATCAAGCAAATACTTAAAAAAAATTAAGAATTAAAAATGAAAATAATTTATTGGATATCAAAGGTGGCATTTGACATTTATTGGATATAAAACCTTTTATTGGATATAAATCCTTTTCCAATTCGATATGCAATTCAATAAAATAAATCAATATGATTTGATTAATTCAATAACCATATTATCAATAAATTAATAACCATAAAATAAATTAATATGATTTCATATTTGTAAATCTAATTTTACGATCAATTTGGCAATTAATAAAAATAATCTTATTGTCTCTTTTGAAAAACAAAAATAAATAACTAAAATCAAGACATACAATATATATTATCTCAAACATATATAAGCCTTTTAATATATAACAATTGGCATTATAAATTTATAAAATAATATAAAAATAAATTTGAGATAATTTACCGTTAAATTTTGTAAATTAGAATTCTTGATTTCTTCGAGCCGGATTGTCGTAAACCACCGACTTTCAATAATCAATAGAGACAATCATGCTGATAACATGTTATAAATAAAAGTAAAATCAGAACAAAATATAGAGAATGAGAAATATGATTTCTCTGTTATATTATTATGTGTCTAAAGCAATAACAATGTTAGTATTTATAGACTCAAAACTTGGTCTATATAGGAAATAAATAAATTCAGAAAACAAGTAAATCTAGAAAATAAATCAAATAGCAAAGGAAATAACCAATATGGAAAGTCATCCAAATAGGAATATATCACAAAAAAAAAATTTAAATACATATGTTATAATATGTAAACAAGATTAATATCAAAAATATATCTTGAAACAGGATTGATAATGATGATGATTCCTTCCCTAAAAAAAAAAACATTAGCAACCATGCATGCTCTAATGTTTGGCCCTCAAATTCATTTAGGCTTATATAGGAGCAAATCAAGCATATAAGTAAGCCACAACAGCGTTTCTTTGGGGGATGCCTCATCATAAATTTACAGAAAACGTGATTTGGATTGGATCCAAGTTCCCCTAAACCTCTGATTTGTTTAAAGCAACTCGAAACTTCTGATTTGTAAATTGTGTGATATTTAAACTTTGATAACATAAGTTCCAAATATTAAAGAGCTGGTAGTAAATCAAAAATCAGTAGAATGATTTCGTACTCCAGTATTTTCTGTAAGTAATTTAGGGATATAGCCCATTTGTATGGGTAGTTTTAACCCTTTTAGATCATTTTGGGCAGATTCATGGATAGCCCAAATACACCTAAAAATTTATGGGTCATTTTCGTTAGTCTAAACGAACTGTTTCTTAATTGAATTAAATTTGAATTAATTTTTTTAAACAGATTTGAACCGAAACTTTTCAATTAAATCAAATTTAACTTATCTAATTTCGTCCTTATTGCATGTGTATATATTGCATTTTTTTTCTTTCGTGAAAAAGAGTATATTATACTTTTGTTAAAACCAAAAGGTATATTATACTATTATTCACATCTCAATCGTTAAAAAAAAGATGCAAAGATGAGCTGCATGGATAGGGATGATCACGGGGGTAGAGATTCCCCGGCCTCGGCAGGGACCCACCCCGTTTAGGGCAAGAAATTCCCGAATTTTCCCCCCGCGGAGAAGGGAACGGGGGAGAAAAAATTTTCATCCTAAAATCAGAGACGGGGAACGGGGTATCTGCCCCATGGGGATCCCCGCCCCGGAAAAAATATATATTTTTAATTTTAAAATATAATATTTTATAAATAATTAAAATTAAAATATAACTTAATTTTATAATTATTAAGTTTTAAATTATATTTAATTTTAAATTTTATGAATGGTTAAAATTTATATTAATTTAAATTATTATTAATTTTAAATTTTTTATTTATTAAATATTATATTTTAATTTTAATTATTTATAAAATATTATATTTAAAAAAAAAAAGAATTTGGGGGACAGGAATCTCCGCGGGGGACGGGGGGGATTTTCTCCCCGTTTTGGGGGCGGAGACGGGGACGGAGAATCCCCGAAATGCATGGGGCGGGGAGTGGGGACTCCTTTCCCGGCCCGTCCCGTGAGCATCCCTATGCATGGATGTGCATATTAGCTTTCAGCTTTCTTAGACTAAACTGTTGGGCCAAGGCTTCAGTTCTAATTATGGGCCTCATGGTTGATTAAGCAACTGGGGTTTTCTTTTGAGCCCAAATCTTTTACTGCTTCGTTGAAGTTACTTTATTTTATCTTATTTGTTGAAATTGAGTTGACCATTACATTTGAGACAGCATGCAGCATGCCAAACATAAGAATTTCTTTTTTTCAAATTAAGATATTTTAACGTCATAGTCATAATTAATCAAATTTCGGAATTAAACTTAAATAAGAAAAATATAATTATATTTTTCAATTGATTAGGGTTTAATTGCAGCAAAATATAATTATTAAAATGAGGAGAATCAATTTTCTCTAAAATATATATATATATATATATATATATATATATATATATATATATATATATATATATATATATATATATATATAAAGTTTTAGGCACCACAAGACCACACTTGAAAAAATCAAAAGAGGCGTGAAAGAGGCAAATAGCCAAAGGGATTTCTTTAGTTGCCAGTTGCCCGTTCAAAGTCCTCAAACCTTTGTGGAAATGTTTGGATCCAAACCTTAAAAATGCAGAGTCAATGTACGTGGACACGTCCTATAATGCTTCGCTCTCTGAGCTTCAAACCCTCCACTTTCCCTACTTTTTCAATTTCTAAGCATTTCCCCGCAAAAAGATTTGATCTTTTTATTGCTTCCAGTGGAATCTCTCGGTACCCTTCCATAATGGCCACTTTATCCACCGCTTCTACCACCGAAAAAGATGCCGTTTCCAGTCAGCAAGAGTCGACCCAGAAGACCCAGCATCCATTGCAAGTAAACCCAGTTTTTTTTTTTTTCGATATTTGGGCTTATTTTGTATGCATACGGTTTAGTTTCGAAATGGGTGCTTTAAAGATATTGACCTTATTTTTTGTTCTTTTGTGTATAATTATGTGGATTTCGATGTTACCCTTTATGTGATTAAGTCTTATTTGTATAAATTCGTTTAGATTCAAAATCCCTAGCGAATGACCCAATAGAGTGATTGTCAATTGTTTGAGAAGCTAGCAACTAAGCAAGAATTTGATGTGATCGCTAAGTGAACATATAGCAGCTGCTGATCTTGGGCAATTTTGGCCAGTAGTGAACGTTCTAAACTTAAATTGAATTAATGACCCGCAAGTTCAGTTAACGGGCGATAGAATCTGGATACATAATCTTCATATCAAGATATATTTACTTTGTGAGCTAATTTCTTCTTGTCAAGGTTATAATGCATGCTGAATGAGGAAGAAAGCAGTTTTCTAGTTATAGATTGGTACTGAGTTTGTTATGCTGAATGAGGAAGAAAGCTGTTTTCTAGTTATAGATTGGTACTGAGTTTGTTTAACAAGGGATCATCAGTGTTTTGTGAAGTCCTTTTCCTTGTAATCATTCTACGCAGGCATATATAATCGTTAGTTAGGGGAGAGGAAAAACAACTGTTAATAGTTGGTTTAACAGAGTTTACTTGTATCAACTTACTGATCCATTTTTAGAAGTTTCAGCGGAAGATATGAAAGGGAGAAGAACACTTTTTGGGCGTTGGGTCTCTCTTATACTAGGACTTACTTTCCTCTAAGACCACAAGTAATTAGTTAAACACCATAACATCCTTTAAGTAAGGTCAATTGATGTAGATGTGACTTCAATTGTAAATAGGTTGATTTTTATTTATTTATTTATTGCTTCTCCCCTCTGTGAAAGCAGTTGATGAAGAATGGAATGTGTGTTCTCTTGTATTCTGTGTTTTCTTATTCTAGCCTTGTTTAAATCAGGTGGCTAAGCGCTTGGAGAAGTTTAAAACTACGATCTTCACACAAATGAGTTCCCTTGCTATCAAACATGGGGCAATAAATCTTGGCCAGGGTTTTCCCAATTTTGATGGTCCGGAGTTTGTTAAAGAAGCAGCTATTCAAGCCATTAGGGACGGGAAGAACCAATATGCTCGTGGATATGGAGTTCCAGATTTCAACGCTGCAATCACCGAGCGATTCAAGAAAGATACTGGGCTGGTGGTGGACCCTGAGAAAGAAGTTACTGTCACCTCTGGATGCACAGAAGCCATTGCTGCAACTATGTTAGGTTTGATAGATCCCAGTGATGAAGTGATAATGTTTGCTCCTTTCTATGATTCTTATGAAGCCACACTGTCTATGGCCGGTGCCAAAATCAAATGCATTACCTTGCATCCCCCGGATTTTGCTGTTCCAATCAATGAGCTTAAGTCCACAATCTCAAAGAATACTCGTGCCATTCTTATCAATACACCACATAATCCTACTGGAAAGATGTTTACTGGGGAGGAACTCAATACCATTGCATCACTTTGCATTGAGAATGATGTTCTGGTTTTTACTGATGAAGTTTATGATAAGTTGGCCTTTGAAATGGATCACATATCTATGGCCTCTCTTCCTGGAATGTATGAGCGAACTGTAACAATGAATTCCTTAGGGAAGACATTCTCCTTAACTGGGTGGAAGATTGGATGGGCGGTAGCACCTCCACACCTGACATGGGGGGTGCGGCAGGCACACTCTTTCCTCACTTTTGCTACCTCCACTCCGATGCAGTGGGCTGCTGCAACGGCTCTCAGGGCCCCAGATTCATATTATGTAGAGCTAAAGAGGGATTATATGGCAAAGAAGGAAATTCTAGTGGAGGGATTGAAGGCTGCTGGTTTCAAGGTGTTCCCATCTAGCGGAACTTACTTTGTCATTGTCGATCACACCCCATTTGGACTAGAGAATGATGTTGCATTCTGCGAGTATTTAATAAAGGAAGTTGGGGTCGTAGCAATCCCGACCAGTGTGTTTTATTTGAACCCGGAAGAAGGAAAGAATTTGGTAAGGTTTACCTTCTGCAAAGATGAACAAACTCTGAGGACTGCAGTTGAGAGAATGAAGAAGAAACTGAAGAGAAAATGATCCTATCGGTGGTGGTGGAGTTCTGAGTACCCGGGTTTACTTGCTGCGGGACAAAAGTGATCAGTTTTGTAGTTGCTGAAAAATGATTGTGAAGTCTATTTGTATTAACTTATGCCACAAGCTTAGCACATTATCTCACAACCTTTATTTATTAAAATAAAAATATTACTGTAACCATTCCTTGGAAACGGGTTTAGCTTCAAAAAAAGCAGTAGATTATCATGCAATGTTTCAGTCGTATGATTTGTATCTGGTTTCCTAAGTCCTTTAAGTTTCATTGAGTTCTGACCTTCGGCTCTTTGAGAAGGAGCTCGTGGTGAAGAATATGAAGTTTTACCATTTTTATGTGACTATGCGCCATAAACATACACATCATAAGGAATAAATCATTGGAAATTATTTTTTAATAATAAATCTAAATAAAGTTATTATGTGGAAGAAATTAGGTCAATTGGAAAAATATAGTGAACCAAGGCAGTGTATCTTAGGTCGGTGAAGAGGGAGTCGGAAGATATATACAAGGAGTAGGTTTCTAGTAGGAAACTGAAAAAGAAATGCCTGACAGACAAGGAAATCGAATTAACATGGTGAAGTGTTAACGTCCTATAAGCATTTGGATTTCTATTCCTACCAGGACTTTTCTTTTTACTTCTCTATAAATACTACATATTATCATAAATTCTTCATCGTCAAACAAACTTCTTTCAAAAATACAAAAAAAAAAAAAAAAAAAAAATTCTTGATTGTCAATTCCTAACAATGGCGGACTCACACCCAGATCTTTTCCTCAAACTAGATCAAGCAAAAACACAACTTTACCACATGAAAGCCGTGTTAATTTCGGGAATGGGATTTTTCACTGATGCTTATGATCTTTTCTGCATATCTTTAGTCACTAAACTCTTAGGACGCATCTATTATCACGTCGATGGATCATCAAAGCCAGGCAGTTTACCTCCTAATGTGGCTGCCGCCGTTAACGGTGTTGCACTCTGTGGAACACTCGCCGGACAGCTCTTTTTCGGGTGGCTCGGGGACAAATTAGGCCGCAAAAGAGTCTATGGCATGACTCTTCTGCTCATGGTTGGTTGCTCTATTTGTTCAGGTCTTTCTTTTGGGAGCGCTCCTGCTTCTGTGATGGGGACTTTGTGCTTCTTCAGGTTCTGGCTCGGCTTCGGAATTGGTGGAGATTACCCTCTTTCTGCAACTATAATGTCTGAGTATTCGAATAAGAAAACTCGGGGCGCTTTTATTGCTGCTGTTTTTGCAATGCAAGGATTTGGAATTCTTGCTGGTGGTGTGGTTGCTATGGTTATTTCTTCGATTTTTCGCGCTATTTATAAGGCCCCTGCTTACTCTGTTGATCCTATTGCTTCAACTGTGCCTCAGGCTGATTATGTGTGGAGGATTATCCTGATGGTTGGCGCTGTGCCTGCTGCTTTGACATTCTATTGGCGCATGAAGATGCCTGAAACTCCCCGTTACACTGCTTTGGTGGCGAAAAATGCTGAGAAAGCCTGTCATGATATGTCAAAAGTGTTGGACATTGAAATGCAATTGGAAGCTGATGAGAAGAAGTTTGATATAATTAGTAACGAAAACGAATTCGGGTTATTTTCGAAGCAATTCCTTTCTCGGCATGGATTGCATTTGCTAGGCACTGCAAGTACTTGGTTTTTAATTGACATTGCATACTACAGCCAGAACTTGTTTCAGAAAGATATATTCAGCGCAGTTGGCTGGCTCCCATTGGCCAAGACAATGAGTGCACTTGATGAGCTTTTCAGGATTTCCAGGTCTCAATTTCTGATTGCACTCTGCGGGACAGTTCCAGGCTACTGGTTTACAGTTTTCCTGATTGATCGACTTGGTCGTTGCAGGATCCAACTGACAGGATTCTTCTTCATGACAGTGTTCATGTTTGCATTGGCAATTCCTTATCATCACTGGACATTAGAAGGAGATCACATTGGTTTTATAGTAATGTATGGACTGACTTTCTTTTTTGCAAATTTTGGGCCTAATAGCACAACTTTCATTGTACCAGCAGAGATATTTCCTGCGAGGGTAAGATCAACTTGCCATGGAATATCAGCAGCAGCAGGAAAGGCCGGGGCAATAATCGGGGCATTCGGTTTCTTGTATGCAGCACAGAACCAGGACAAATCCAAGGCTGATCCAGGCTACCCTGCTGGGATTGGAATGAGAAATGCACTGATTGTGCTTGGTTGTATCAATGTGCTAGGATTTTTGTTGACATTTTTGATTCCTGAGCCTAAAGGAAGATCACTAGAGGAGATTTCTGGAGAACATCAAGCATCTGGTCAAGTTGAAGCTGCCAATTAGATAGTTTTCTTTTATATATATTTAAATTTTAATGTTGTTACTTAATTAGTTTTGCTTCTTTTATTCAATTAGTTTTGCTTCTTTGATTCAATTACAGACAAAAAAAAAGTTTGTTTAGTTATCTGCATTTTATTATAGAGGTTGAGAAATTATTTTTGAAATGTGAGTTTATTTATTATGCATGTGTAGAGTTGGAATTATATGTTTGGGAAATGATTGAAAAGGAAAAAGAAAAAAGCAGAGATGTTTTCGTGAAATAAAAGCTGCAATTATTTAAACAAGGGCGATAATCATCCAATTAATGGTGAAGAAGACAGAGAAGGACGTAGTTAATGATTCCATTGGCTGCTCCTTATTTTCTGATGCCTGCAAAAAATGTTTAGGGAATTTATTAAAGGCTGCCGGTGACGGTTTAATTATGTGAAGCTTTTTTGGGCCATAAATAAATGAAGATGTACCCATTTTAGTGGGCTGAGGACAGGAGCAGCATGTACGTATGGCATTCGGTTTCCTAAAGATATTATATGGCTTGTGGTCTCATTTTGATAGCAACAGAGATTGTGGATGGGATCAATAGCTATCAATTTACACACAGTCGAAATCGCACAGCTTCACGCAATCTACAATCGATATAATATTTTATCACCCACAAAATCTAAACCCAATCCTCATCGGCAAAACCCCTTTTTAACCTCAAATATCGTACAACTTGTGAATAAAAAAATTCCCATATAATTTAATTTCAAAAAATTAGATCAGTTAATTTTTTATTTTATTTATAACTTGGCTAAAATTCGTTCAAAAAAATAATTCAAATTTGAATTTTCCAAAGGCACCTAATCCGATTCCAAAAATTAAAAATTGGGTTAAAATCGATCATGAAACAACCCTAATTCTCTTATAAATTTAATTTTAAATTTTTTTTAATTTCAATTATCTGTAAAACTTTTTTCAAAAAAAAAAATCTCTAATTTTACCTATATTGTGTCATTTTTTCATGTCTAAAAACCGTTCCCCATCAACAGTGAGTTGTATATCTCATTCATAAATTGGTTTTGATACCTAAATTTTATATATTAAGTAAATGTTTTTTTGGTTATCAAGTTTTTAGTTACAAAATTATAGAATTAGTTGCATATATGTCGTGAAATTTTTTCACTGGCTTGTTTCTTGTCAAGATTTTGTCCATTTGAAGTTAATTGCGTAAAGAAAAATAAGTAATGGTTGGCAGGCGAGAACTGCAAGAGCAGTTGCTGATGGGTATCTGTTTCATGTGCTTCCAAAAATCATTGATCCCTCCAATACCAGCGACTGGTCATTTCGTATTTTTATTCAACAGATAGTATTCAACGGTTGCAAATTTATATGATTTTTAATATTTTAGTAACATTTAAAAAAATCAAATTTAAGTGGGAATTTTATATTATTATAATATTTTTATAGGTAAATTCGGCTGTTATTCCTTTATATTAAGGATTATGTTGTTATTTTATTAAAGTATTTTTTTAGATAGATTATAGATTATTTTATTTTTAAAAGAGCACATGATTCATTGAAAATTTGCCTGTGGAATGCTGGATCCGCTACAGTGCGTGTATATATATAAAGAAGGGGGTTATAGGCCATACAGTGATTCAAAAGAGTGATGGAGATGGCAATGGGAAGGCACAAAAAAATGTTGAACTTAAAGAAGGCAAAAGCTTATGGAGTTCAGCTAGAGATGGAGAAACCTCCAAAACATAATTTTCAGGCCCATTTAATGTTTTACTGCAGACCAACAATTTACGTATTTCTTGATAAATATTCCACATGTTATATTTACTTTAATTAATTTATGCTTATATTATTCAACTTTAGATATATGAGAGAGAACGTACCTGCCGTTCGTTTTGTAAAATAGTGACATCATTAGGTTTATATTAATATTAATTAGTGTGTTATTAGAATTATTTATCTTTTGGATTGATCTTTTAACTATGCCTTCCGCCTACAAATGTTGACAAATCCATTATCTCCCACAAAGATAAGATTAAACTAAAAAGCGTACACAAAAAATATTTTTTTATTGTTGTTCAATGTATCTCGTATACAATTTCTTGTTTTGAATTATTGTAAAATGTAAATTCATTCTTAATCTTTGTAATCATATTATTATTATTATTATTATTATTATTGGGGAAAGCAATCATATTATTATTAAACGTTGAGAAATAAAGGCTACATTTGATTTTTCTTTTGAAAAACAAAACATTTTAAAGGTAAAAAACAATAATTATATTATATATCATACATATTTAATGAAAAAAAACAATTAATTATTTGCGACAATGAAATTGTAATTATTTTTTAGTTAGGTAAAAATAAATTTATGGCTTTACCGTATATATGTTTATTATTTATTAGGATACTTTTGAATTGATTAATCATTTATAATGTAATGAATTAATAAATATATAAAATATAATTATAATTAAATTATCGTGCTAATATATTCTTATATTTGGTTATATTATATACGTATATTGGAATGTAATTGTATTTATAATTATCAACTAATTTTTATATAATTATTTTATTTTATTTTTTTATAATTATTTAATATACTTATTGATAACCTAGCCTAATTCATAGATCGATCCAAATTTGCGACGAAGCCGGGAGTCCGGTACCTATTGTTCGAACCTCATTGGACTCACGGATCGGATAGTCTGGCTAGCAAAGCAGATCGACTACACATCCTTGAAAGTCCGTCCATTTCGGATGCTTAAAGAGCTCGGTACCAAACTCTTGGCGAATTCCGCTATTTTTGGCAGTAACCATCCCTCTCCTCCACGTCTTCCTAAAAATAGGAGAAGTGAAAAAAACGACTAAAACTAGTGGGAATCCGTACACTATCCAGGAAGGAGATCGAGGGAAATATAAGGAAGAAACCAACTATGCTTCTAAATCATCTGACACACTAAAAAGAAAGACAATTTCATTCTTAAACCAAAATACTATCTAACTTGACCATCAGAGGCTCCCTCATCGAAAACCCCTTGATTTTCTTAGTTATTTTGCAGGTCTTCCAAGTTGCTGGAGTTTCACTCATCATCATTTGGTGAGGTGAGCGTGAAATATGGACCTCTTTCCAGATCTCAACTTAAACCCTACGCTGTTAGAAATCTAGGCAGACTTTGCCACTCACCCTAAAGCACAACAACTCATCCCCCCAACAATGTCGTAACCTCGACATCCTCCGCTGTAGCCATTCCTAATGCATCCAGTCTCACCCCACAAGCAGCGCAGGACCTGCTAGTCCAACTTTCAGTCATAGTTGCCCAAGCCAACCTTTCCTCCCAACCAGCTCAGCCTATCCCACCAGCTCGCCCCTCCTAATCATTGAATAGAGATCTTTTGTAACACCCTACTCTTCCATAAATTCGTACCTTATAAATAGCAATACTAGACAGATACATGCATATATCTATTAATTCGAACTCATTTACTAAAGCAATAACAGTTTTAATTATAAAATACCAGGCATTAAAAATAAAATCGTTCTACCTCAAATTATGCAATCCCATTATCTTTATATACATACCGGGCGAAAATTCCTTCTTCACATCCCGAAATCTTCTTTTCCTGCGCGCAGTCAACAACCGCACGCTAAGCAACATTGTCGCTTAGTGGTGGATACAACTACTCAAAATTTCATTCGTTATTTATAAAAATCCATTCAAATTCTCTCTCTTGATTTTAATTACAGTTTAATAATCAGGTCATCAATTCTCTTTATTTTCGTTTAAGTTATTTGACCTTCTTTACTTGTCTTTATTTTTATTATATATTTTTCTTGTTTGATTACATTTCTTTCCTCACTAAATAGAAAATTACAAATTAAATTCTTGTAATCTCTTTCTATTACATAAATCTATGATTTATTCTTAATATATTCATAATTTACTTTAGATCTCTTTATTATTTATTCTTCCTAATTAATTTCTCAATTTTTCCGAAATTGACAATTCCTTAACTAATTTTGATC